>CM043882.1:9358686-9552841 GCA_024034495.1 Camelina laxa | reverse complement strand
TGGGAGGCTATGCATAGGCCGAGTGGTGCGAGTTGCTTCGGGTGTGGGAGCAAGGATCACAAGGTTGCTAGCTTTCCCAAGAGGAGTGCTTCGACGGCAGCGGCTCGTGTATGCTATCATTGCAGAGAGCCAGGGCACATCAGGCCCTTGTGTCCCAAGTTGCAGCTGGTAGCAGTGGCAGCGTTGCAGCAGGTGCAGCCGGGAGGGCAGCAGGTGGCATGGATTGAGCAGGCGCCATGGGTTTACACGACGGTCGAGCCTGGTAGAACCAATGCCGGAGCGATCACAGGTATAACTTATGGTACTTAAACTTTGTGAATTCAGTAAGTTCAGATTTTATGTTTTTTCTCTGATAAAGTGTTAGGTTCTCAACACATGAAGTTTGTGTAGGGACCTTGTTGGTGGGCAAGTTTAAGTCTCATATTATGTTTGATTCTGGAGCTACTCATAGCTGCATTACTCCGGAGTGTGCATAGAGTGCGGATATTAGAGGAGATCCTGGGGAGCGTGCGGGAGTTGTTAGAGTTGCGGGAGGCAATTTCTATACAGATTGCAGGAGAGTCGTGGCCAGCGGAATTTCTTATTAGTCCAATGGAGTTGTATGATGTTATTCTCGGGATGGATTAATTGCATCGGCATAAGGTACATCTGGATTGCTATCGGGGTAGAGTGGAGTTTGAGCGCCCAGGAGGGAAGTTGGTTTTTGAGGGAGTTAGACCGACTTCGGGGAGTCTCGTGATCTCGGCCATTCAGGCTGGGAAGATGATCGAGAAGGGCTGTGAGGCTTATTTGATTACTATATCAATGCCAGAGTCAGTGGGGAAGTCTACGGTTAGCGGTATTCAGGTTGTTGAGGAATTTGAGGATGTGTTCCAGTCATTATAGAGATTACCACCATCTCGGTCTGATCCTTTCACGATTGAACTAGAACCGGGGACGACGCCATTATCCAAGGCTCCTTACAGAATGGCTCCAGCAGAGATGGCAGAGCTGAAGGAGCAGCTAGAGGATTTGTTGAGTAAGGGATTCATCTGTCCTAGTGTATCACCATGGAGAGCGCCGGTGTTATTTGTCAAGAAGAAGGATGGGAGTTTCCGGTTGTGTATTGATTACCGGGGTTTTAACCGGTCACTGTGAAGAACAAGTACCCTCTTCCCAGGATCGAAGAGTTGTTGGATCAGTTGAGAGGTGCTACTTGGTTCTCCATGATAGATCTGGCGTCGGGTTATCATTAGATTCCGATAGATGAGGCAGATGTGAGAAAGACTGCATTCAGGACGAGGTATGGGCATTATGAGTTTATGGTGATGCCTTTTGGGTTGACTAACTTGCCACCAGTGTTTATGAGGTTGATGAACAGCGTGTTTCAGGAGTTTTTGGACGTGTCTTTCATCATCTTCAGCGACGATATCATGTTTATTCTAAGAGTCCAGAGGAGCATGCAGTGCATTTGAGGGCAGTTCTGGAGAAGCTGCGAGAGCAGAAGTTGTTTGCTAAGTCGAGCAAGTGTAGTTTCTGGCAGCGGGATATGGGATTTCTGAGTCACATTGTTTCTCCAGATGGGGTTTCTGTAGATCGAGAGAAAATTCAGGCTATCAGAGATTGGCCTAGACCGCTAAATGCCACTGAGATCAGGAGTTTCTTGGGTTGGCAGGCTATCAGAGATTGGCCTTTTGGGTTGACTAACTTGCCACCAGTGTTTATGAGGTTGATGAACAGCGTGTTTCAGGAGTTTTTGGACGTGTCTTTCATCATCTTCATCGACGATATCATGTTCATTCTAAGAGTCCAGAGGAGCATGCAGTGCATTTGAGGGCAGTTCTGGAGAAGCTGCGAGAGCAAAAGTTGTTTGCTAAGTCGAGCAAGTGTAGTTTCTGGCAGCGGGATATGGGATTTCTGAGTCACATTGTTTCTCCAGATGGGGTTTCTATAGATCGAGAGAAAATTCAGGCTATCAGAGATTGGCCTAGACCGCTAAATGCCACTGAGATCAGGAGTTTCTTGGGTTGGCAGGTTATTACTGAAGATTTGTGTAGGGCTTTGCGAGCAGAGCACGTCTGATGACTAAGTTGACAGGGAAGGATGTTCCTTTTGTCTAGTCACAGGAGTGTGAGGAGTGCTTTGCAAGCTTGAAGGAGATGTTGACTACTACGCCAGTGTTGGCTTCGCCAAAGAAGGGGGAATCCTATGTGGTTTATACTGACGCATCCAGAGTTGGTTTGGGGTGTGTGCTGATGCAGCATGGGAAGGTGATTGCCTACGCTTCGCGGTAGTTGAGGAAGCATGAGGACAACTATCCTACTCATGATTTGGAGATGACTATTATAGTTTCTGCCTGAAGATTTGGAGATCCTATCTTTATCATGCAAAAGTGCAAGTGTTTACAGATCATAAGAGCCTAAAGTATATATTCACTCAGCCTGGGTTGATTTTGAGGCATAGGCGGTGGATAGAGCTTGTGGCAGATTATGATTTGGAGATAGCCTATCATCCTGGTAAGGCTAACTTGGTTCAGATGCTCTGAGTCGGAAGAGGGCGACTTTGGCTCAAGAGCAGGACATGGAGACTCTGGTAGGAGAGATCAATGCGTTGAGTTTGTGTGCTATTTCTCGGGAGCCGCTAGGTTTGGAGGCGGCTGACAGAGCAGACCTTATGAGTCGGGTGAGGTTGGCTTTGGAGAAGGATTTGGGGCTGGTGAATGCCTCTAAAGTTGTGGATATAGAGTATCAAGTCTCAACTAATGGTATTATTCTGGTACACGGGCAGATTTGTGTACCCAAGGATGACGAGTTGAGGCAGGAGATTCTGAGAGAGGCTCATTCGAGCAAGTTTTCTATTCATCCACGAGCGACTAAGATGTATCGTGACCTCAAGAGGTACTATCACTGGGTCGAGATGAAGAAGGATGAGGCTAGTTGGGTCGCTAGGTGCGATGTGTGTCAGCTAGTGAAGGCTGAGCGTTAGGGTCAAGGCGGTTTGCAGAAAAGTCTTCTCATTCTAGAGTGGAAGTGGGATATGATCAAGATGGATTTTGTGGTAGGGTTGTCAGTGTCTCGGACTTTTGATGCTATTTGGATCATTGTGGACCGGTTGACTAAGTCGGCATATTTTCTGGCTATCAAGAAGACTGATGGAGCAGCGGTCTTGGCTAAGAAAGTTGTGAAGGAGATAGTCAGGTTGCATGGGGTGCCAGCGAGTATTGTGTCTGATAGGGATCCTAAGTTCACTTCGGTGATCTGGAAGGCATTTCAGGCAGAGATGGGAACTAAGGTGCATATGAGTACAGCTTATCATCCACAGACAGATGGACAGTCAGAGAGGACGATCATGACATTGGAGAATTTGTTGAGGATGAGTGTGTTGGATTGGGGTGGCCATTGGGTAGATCACCTGTGTTTGGCGGAATTTGCCTACAACAAAAGTTATCAATCGAGTATTGGGATGGCTCCTTATGAGGATTTGTATGGGAGGTCGTGTCGTACACCGTTATGTTGAACTTAGGTGGGGGAGAGGAGCATATATGGTGCTAGTATTGTTCAGGAGACCTCAGAGAAGATTCGGGTTCTCAAGCTAAACATGAAGGAAGCTCATGATAGGTAGAGGAGTTATGCTGATAAGAAGAGGAGAAAAGTTGAGTTTCAGGTGGGAGACAGAGTGTACCTCAAGATGGCCATGTTGCGGGGTCCGAACAGGTCGTTGACAGAGACTAAGTTGAGTCCGAGGTATATGGGTCCGTTCAGAGTGATTGAGCGGGTGTGACCGGTAGCATATAGGCTGGAGTTGCCTGAGGTTATTTGTGCGTTCCACAAGGTATTTCATGTGTCGATGTTGCGGAAGTGTCTCCGCGAGGATAATCAGTTGTTGGCTAAAATTCATAAGGATCTTCAGCCTAACATGACTTTGGAGGCGAGACCAGTGAGGGTTCTCGAGAGGAGGATCAAGGAACTTCGGAAGAAGAAGGTTCCTTTGATGAGAGTCCTTTGGGACTGTGATGGTGTTGAGGAGCAGACTTGGGAGCCAGAGGCGAGGATGAAGGCAATGTTTAAGAAGTGGTATGAGAAGCAAGTCACGACTTGAGCTTGTCTAGCCTGGTCCCATCTGTAATTTGTGGCTGGAGCGGGAATGGAGTATTCCAGCCCATCTCTCTTGTTTTACTTGGTCGCTTAGGGGTGGTTGGTCGGGCTGTTTAGCTAGTGTGCCTGTTGAGGCGATCCTTCAGGATGTATGGTCTTTGTAACGGTCCTTTGGGACGAGTGGCCTTTGTGGCGGTCCTTCGGGACGAGTGGCCTTAGTGGTGGTCCTTCGGGACGAGTGGCCTTAGTGGCGGTCCTTCGGGAGAAGTGCTCTTCGTGACGGTCCCTCAGAACGAGTGGCCTTGGTGGCGGTCCTGTTGAGGATAATTGTTTGGTCTTTGTGACGGTCCTGTTTAGGACATTTGCTTGGTCTTGGTAGCGGTCCTGTTAGGACATTTGTTTGGCCTTGGTGGCGGTCCTGTTTAGGACATTTGTTGGCCTTTGGGGCGGCCTTTGTGGCATGTATATGATCCTTGTGTGATCATGGGGTATTCCAGTGAGAGGATATGTGGTTGGTAGGACATTGAGATGTTTTACGCGAGTCACGGGAAGGAAACATGGTTAAGGGATATATAGGACTCAGACGTGTTCAGAATTGTTTGCTCGTGACTCTTGGGGAACCTCGGTTCTCTTAGTACTGCCATATTCTGAGGCTTTGTGGCTTGGGAGTATGGTTGGTATTTCGACTTCGGATGACGATCCGGAGGCGCGCTGTAGGGTGGCAACCCGAGAGACTAATATTTGACTTCCTTTTTATATTATGGCATGTGGGCTTAGACCCGATGAGAAGCCAATAGAAACTCAAGGTGGAGGCCTATGAGTTAAGGAAACTCCAAAAGTCAAGGGAAGATGATGTCTGGAACGTGATCTATCACCTAGAGGTGACCTTCTATAGATCGGTCGGAGGAGTGTGGGCCATGGAGATGGTTGCACGGGAGTCATTGGCTGATGGTTGTTTGAGATTCGAAGACGAATCTATGTTGGTGGGGGACAATTGTAACATCTACAAACAGAAATCCCGGTTTAGGGATTGCATCGGTCGATGCACTATGTGCATCAGTCGATGCAAGGTCGGTTTTCTGCAGTTCGACTTAATTTAAACGCTGCGTTTTGGGTTAAGAAAATCCTTAAGTTGTGTTTTTGTCCCATTCGTCATGTTTGGCCGTTTTTGAGAGAAAACAAAAGAGAAAAGAGTTCTTATCCATTCTTAAGCGTTTTTGGGAGATTATTGGAGTTCAGTGGCATTTCCTGGTGAGATCTAAGGCTTAGAACGTTGTAGGATCTTGCTAGGAGTGTAGATCTTGCGTTTTAGAGCCATAATCGTCTTTGGCAAAGGTAAGTGCATGACCATGGCTTATCTAAGCTAGAGATTTCTCTAATATGTTTGTTATGTGTTGTGTGGCTTGTTAGATTGTTATTCGGGACATTAGGAAGCTTTCTTGTGGCTTGGGATCGAGTTTTGTGGTTGTAGGAACGAAGATCCAGCGAGAAACTTCGGGGGAAAACGATGCTCGGCATGTGCATTGCTCGATGCACTTTGTGCGTCGGTCTATGCAAATTGCGAGGACGGCGCGTAAAACCTAGGGTTTTCGTGCTATGTCAAGCACGCGTCGGTCGATGCAGTGAGAGTGTCGGTCGATGCAAGTGTAGCTTGTATCGGTCGATGCAATCGTGCGTCGGTCGATGCAACCCCCTTTGGTGTCGGTCGATGCTAGCTTGGTGTTGGTCGATGCTAGCTTGGTGTCAGTCGATGCAGAGTCCTGGTTTGTTATTGTTGATTGTTGGTTGATGGTTAGAGATGTCTCTATTTCTTGTGTGTATAGCCCAGTAGATGGGAGGATTGCCTTACTGAGTGTTTATAAAATACTCATGCATTGCAATTTGTGTTTGTGGTGCAAGTAAAGGCAAAGTGTGATCGTGGAATCCAGGCACTGAAGAGGAAGATGTTCTAGGAACTCAATTGGATGTTTTCTGGCATTGCTAGGTTGCTAGAGTTGGGTCATTAGAACATTGCTAGGTTGCTGGTTTTATATTTTCTGATGATTGGTTATTGGATGATTTATGCTATATTTATTGGTTTATTATTGGATATTTATTAGTTATTGATATTTGTTATTCCGCTTTTGATTGTGAATGTGGTTAGGTGGCTAGTGGGTATGGGACCACTAGTTGTAGTTTATTTATTATTATTATTCTTATTATTTATTATTATTATTATTTTATTTAAAAAAAAGGTTAGGTCGTTTCAATTGTAAACAGAAAATACAAATTGTTGACCAGCCAAACTGGTGGAAATGTATATAGTTCATACAATGAATTGATAGAACAAGCATGTCGTGAAAGCTTATATGTTGCAGAATTTCTTTCTCGATTAATGTGGTCAATGGACAATTCCGAAAGTTTTGCCATCCAATGTCGAATATCAAATAATAATGTTCCCAGGTTCAAATGGTCCCCACCATTATTGATTAGAGTGATCAGTTCTTTGTTGTCGCCTTCAAACCAAATATAACGTAATCCGTGTGCTCACGCTATTTGTAGAACATGTAAAAAAGCCCATCACCTCTGCTTGCAATGAGGAGTGAGAAGGTTGTAGTTTTGCACACCCAGACATTACAACCTTTCCGTCACTATCTCTGATTATCCAACCTGTACTTGTAAAAGAACGGTTCTTCAGAAAACCACTATCAAAATTGCATTTGAGCCAGCCTCTATGGGGTGGTGTCCATCTACTGCAACGATCAGAGCCTCTTTCGTGAACAGGGAATTCTGGAGGACTGTTTCTTCATTATCTTCTTTATAATTGGCCTCCAGCCATTCACAAGCATCATGTTTTCCTTTTTTTGCCACCTCTGATGGTAGTCTTGATTTCTTCTGAAAAATAAATTCATTTCTGGTTTTCCATAGTCTTCACATTATCCAGAAAGGTAGCAGTCGCTGGTCGAGAGGAACTGTTTCATCCTTATAGTGATTAATTAGAAGTCCAATATTCGATTCTACCTCATTATCGAAGCCTCCATGACCTACTTGGGTATTAGCACACCTCCACACCGCCTCTGCAAAGGAGCAAGTAAATAAGATGTGGTTGATCGTTTCTTCTTCTTGGCAACATCGTTGACATATCGGATCAGCGGGTATCTGTCGTGTTCGAAGTTGAGTTGTCGTAGCAATAGCCCCTGATAAACAATTCCAAATGAAGTGATGAAGCTTTGGAGCGATTTTCAGTTTCCATAGTTCTCGTTCAACGCAACCGACCCTTATGGTGGAAGAATAACATCATCCTCTGGTATATTAACATGAGTTGCTACCTAATATCCAGAGCGAACACTATACTGAGCATTTGAAGTGTATGCCCATTCAAATGTGTCATGTTCTGTATATTTAGAGAGGTATAGCTCTTTACCTAACTGTTGGTCTTATGGAGTCAGAACTCCTTCAAAGATGATAGGATCCCATTCTCTAGTACTTCTTTCCATAAGTCAGAGATTGTTAAGTTGGTTTCTAACACTGGACCTACAGTAGGTCGAGGAGGTAAAGTGGGCAACCAAGCATCTATCCATATCTTCGTTGATTGGCCATTTCTGATTCTTACCTGAAGACCTTGTTTTAATAGCTCCTTACCATATTGTATGGATTTCCAACCATAAAAGGGTCTTCGTCCCGTTTCAGCCTCTAAATAAGATCTAGTTGGATGATACATACCTTTATAGAGCCGAGCCAAAAGACTTTGTGGATTTTTCAAAATTCTCCAAGCCTGTTAAGCTAGAAGGGCTCTGTTAAACTCATGTAGATCCTTGAATCCCAGACCTCTTTCTGCTTTTGGGAGAGACATTCTTTTCCAAGAGACCGAAGGAAGTTTTCGTCTGCCTCGTTCTTTACCCCACCAGAATGTAGCAAGTATGCTTTGGATTTCTTCGCATATAGAGATGGGCAATATGAAGCAATTCATTGAGTAGACTGGAAGCGCCATAGCCACTGATTTGATTACTATTTCTTTTCCAGCTGGGGATAAGTATTTGAATGACCAACCTTCTGTTCTCTTCTTTACTTTTTGCACTATGTGTTCAAACATCTCCACTTTCTTCCTGCCAAACTGTTCTGGGAGACCCAGATATTTACCTCCTCCTCCAACATTATATATTTGCAAGTATCTCTTTAATCTCTGCCTCTTTGACTCAAGTATTTTCATCCCGAAAATAATGGAGGACTTAGTGTAGTTGATCTTTTTACCTAATATTTTCTCGTATTTCTTGAATATAGCAGCCATATTTTTACATTTTGACTCAGTAGCTCGACAAAAGAAGAGAGAGTCATCAGCAAACATGAGATGAGATATATGAGGACAGTCTTTTTCCAACTGTATTCCATGAATCAGTTTATCCGCAACAGCTTTATTGATCATGTGGCTTAAGACTTCCGCACAAAAAAGAAAGAGGTAGGGAGATAATGGATCACTTTGGCGGAGATCTTTTGATGGTTGAATGTTGCCGAAGGGAGAACCATTGATTAGCACTTCAAAGAAGCTATTCATTAGCAATTGGCCTGTTGTTTTTTTTAATGCAAATGTGCTGTTTCTTTCATAAAACAACATGCATCAAGATAATCTAGGCTCTTTGATTTTTTATTTTACTCCTAAATTAGTGTTTCATTATGGCATCTATAATTGATAAAAAGAAAGAAAGAACAATATTGTTTAACTTGCATATTGAATCGTTAGGGGCGTGGTGAAATTCACGATAATTATAGCACTAAAAAGTTTAAACGAAATATATAGTAAGCCAAATACTCCTTACGATAAACACGTACGGAACTATAAAATCCATTGAGGCATCCCTGACTAACTAGTCTTTCCATTGCTGTTTAGAATACACATGTACGACAATGTTATATGGAACGTGTTCACATTTATGACTTTATGGGCATATATTCCCATGATCAAACAAAGTAGAGACCTCGAAAATTGAACAAAAAATATATGAAAAAAAATTAAACGAAACAATGTATATCAACCATTAAACGACTAACAAAAAGAAAACCAAAAAAAAAAAAGAAGAAAAATAAACTCTTAAATAACACCAACAAAAACCCTTAAAACTAATATGAACGTTTAGTGATGAGGTCTGGAAATGCATAACCAGGGCCGCCACCAGTTGCAGCGGCTAATAGGTGAGCGCGTCTTGGGAACATCCGGCGAAGTAATGTCTTCGGTTGATGGTTGCACCGTGACTCGAAGCTTAATGCCAGCCTGACAAAGACCGGTCTTTAAGCTTATAAAATAATGCACTCCTGGTTTGGTGAGCTTAATGAGATCGTGTCCTGTCTTGTACACAGCTACGGTAGAATTTGGTTCACATGATTTGAAGTCAAGATCATCGCTGATTTCTCTAACGTCGTTGAGTCTGTTGTTGTATTGGAAAAAGAGAGTATCTCCAACACGAAATTGTCTATCTTTACTCCACTTGTAATAGTAGTAACTGTTGTACACGCTCCATCCTTTAGAATCACCTACCTTGTAGATCCTTCCTCTCTTGCTCGGGGGTGGTGGTGGCGGAGAAATCGGATGTGGCGGTTCATGGTTCATGCTCGGTGGTGGAGGAGGAATCTGACGTGAAGGGCCATGGTTCTTGCTTGGTGATGGTGGAGGAGCCGGACGTGACGGTTCATGGACCGTGCTCGGTGGTGATGGTGAAGGGATCGGACGTGACAGGTCATTGACGACAAAAACGTCATATTTAAGTCCCGAGACTCGGCATTGAAATTGATTTGAGGTGATGAAGTAGTGATGTCCTGGTTCCTTGAAGGTTACAACATCATATCCGGTGTTGTAAATAACTTTAGGAGCAGAAGAATTGCATGAATCATACTCTAAGGCGCTGGAAACTTGAGCGACGTCGTTGATGTTTTGATCGTACTCAAAGACGAGGGAATCTCCGACGTGGAATTTCTTATGTTCAGCCCAAGAGTCGTCTTTGATAGTCCATCCATAATCACCACCAACTGTGTATAGTTTAGCCGAGGTGCAATTCAAGAGAAACATGATCACGAGCATGAAGCCAAAGATCTTCTTGGTGACCATGATTCCGATCGTATGAATAGGAAGAACAAGAAAAAAGTTGATTAGATATCTCTAGAGAGATGTATGGATGAATGTGTTGGTGAAAAAAGAAGTCACGTATGTGCTCTATTTATATAGCTCTACGATCCCTAAATCATAATCCTTGCTCTTTTAGGATTCTCTAGATGAATCCTTTTCTGATTGGGTTTTTTTTTTTTTTTTTTAGTGTTTCTAGTGTTATGGGATATCTAATTTTATTTTAAATAAGATATTATTATGTTCCTAGTTATTTTAAATAAGATATTATTTACACAGCAAACTATTGCATCTATCTCTTCATTTGCATAATTATTAGATTTATATACACCTCTTGGAAGAGTATATACAAGTGGCAATTTCCCGAATTCTGTGACAATCAAATTTACCCAGTGTTCTTCATCATCAAAAATCATCAAAATCATATGGCACTCGATGGGTTCTGATAATATTGGCACTGAATGGGTCCTAAGAATATATTACCCATGTAACCCATATATATACAGCTGGAACGTTTTTAGCATTTGCGTAATAATTATGGGACCGTCTCTCTTACTGCCTCTAAAACTTCAGTGGGGGTCATCTCACTTCTTCAAGATTAGGCATTCCTATGGTGATCTATTGTGACAACATTTAAAGTTACTTATTTTTGTGCTAATTCGGGTTTACACTTTCGTATGAAGCATGTTGCATTAGCCTATCA
This sequence comes from Camelina laxa, assembly GCA_024034495.1. Lineage (NCBI taxonomy): Eukaryota > Viridiplantae > Streptophyta > Magnoliopsida > Brassicales > Brassicaceae > Camelina > Camelina laxa. Next base: position 9,541,974 of record CM043882.1, on the reverse strand, counting down.
CATCCACAAGACCAGCTTCGAGTTAGTCACGTTTCTTTTGAGGATCAGTTTGCGGATGCGCTCACTAAACCTCTTATGAAATGAAAAAACTTGCCGTTTTGTCAACGGGTGAGTTAATACAAGGATTGCTTGCCGTTTTGTCAACGCATCCCACGTGTCTCGCTCTGCTATCCGATTGGCTAAAAGTCTCTAAAAGTGCTGCTGCGGGTGCTACAAAAGTTTTTCATTTCATAAGCCCGTCTATATAAAGTAGCCTGATGATTTACAAAACACTTGGAACATATATAGTTTACTACAAACAAGAACAATGAGAAGCTCTCTCTCTCTATATACAAACAGGCAAAGAGCAACGTAGCAAAGCTCACTGGTTCCTATCATTAGTGTTGACTGTTATCTCCAAAAGCCTATCCACCGGTTGTCTACAGATGGGGCAGAGGTTTGTCTGAAACCTCAAAAGCTTTGCACAACCGCTACACATACACTACGAATCACAAAAAAAAAAAAAAACCACAAAAGTTAATTAGCAATCAATCAGGAAAAAACAAAGCTCGTCCTCTTTTTCAAATGAAGGGAAAATTTATATGCTTACCATGTGCCTGCAAGGCAAAACAGTGGTGTCTCGTGGCTCTGATAAGCAGATGACACATTCTTTTCCTCTCTCATTAGCATCTTCTCCATTATCATCAACTGTACTACCAATACCATAAATCTCTTGAAGAACATATTTCTTCCCATTCACCCATAAGATCTGCTTCACCACTCTCGCCTTGTACTCACCTTTACGATCTTTCTCTAAAACCGCATGAGTTATCTGTCGGTTCAGTGTCTGATGCTCAGGATGATCGTCTTCCTCTGATGCTACCTCTGCTTTCACTGCCACGTGATACACATCTTTCTCGTTTGCCTCAACCAAATATGCCTCAGACAAAGCTGAGAAATCAATCCCTGTTCCACAATCCTGCTTGAATCTCTGTCCCGAACCTTTTGGAAAACAAACTGTCGTGGATGGAAACAAATCCTCCTTTGTCGCATAAATGTTACATTCTTGGCCTTCTTTAGCAAAGAACATCACAGTGATGCTGTTGAATCAAAAACCATAAGAACAACCCTTAGGATTTAGAAATGGCTGAGAGAGACCTAAGCATCGAACAAATAGATCACAATCATTACCTTCCAGGAACAGAGGCGTTAAAAGTGAAGCAGAGCAAAAACTTGCCAGGGTTTTGTTCATCAGGCTCAAATCTCAAAGTTTCTTTCTTCAAATTGATGTCGTTTCTTATAGTCACTGCTTCCTGGTGCTCTACGTACGAAACCGGAGACGTCAACTCACCATAAGGAAACATAGCACAATCTTGGTGTTGGTACGGCGACGGATAATTGCCTTGGTATTGAAGATTAGGGTTAAGGTCTCGGTGATATTGGGGGCGTCTTTCACCGCTAAATAGATTTCCCATGATCCACCTTTGCGAAAATTGATTACACAAAGATGAAACCAGATTAGGAGGAAGATGATCGGGAAAACTGAAAAAACTAGGTCAATATCGAAGAAGTTTGAGAGAAGTCAACTAACACCTGTTTGTTAATATCTGGGCTACGATACAACTAATGGGCCACGCTAATCGACCCATAAAATATCGGTTTAACCCTAGATTATACTACTAATTACTCCAACTCAAAAGGGATTACTTGCGCTCTAAGCTTCTCTCTTGCGTTAGGTCTGTTATTTCTAAACTGTTTCAATCTCTCCCATTTACTAGAAATAGGCCATTCATACACTAGGGATACAAACAAGAGTTTTTATAAACTGTTTATACTAGTATTATGAATCTGTTTTAACTCACTTCCACATTACACTAGGGATACAAATTATGAATCTGTTTATTACAATCAAAAGATGAAAGTCTGGTGTTCAATACAAGAGAATCAAAGATGAATCTGTTTATTCATTCCTTCGCGAATTATAGTATAAACAGATTCACATACGTACTAGCTAGCTGTGCCCATTTTTGCTATAAACAACTAAACAAGTCTCGTGTGATGGAAGAGTGTGTTTTGTTCACTTCTCTCAAGTCAAAAAGGTGTCTACATGTCGGATTTTAATTTGGTTAAATGTCTTATAACAGTTTATAAGAATCACTTTCAAAGGATTTCTACTGAAGTAATTAGGAAACTCTACAAGTCTTGATATGGATATGGATCAGTCAGTGAAACATCTCTTTTTTTTCGTTTGCGTTTGACAGTTAAATATAAAATTAACAAAGATTTTTGGTTTGAATGCTTTTTTTTAAGGATCTTCTATGTAATGAAAATGTACGTATTGTAAAGACACAATGCAACAAGAACCTCTTTGATTTCATTGATTTTTTTAGTTCCTGTCACTCGATTAAAAGCGAAAGAAGAAACAATTACACCGAAGAAAAATTCACAAAAACAGCAAGTAGAAAACACAAATAAGAAAGTGCTAGAAAACTGCAAGTGATTGATTTAGATTTGTACAGAGATTACAACTTCATTTTTATTATTATTGAGAATCTGGTCTTGGTGGATTTTAGACGTTGGCAGCACTTCTGAAAGATCCGAGAGACTTAGAACCTGAAGCCCTCAGTACGAATTGGTGGTAGAATGCAGCAATAGCAGCTCCAATGAATGGTCCAACCCAAAAAATCCACTGTTTGTAATCATCAAAAAAGATTAAGATAATGTTTTCCCTAATATAAGTGTAACTATTTGAATAGAATGGAGAAACAATGAGGTCTTACGTGGTCATCCCATGGCTTGCTCTTGTTATAGATTACGGCAGCTCCGAAACTCCTTGCCGGGTTAATTCCGGTTCCGGTGATGGGAATGGTGGCCAAATGTACCATGAACACCGCGAATCCTATTGGAAGTGGCGCCAACACCTTTCATTTCATCAATTTAAATATATTAGTAAGACTGAAACCGAATGACACTAAATACCATTATGGTTTTGGACCTTTGGTTAGGTATGTATAATCAAATAGCACTACATATATATGTGACTCACCGGAACGTGAGAGTCTCTGGCGCTACGTTTGGGGTCAGTGGCAGAGAAGACGGTGTAGACAAGAACGAATGTACCAATGATCTCTGCGGCGAGACCAGTCCCTGTGCTGTAGCCATCAGCGAGAGAGTTGGCTCCCCCACCGTAACGGGTGTAGTAGGAGCTTTGGAAGGCTTTGACAAATCCAACTCCACAAATCGCACCCAAACACTGGGCGATGATGTACAATACGGCCCTAGGCAACGACACTTTACGTGCCAAGAATAGCCCAAATGTCACCGCTGGGTTAATGTGACCACCTAAGGTAACAAAAACAGATTTGAAAATGTAATCAGTTGAGAATTTAAGGCAATTAATTAACCGGTTTCAGTAATTGTCAAGACCGGATTAGTCAATGGCTCAAAAATATAGCTCAGATTTGAGATGTTAGCTCAACCGACTTTATTAGTACAGAACTCGTTTTCGTCTTTGTAACCTAACATTTTGAACTGATTAAATTGTGATGTCAATCAACCAATACTATTCTTGCAAAAGTAATTAAATTCGAAAAAATCAAAACCGAAACAACACCAAATAAATTTATAATGATTTCAGTTTTACTTGACTAATTTTTTTATTGTACTTCTAAAACTCAAAGATAAACCGGATAATCTGAAACTTAACCGGACCAAAACCAAGAGTGAAGAAGATTCATACCAGAGATACCGGCGGTGCAGTAGACGAGGATGAAGATCATACCACCAAAGGCCCAAGCGATACCAAGGATTCCAACGCCGCCGCAATCAACCCCGCCGGCCTTAACGTCGGACTGAATCTTGTAACCGATGACTGTCAAAACGGTGATGTACAAGAAGAGGAGAGTAGCTACGAACTCGGCGATGACTGCTCTGTAGAAAGACCACTTCTTTAGCTCCGCCCCATCAAAAAATGGAGCTGGCGGAGGATCTTGATAGTCTCTTGTCTGAAATCCTTCTCCAGGAACGGTTTCCACATCCTTCGCCATAGTTAACTTCTTCTTCTTCAAATGGCTTCTTTTTGCTTCTCTGTTGAGTGGTTAGTGAGAGGAACATGTGCTCTGTTTTTATAGTGAGAGAGCTCTCCTCTCTCTTGTTAATTACTTAATTTTTGTGTATACTTTTTTGTTGTTATATTATAACATGTTTTTTTTTAGTATTTTTGCTAACGTTATATTATGTCTTTTTTTTGTTTTTTATGTCTAAGGTTTTTTTTTGGGAATGAGAGTTTGTTATATCCTTTTAATAAATTAAATGAATAAAAAAGTTTTATGAATGATTATGATTAATTGTTGTGACGAAAGTAGCTTTGACAAAATGATTATAAGCTAGCTGTCCTGAAATAAAATTCGAACCAATTCTAAATTTCTAATTAATGATTGCTTGATATATCTATATCATACATTTAGACAAGAATCCTAGTTTTTTTAAGTGTTGAAATAGTCAATTAAATTAGTAGACTTACATTTTAGTAGAGAATTTTATGTAGTTCTTTGAACCAAGTCCATGACAACAAAATTTGATCCAAATCTACTGAACATGACGCTCTGTAAATACATAATAATGATATGGGATTAGTTAGTTTATGATATCATAAGACAAGACTTTATATCCACTCGTATATATTACTATACCTTTTTTTTTTTTTTTTTTTCTCCTAGAAATTGGAGGTATCAATCAGTGGTGATGGTGGAGAGCTATCGGAACCACAACTTTGATATATTTTATAAGTTTTATGTCATTCAAATTTTTCTATTTTTTATTTTCTGGTAAATAATAATGGAGGTTTTATGTTTACTTTAACTTAGCCTCGCCGCCCCATCACCTAAATGTCATTTTCTTTAAGACCGACCCAATATACTATACTATCAATCATTTTGGTGCTCTCTTCTTTTTTTTTGTCTTATAATACCATAGCCTGTCATTTTTCACAATTTAAAAAGCCGCAACTTTTTGTTCCATTGCATTTTAAAATTATAATTTTACGTCCACTTTTAATCCAATCAGCATTTCATTATTCAAAACACATAACAAAACTCCAAAACTTTATATTGCTCCAACGAAGCATGGCTAAGTTTCTCTTCATTCCAACTAATAAGCATGGTTAGTTACGCTGTTGGTCAGATAAGTATTGGTTCATGAGTATCATCAGAATTAAATTTGAGTGTTACTATACGTGTACTTAGACCGGCGGCCTTAACGTCGGACTATACATGTCTAGAGCCGGGCCTGAGTGTTACTATACGTGTACAGAACAATTTTGTTGTTTCCACATTATTTCCAAAACGATGGTCATTCTCTTAACTATAAGTCTATAATGTTTTCTAAAGTATAGTCTTAAGATCTAAGTGATATGAGTGAATATTCAATACAAAACTAGTTGATAAACTTCTTCTAGTCTTAAGATCTAACATGAACTATCCAAAACCTAAAAGAACCCAATCCATATAATTGGCGTTGGTATATCACACTCTAAACCCAGGGTGTAAAGTTATGGTACCGTTTTGTGGGGGTGGGTCGAGATTCCCACTCAAGGTTAAAAACTTAAAAAACTTACTAATGTGGACGTGTTGGCAAAACGTGACACGTGAAAGGGTTGGCTGGCGCGCGTGACTCTTCCCGACCCTATTGCTCCGACAAACGTATCATCACCGTCGATTCTGATGTATTCCAACTCAGCAGAGCCGTTGTGTAAACTCAACCACTCTTAAAACGCCACGTTACGAAGACCCTACCAATCATTTGCATTTTTCTTCTTTCAATCCTAATTCCAATTTCCTTGCGAAATTCGAAAAGCCGCTGACAAGTGACACAACAGACTGAAAACGAAAATTGAACAAAAAAAAATAAATAAAAATGTGACGAACAAAAACAAAGACAGGAGATTAAGTTCCATGGTTTAAGTTTTGCCAGGTGGCAAACCTTATCGTTTTGGCTACGTTGGTCGGCTACTATTAGACGAATATTCCACGTCAGCTGTCTATTTTTGTTTATCTTTGTCTAAGCTAAAATTTTTATGAATTTTCTAATTCGTTCTGTTGTCAATTAGTATATTTGATTGGTTATATTGTTAATTAGTAAAATTTACACTTTCTATTCATAGAAAAAAAAACTAGCATTAACCTTATCTTAATGTTCTATAGACAAATCGAGTTAAATATAATATGACGTTATTTTGCATAGATTTTGTCCACTAGTCATTCAATCTAAAGTCGAAACTAGTCCAGAATGCTGTACTACAGCTAGATGTAAGAAGATCAACAAACATATTTAGAAGATGAAAAAATAACATATTTCGATTTATCTTTCTTCAAAAGTAATACTTTAATATTATTTACATACAATTCAATGATAATCACTTGGGATATATATACTTACATCCAAATTTTATATCGTTAAGTCCGACTAATATTTGTGCGTAAAAAATAAAAGTCATACAAACTCCTCGTTGATCATTTCTAAACCACCAAATTATTAATTACTAGTATTAAAGCCGACAGCGATTAAATTCGAAATTTGAGATTTAATTTTTTTAAAAAAATATATAATGGTAGATCGTTAAAAATGCATACAGGTTTAACTACGACAACATCGTAGATCCAATCTTTACCTCATAAATTTAATCTTCTCATGATATATTCACTATAAAGTATACATTATTAAAATTTCGTTACTAGTATTTTGTACTCACAAAGAAGTTACTCGTATAATTTCTACTCAAACGTTTATATTGTTGATGGGATCTCAAAGGTCCAATTTTGCGGCTAGTCCAGTACAATAATGTGCCTTTTTGGGGGTACATTGACGTCTCACCTAGATTGTCTTTTGTTGAGTTACGTATTAGGGTCAGGGAAGCCACGTCTTTAGAATAACATGCAACGAATTAAATACGTACCCTCTGTTATTCAGAATAAAATAATGTGCTATAATTATGTTACTAAGAAAATATTAGTACCATAACCATTTTTTTTGCAAAAAAAAAAAAATATAAGAGAAAATCTACTCATTTAGCCAATTTAGCTATCGCCCATCACCATATGATCATTGAGTAATTTTCTTTTACTCCCACTGTTTCATTTATACTCCCTCACGGTGGCCTCACCCAGGCCCGGCCGAGGGGGTAAGCAAAGGAAGCATTTGATTAGGGCATCTACTTTCTTGAGGGCATATTCTTAACCAAATTTTTTTGATTTTTCACTAATTAACTATTGTATGAACAGCATTAAAATTACTGTAAATTAAGTTTGCTGTTATGAATTAAAGAAGAATTGGTGACAAATTTAAAACTATAGCAGAAGAGTTTCCATAGTCAAAGAGTTTTAAAAACATGAGTGATTGGGTAATATAATATTTTATTTTTGTATGGATATATAAATGAACACAATAATTCAAAGCAAAAGAAGAGGAGTGAGCAGCCAAAGTAACATATTTTGGTTTAAAGATTTAGAAACTATTTTATGAATATAAATTTTTTATGTTACTGTTTTTCTTTTGTAATTTTGTTAAAAATAAAAGGCATTTAAAAAAAAAATTGGCATAGGGCATCTAAAATCGTTGAGCCGGCCCTGGCCTCACCCGTTGGCAAAAGAAAAGAAAAACAACAATAAATATAAAATTTTCATCAACTAGAAAATCTCAGTATCTCACTAAAATCACCAGTTCTTTAAACATGACAGAAGATTTCGTTCTTGACTTGTTATTTTCGTTCCATTTTCACAATGTCTTATTCTAGGTTGGACCATTTCTGCATGCGATAACGAGTGGTTCCTAATTTCCCAAACATTATATGAATTTTATTATTTTAGTTACTGATCTTATAAAAGTCGAAAGGATATTGTTTCAAGTTAAAAAAAATAAATAAATAGTTGTGATTAAGTTATCTTTTCTATTCATCGCATAACATAACAACGCTGAAAGTTTATAGCAACAAAATTCATATAATTCTTCCAACATTGTTGTCATATTGGTGGTAATATAGGACTGACTTTTGTTCTGCATACGCATATATGGTAGAAGTTTGATGGTGCTTTGCTATGCTATGAGTACGTGTTCGGTGTTCCATGTTTAGGAATAGTAAACCCAAAACATAAACTCCACCAAGGTGTTAAGGCGTTTGTTTATATGGGTTTTATCGGATTGCTCTGTTTTCACTTGAACTTGAGCAACCAAACTTCTTAGATTTTTCTCGTTTGTAAATATGGGCTTTATTGGATTGCTCTGTTTTCACATCTAACTTCTCCCATATATATTGTTTTAGACTATTGGTTTATACTAAATGTGAGCAAAATTATTCAATCAACAGATCGTGACTACTGTCCAAAAACGATATAGGAGAAGTTCGATGGTGCTTTGCAATACAATTAGCACGTGTTCCAAGTTTAGGCAAAGGAAGCCCTATAAATACGTTGTTTACTTGAGTTTAAAGGAACACAATGTTTTAAGACTTTTTGTTATACTGCAAGTGAGAATAATTATCATTCAACATATCGGGACTAATATATAGAATCTAAGCTAAACAATCAAAAGGCTTGAGAATTACATGCATGACTGAACAAACGAGAGAAAAAGAAAAATGTACTAGACACTTGAATCGAATAATGTGAGGACAGAGGACTAGTGCAAAAGTGAAAACAAACAGGTAATACAAGATATCCAATGGAAAGCTCAAGTATTTATAAACATCGCATGTTTCATATTCTCTCAAAATATTACAAAACAGAGAAAGCCAAGTCAGTTCGAAGAAAAAGAAACTGTTCTGTCAAAAGAAGTATTGTTTTAGAATCATTCAGAAATTGAGCAAAAGACTGCAACCAAATGGCCATTATCAATCTCATGAGAAAAAAATTCCATGCAAATGCAACAAAATTAAAGTCAAAGTAACTTTAACACCCTAAAAGAATCAACAAAGACAAGAAGAGGGGCGAGTTGTATTGAGAGATTCATACTAGGTCTAAACAAGATGACACCAATTGCTCAAGTAGATAGTTTAGAATAGTTATGCACAGAACACAAAAATACAGTGATCAAAAACCAGACTAGAAAGTGTTACAAACACAATATTCTCATCTTATAACCACCAAAATGCTAATACCATAATCATCAACCATCACTAGCCAAGAAACAAGTATATTCCATAGTCCAAACATATCAAGGTCCCGACTTTGAGCAAAACATACAACAACAATGCAGTTTCAGATTCTAATCATCAAACAAAGACACATTTGAGCTTCAACAAAACACCTCAACAAAATGCAGAAATTAAATTGCGAATGATAGAAGAAGAGAAAACCATTGGGGTTTTGTGAAACATAGAACAATAATAATTCAAAACTTGAGTCATTCTAATTGAAACATGATAGCAGCTAAGTTCCCAAACAAAAACAAAATAGGGTAAAAAAAGGAGAGATAGAGAGATAACAACATCATTTCAAATTCCCATTTAAGAAGAAAAAAAACAACACTGTTCCTTAATTCTCAGGAATATCGATCTCACCTTCTTGAATCTCCTGCTGAAGATCCTTAGGGTCCTTCCCATCAACAGTGCATCCCACAGAGACGCACGTTCCAAGAATCTCCCTCACAGTCCCGCTTAGCTCCTTGGCGATAGATCTTGGCCTCATTATCCTAGCAATCTCAATCACATCATCGAATGAGATGTTACCATTGTGCTTAATGTTCTTCACCTTCTTCCTGTCTCTCTCCGGCTCCTTCAACGCCTTGATGACGAGAGCTGCAGCTGATGGGACGACAGTGACCTTAGCTTGACGGTTCTGAACAGTCAGCTTCACGGTGACACGAAGCCCTTTCCATTCCTTGGCCGTCTCCTTGGCGATGTCTTCTCCGATCTTCTTCGGTGCGAGACCGAGAGGACCGATCTTTGGAGCTAGAGAACTGGCGGCTCCGACTTCACCTCCGGTTACACGGACGTACACATCGACGATCTGGCTCGGGTCCAACTTCGGCGGCATGGTTCTGTGAAATGGAGTTTCGCTCTTCTTCTTCTCAGTTGGCTAAAACGAAAAGAGAGGCTGCTGCGAAATGAGCTTTTTAGGGTTTTTCTAAGAAGAGGAACGTATTAAGTGGTCGAAACTAGGGTTTCTTTCGTTCCGATGCTAAATTACCAACTTATCCCTTCGATATAAAACGGCCCAGTCCAGTATTATATGGGCTTTTTCTTTTATCCTTTCGACTGAGCCCGCTTATAACTTTAATAATCTTCGGTACAATCAAAATCTCGCTGATTTGATCCGCAAATAGCCGGTTTAGTTGAACCGTATCAACTTCTCGATTAACCCAGCAATAGAGGTTACTGTTAGGAGTGAAGACGAAGAAGTTGAATCTATCGAGAGGCAAAATAAAAAATCCAAGCTTTCTAGGGTTTTACAGATCTGCGATTATCACTGTTCTGGGTACTTCTTTCTTAGTCTAATTCGTCTCTGAGATTTGCCATTTTTTCACTAATTTCGTTTTTTGTTTGAAAGATTTGTTTTTTTTTTCTTCTTTCAGTTAGTTGAAATGTCGAGAAAAAAAGCCACCGTCGTCTTGCCGCAACCGATTCGTCGTTCAGCGAGGCTAATCTCTATGCAGAATCGAGATAGTCAAGTGAAACCCAGTAAAGATCTGGGCTTTTTCTCGGAGCCGCCGAAGAAAACTCGCCGGGAAGTTCTACGAGAACTATCCAAGAGATTAGTGTACTCACTGGATAGTCCAATTAGAGATTCGAGTTCGAAATTGTCTCCGGGGTTGAAGATTTCGACTGATGGGTTACCTTCGCTGAGACGATCTCTTAGGCTTTCAAGTAAGGAATGTTCCGGTGACAAAAAAGAGAAGTCTGTATTGACCTCATCTTCTTCTCGCACGAAATCGTCGACCATTACTGTTTCGTCTTCTTGTGGTCTGAGACGGTCTCCTAGGTTTTTGAGTGGAGGAGGAGGAGGATCTGTGAATCAGTCTTCTTGTTCTTCCACTGGGAGGAAGTCAGGTAATAGTGTTTTGAGTAGATGTAGTACGAAATCTGTTTCGTCTGAGAAAGGGAAAGGTGGAGATGGAGTCAAATCTAAGGATAGAAGTAGAAGTCGTCTTCTTCCTAAGACTAAGCACTTGTTTAAAGGTTGTGGTGATAGTGAAGAAGAAGAAGAAGTTAGTGTCTGTCTTAGTCAGAGGAAAAGGATGAGAATTACAAAGCCAAATGAGAACGAAAATGCTGTGCCAAAAGCTGATGAAGTGAAGAGAACGGGTAAGCAGAAAGAAGAAGGATTGAAGAAGACAAAGAAGAAGCATGAGACAGGGAAAGGTGTTTTGAGTAGATGTAGTACGAAATCTGTTTCATCTGAGAAAGGTAAAGGTGGAGATGGTGTCAAATCTAAGGAGAGAAGTAGGAGTCGTCTTCGTCCTAAGACTAAGCAGTTGTTTAAAGGTTGTGATGATAGTGAAGAAGAAGAAGAAGAAGAAGTTAGTGTCTGTGTTAGTCAGAGGAAAAGGAAGAGAATTGCAAAGCCGAATGAGGAAGAAAATGCTGTTTCAAAAGCTGATGAAGTGAAGAGAATGGGTAAGGAGGAGGAAGAAGAAGAAGAAGAAGGATTGAAGAAAAGGAAGAAGCATGAGACAGGTGGATGGACAGAGGAGCTTGATTTAGCTTTACAGGGAGCTTATTTGACAGTGAAGCCGAGTCCACATTTCTGGAAAAAAGTTGCTAAGATGGTACCTGGGAAATCTGCTCAGGAATGTTTTGATAGAGTGAACTCAGCTTTGATCACTCCTCGTCAACATCAGCCTCGAAGATCCAGGATAACAAACTTATCCACGATTCCGCAGTTTTCACTCTCTGCAAGCAAACTACTGAAACCCAATTCACCCAAGACTAAGGTACGACAACGCAGAAACAATCTCTCAAAGAAGACGGTCAGGCATCTACTGGAGAAGCAAAATCATATGGATCAAGGTCTTGGATTTGATCTCTTCTCAGTTCTGGAGCCTAGCATCTCAGGGAACTTTCTCTCAACTCCAATAGAGAAAGGGCAAAGTCTTCCGAAAATCGTGGAAAGTCCAGTGCCTTGTTCAAGTAAAGACCAAACAACTCTCGTCAGTCCCCCAGTCCTGAAACAGGTAAAAAACAAGGCATTGCATGAGAGGTACATTGATCACCTGCATAACAGGGAAGCTAAAAGAAAAGCAGAGTCTACTCGATTTGCCGGGAAAGAGAACAGAAGACCTAATGAAATTCAGAAGAAGGATTCGGTTAAAGCAGCTAAAGATGCCCTTTTCTTTGATGTTCAAGAGGCAATCCAGAAGCTTAAGGGTCTGGAAGCTGAGAACTCATCTAGTTCTTCAGAGTTTTGCTATGATCATGGTGAAACTGACGAAGAAGATTAGTCAGTCTAGTTTCTAAGTTTCTAACCAGATATGTTTGATTGTACTAGGGCCTAGGGCGTAGAAATTAGAGTAAGGCATTACTGTGAATCTTTGTTTTGTAACCATCAGAGTGAAAACTACTTGTTTTGTGTGAGTTTAGTTTAGTCATTTGTTCATTTGTTGTATAAACAAGAAAATCGATTTTCTTTTCTATATGAAGATCAAATCTTGGTTCCTTGGCACGAAAAGTTTTGCATATAACTAAAAGCCAAAAGGTGTTTAAACTTCCTCAGGTTGCATTGCAGAAAAATAAAGTGATTGTTAGACGCAAGAACGTACACTTGAGAGTTAAAGCCAAATAGTAATTTACACAAAAGAATTTCCTCCCCCAGTGGAAATTTTTAGTTTACCCTCCTAATCAAAAGTTTAAAGATCTTCAGAATCTGTTTCCTTCCTTTAAGTAAGATACATCTTAAATCCTCCTGACATCAAGTATTGAGAGTTATATGTTTAGATAAATCCTGATTAATATCAGTCTTCAGAAGAGTAGCCGAGCCGCTCCATCTCCCAACAAAGCTTAGTCGCAACAATTTCATGGCAAGGCGAATATTCCTGCAAACAACAACAACAACACGGTTTTATATGCTTTCAATTTGATAATCTTTTGGATCAATTAAAATGCCAATTGTCACGTACCTCCAGCTCCTTAACAAGATCCTTAGCGGTAGGTGCAGAAATTATAATCTGGCGTGCAGTTGGACTGATGAACCCTTCTTCAACGGCTTTATCAATGAAAGAGAGCAAAGAGTTGTAGTATCCATCAACATTGAGCAGACCCACCTGCAGGAAAGACAATTTTAATTAGCTTTTAATGACTTTTTGGGGTTTAAAATTGTTCAATAAAGTGTGAATTTTTAGAAGGATCATAGTGATGGGTCTATACCGGTTTGTTATGTATACCAAGCTGAGCCCATGTTATGACCTCCAAAAGCTCTTCAAGTGTTCCATATCCACCTGCAATATTTTTAAGCAGATGACATTATAATCCGTAAACATTATTATTATTCAACGGTCAATTCACCAAAATATGCTTCATCTGCAGAAACTGTCCTCTGTACAAGAGGACTTATCCTCTGACTCTATTTACACATGGACATGATTACAAAAAATGCAGGGTCTTATTGAAGAACAAGACTTCCTTAGATGGGCAAAACATGCTTTTTTCTGAGACTGTTTCAGGTTTTTGTCTTTTAACATGAAACAGGTTAAAAGATTGAATCTCTGGTCACAGTTACACTACACAAGTTAAATAGAGAAGTAGCTCCCAAGTAAAAAGGCAAAGAGATAAAAAGAAACAGAGATTGGTCTAATTTTCAGTGCGAGATGTGGATGGGTCAAGGCATCTGTGGTTATTGTATTCAATATTTTGTCCTTATAAAAACCCAAAAATCATTACAAAGCAAACCAATATACTTTTAAAATTTTAAACTTGAAACAGGTGCTTTCACACTACAGCTTGAGTTTGACCAAGAAAAAAAACATGTTCTTCTTCCATCTTCTTTGGTAAAATCAGTCAAAAGAGTTAAACCCTTTTCGGTGCTATTTTTTAATCACTTTTTATTCTCTTTAATGCTTTCATTTTCCACAGTTTAAGAATTTAAAAAGCCTAAATATGATGCTAATTAGATTCTTAAACAATGCTGTCACTAGACATGACCAGTTTTTTTATCTTACATAATCATTACTTGTTTAGAGAACTGAACTTGTTGTAAGAGAAACGTACATAGAGAGGAAACAAAAGTAACAATAAAAACAGATGGGACTTTGAACACAATTTCAAAGACTAACAAAAAGATTTTGAGAAATCAATACTAACCTGGTAAAGCAATAAAAGCATCAGAGTGTCTAGCCATCTCTGCTTTTCTTTGATGCATATCTGCAACTGCTCTTACTTCTCCTACTGTTTCACCGGTCAACTACCAAAAAACAAAAAGAGCATCCAAAATTAAAAAAAAAAAATTACTAATAAATCTTGAAACTTTAAACTAAATTAAAAGGGAAAAAAAAAAAAAGCAGCTTTAGACTGTTCTATGACCAGAAGCAATGATGGCATTGTAAGCAAATTGGCTTATTTTAAAATATATAGCAAGAGACTTTAGTTAAGAAGCATTTCATCTTATTCTTTTCTTAACTGAAACTGTTTTTTGGTTTCAATAATAATAGGATTATAAAGAGGAATCAATAAGCACACTTAAAAAGTTCAAACTTTCTTCTCAGGGTTTATAGCTAGCGTACCTCTCTAGGCATCAGTGTCTTGGGGATAACTCTGTGGTGAAATGACAAGAATGATGAGCAAAAAGAGTCTTAGTAGGATGGTTTGACCGATCTTAATTGTATTTATCCTTGTTTAAGTGATTAGATGAAGAGTTTACCCAATAACATGACGACCACCATCATGAACAGCTTGTGAAACCAAACCCATCAAACCTATGCTTCCACCTCCATAGACTAGATCAATGTTCCTTAAAACCTGTAAAAGCAAACAAAACAGAGAAACTTAAAACCATTGTTCTCATTACAGATAATTTGAGAAATGAGCTAAGAAGACAAATTAAAACCAAGGATACTCTCTTTGTACTATCAAACTGGGAGACAAACATTCTCATGCGGAATACGTGGGCTCCAAGATCATAAAAGATGAGATATGTTAAAAAAAATCCTTTTTTGAGTTATCAAAGAAGCACAAATTCATCACCAATACCTTTAAAGGTTTATCACATATTTAAGAACCTTTTCAAAGTAGAGAAAGCAGAGGAAATGGTCTGCATTTTTGCAAAAAGAACAAAGAAAAAAAAAACACACAAACATATTCACAAACATCTGGTGAACATAAACTGTAAAAACTCAAAGAAAAGAGTTGAGAAGCACACAGAGAGAAAAACAAAAATATGTATGTAAAGTAAGAATACCAATTCGTTGCCGAGATCAACAGCAGCATCTTGGTAACTACTCTTCTTGCCTTGACTGCTTCCACAGAACACACAAATTCTTCCAAACTTTGACTTTTGCATGGTTTCAGTGTTGACCTCCATTGATTACGATAAGCTCAAGCTTATGAAAGAAAAAGAAACAAAAAAAATCGAAACTTTTTTTGGCTCTAATGAAAACAAAACAGTTTTGGGGTTTGTTAATGAAATCTCTCAGATGGGTTTTGCTTCCTTACAGAACATAAGCGACGACAGGTACAAATCGTACAAGTGTCAAAGAAGATGAAGAAGAAGGGAAACAACTCGAAACTTTAGAGAGTTGTGGTGTTATTATTTTTGTGCCTACTAAAGCTTTTCAAGTTGGGGGATTGTTATTATACTACTACGAGTTATTAGAACAGAGTGCGTTTTCTCGTCATGCTCTCTCTCTCAGTTTCTTTATTTTTATTGGGTGTGAAAGAGTTTTTTGTTCTTTTATATTTGGGATTATTTTCACACGTGAGAGATTGTAGCACGCGCGTCGCAGCCACCCGTTCATGTTGGCACGCGTGGACCACTTCTTTGTGTTTTCTTTTTGTTGGCCGAAGTTCAATTAAGTAGTAGGCTTACCCCATTTTCTTTGGATCTATAGGGTATACAAAAAAATGTACATCATCTACTTAATTCACTCCAAAGACTTTGGAACCGACGAAGAAAAGAAAGAATTCAAATGGTATGGATCGATGTTTATAGGGAATTAGCCAAACTTATACTACATTATGTAAGATTACATATGAGAGAGATCTATGCAACCATGAATTTACCAAAGTTTTCAAAGCTTTTTTTAGTTTTTGTATAGAAGAAAAAGCATTCGATATTCTAGAGAGATTTATATTGAATTAAACTCATCTTTTAAAATCAAATTCTATGTGATAACCATATATACATCAAAATTTTGTTTCTAAAAAATATAAGTAAATCACATGCATACTTGAAAACGAAATATTCCTTACATGTTTTTCTATGTTTGTTTCAAAACGATTTAAAACTTGTCGTGCCAAAGATAATGGGAAGTGACAAAGAAAACATCTTTAGATTAAAGAAACTGATTTAGTAGATATAAAGCTACCTCACTTTTTGATTCCCTTTTTCTAGAACAAAACAAAATTCTCATTTTTTTCGACAATGTAGAAATAAAAATAGAAATTTCATTGTCAACATATATCTGAACATGTAAGATGGGTCCAAACATAATTTACTTTCAACTCTCTAATATTTAAATGAAGGTATGATCAAAACTAGTGATGAGTAAAGGAAGTGAAACACAAAGATGTAGCATACTCCATATCATAATATGTATAGTTAGAGATAATGATGATGATGTTTGGGTTATGGAGCAATGTGCCATTGATGATTGAAATAAGAAACAGTTACATATGGCCTTTTTTAATATTCCCTCCGTTTCAAAATATAGAATGTTTTGAGTAAAACACGCAGATTAAGAAAACACTACTTTATAAAAGTTCAACTAATCATAAATAAGACTGCATAATATAAAATACTAAAATAATATAAAAGTTGTATAGAAACTTGAAACATCTTATATTTTGAAACACCAAATAAACCTCAAAACATCCAATATATTGAAACGGAGGGAGTATCAATGTAGTCTTGTTTACCCTCACTATGTAAGACAATCTCCTCCTTCCATCTTGTTCTAAGCGTATCAAACATTTCTTTTTGAATACATTTAATTATATTCCAATTTTCTTGCTTTTCTTTTTGTTCTAATAATAATGGTTTTTTGTAGATATCAAAAGCTCTCTTGGCTTTACCCATTATCCTTGTACATTTGGATAATGGATATCTCAAATTCCTTGGTCATTTCTCTATTTAGTTTTATTAAAAATGTTATCCGCATATGTTAGATATTGGCTTTATGTATAAATTATTCGTTATTCACCACAATGATATATTATTACAAGGATCCAATGTGCTAACATATGAATTTATTTAATTTAGAAATCCCTAATAATATTTAAGCGATGACGTTATTGGATATTATATCGAAAGAAAATAGCTAGGTTCACAACAATACTATAAAGATAATGTTGCCATGCTGGGTAAAGGTTATGATCGTGGAGCTTGGTTCAATGTGTCAATGTATATAAAAAATTGATTGTGCTTGGCTTCGAAGCAATGACTTATAGTTACATATAACAAGACACAGCGTAAGATATATATAGAGTATATAATAGGGATATGCAAGTTTGTTCAAATGATGAGATATATATAGAAAACATGAAACCTTCTTGTTTTCCACGCGTCACGTGAAAACAAAAAATTAGTATTAGGGTTTTCATGTTTTTTTCTCCCAGAAAAATATGGATTTGGTGAATAATTAATTTGAACTGTTATTTTTCGAAGAGTTGATAATGAAGTTGTACTACAAGGCATAGTAGCATGGAACTGTTCTTAGGTTATTAAATGATCGATCTTAATTAATTAGAACTAAGTACTACAAGGCATAGTAGTATGGAACTACAGCTAATTGTTATAAACCGTAGGCTAGTAAATTGCTTTCTTCCACGGACATTAATGGACAGTACTAACCCCATACTCTCTCATATCACTTAATTGGACAGAGAATATAATAAATGTGCAAGAAAACTAAACTTTTATAAAAAAAAAATGCAATCCCAAGAACTCAGTGCAAGCTAAACATGCCCTATCAGATTTATATATTGTGCGCGCGATTTAATTAGAGATTATAAACAAATAATTACTTCTTGAAACCAATGTGTATTTGTATCTGCATGCTTGCATGCGGATTTAACTCTTTTGTTTTGTTTTCTTACTGCACTCCACATTCCTCTTGGGCTTCTCATTTTCAAACCTAATTTTGTAATATTATACCTATAATCAACTATGATGGTAGACTGGTAGTATATAGTGTAAGACCTTGTTTATTGGGGGGTTCAGCCCCTGAATCTTAGGTTTTTAATGCCAAAAAATAAAGTAAAAGAAAAAAAAAATGTAAGGGGAGTTGTATATAGTAACCCCAATTGTGTTATAAGATACGCATACGTGTCCATTTGTTATTGGGTGGACAAAAAAATAGAAAATGTAGAAATTTTGTTTGTCTTCCCATTTCTCTCGTTTTCTTTCTCTCTCTCTTTCTGTCGCGATTGCGAGAAAACGAAGATTTTTTTGTGGAATCGTCTGGGTGTGGAGGAAGAGGCGATTGCTGCCGGAGAAGAGGAGATTGTCTGTTTTAATTGGAGGTTATAGAATCAGTGGAGTGTTGGGTCGGAGGCGATTTGAATCGGCAGATTCCAAACCCTTCCTTCTGATTCCAAATTCCTCTAAACTCGATTTCTTTTCCTCTCTCTCTCTTTCTCTCGCGATATGCTGAAACGACAAAGGAATTTGGAATCAGAAGGAATAATTTGGAATCGATTGATCTGAAATCAGAGGAAGGGTTCTGGTATGATCCATTTTTTTGATATTGTTAGTGGCGAATCCTTAATCACTTGTGTGTGGTTTTATTTTGAGAGATTTGGGTCTGCTTTTTTCTCAACTTTTATTGCTTTGAATCGTTTTTCATGTGGAATAAGTGGGGTCAATAGCTTGGTGTAGTAGCTGTAGAAAATTAGACCACTAATTCTGTTAATTTACTGATATATTCTTTGTTTAGATGATCCTCAGTTTGTGAACTGATGATCTTAGTCGAGGAGCTGGTTTTTAAGTTACTGAGCCTATAGATATGTGTTGCTCTTGCTCTGTAACTGTCTTCGTTATGCTACACAACCTTATATTATGCTCCTGAAGATTTGTGTTGCTCTGTAACTGTCTTCGTTATGTGTTGGTGTTCCTGATATGGTTGTGTTTCTTAATAAAGAAGATCAAGTTGATGATGCTGAACTTCTAGAGCTTGTTGAGCTTGAGGTTCGTGAGCTTTTATCTTCCTACAAGTTTAATGGTGATGATATTCCTATTATCTCTGGCTCTGCTTTGTTAGCTGTTGAGACTCTTACTGAGAATCCTAATTTTTAAGAGAGGTGAGAACAAATGGGTAGATAAGATTTATGAACTGATGGATTCTGTTGATTTGGTGGGGTTGAGAGAGACTAGGAACTATATGGTTACGGGGGTCGAAATGTTTCAGAAGATTCTTGATGAAGCAATGGCTGGTGATAATGTAGGTTTGTTGCTTAGAGGTATACAAAAGGCTGATATACAAAGAGGTACTGTTTTGGCTAAGCCGGGGTCGATTACTCCGCATACTAAGTTTGAAGCGATTGTGTATGTTTTGAAGAAGGAAGAAGGAGGAAGACATTCGCCGTCTTTCGCGGGGTATAGACCTCAGTTTTACATGAGGACGACTGATGTTACTGGTAAAGTGACAAAAATTATGAATGATAAGGATGAGGAGTCGAAGATGGTTATTCCTGGTGATAGGGTTAAGATTGTTGTTGAGCTTATTGTGCCTATTGCTTGTGAACAAGGGATGAGGTTTGCTATTAGAGAAGGAGGTAAGACTGTTGGTGCTGGAGTGATTCAGTCCATTATCGAATGAGAGTTGCGAGCTCTTGCTTCTTGCTTTTTTTGTTTGGTTTGATTCAGAAAACTCTTGAAAATTTGATTTGAAAGTTAAGTAGTGTTATTTTTCTTATTTTTTCGCTATTTTGTATGAAAACTCAAGATAAAAAATGTCATATATTCTCTGGTTTCAAAGCTCACATTTATATGTTTAGACAGTGTTGGTTGTTAAAAATTTTATGTAACTGTCTTCTATTCTATTTAAAAATTTTAAATTTTTAAAAATAATATTTTAAAAAATAAGAGATCCAAAATAAGAACCTACCAATAAATGAGAAAATTTTATCTAAGACATCATGAATTCTTATATTCCAAATAGTACACAATTAATTCATAAAAAAATTATGAACTCCCCTTACTCAAACCCACATAAACATGCTCTAAAACAACATAATTAGTTACTTCTCGATATATTCAACATTCATATGCTTTATACATCCCAAATGGTTTGTGGTTATATACATTATACCAACAGTGGATGATGAAAAGTATAATAAATATGATCCATTTGATGGATGCATATGATGGATGTTTGTAGAAAAAGTGTGTGCTGGCGCCGAATACACAAGAAGCAGGAAGAGCAGTGAAAAGGCTCCTCGCTTTCTAGTTTCTATGAGACAATTTACTTTTTCTTTAATTTGATTTCCAATAAAATTGTATTTAATTTGATGTTAATGAAAGAGCCTAATGACGACCATATGCACTGCAGCTGTACAACAAGGGCCCCCATTTGCAATTACGACCGCCCAAAATCTGCCATGAGAGTACACCAGCCATTATGGTGTATATATATATATATATATGTTAATTTGGATAAATATGATTAAGTTTCCAGACATAATTAGTTACCTAACCTGATTGATCTCCCAAAGAGTTAAACAGTGTACTACTTACCTATCATTCCACGTTGAAAAAACTCTGTTTCTTTTGAAACCGAAACTGACATAGATGAGACTACTACTTTTATGTCATGATGAAATTATACTTAATGATGGATGTCAAGGGAGTAAATAACTTAAACTACTGTTAAGTGTTAACACACAAAAAAAAAAAACCTAAATTACACTACTGATAGCACTTTGAACCACAGAAGAATATTCTTGAATGATACTTAGATATATAAATAAAAGGTAGACTAGGAGGCATGCAATAAAGTTCTATCTTTGAAAATGAAGTATAACCTCTCATACATTTGTTATCAATTTACAGTTTTCAGTTTAAACTCTTCTCAGAAATCATATCGCTAATCTTGAATATAGAGAAAGTTGGTATCACAGAAATTTCCACACTCTTGACATGCATATATATATATATATATATATATATATGTTTATTCAATATACTCTACACACACACGCACACAAAAAGAGAAGTTACTTGAACAAATTGTTAAAGTCTTAAAGAATATTCGTTTCTAACGACCTGTATCTTCTTTAATATGGCTTAATAGTTGATTTAAAGGATTCACGTACCCGAATTAACAAGACATTGTGTCCTTGTGTGTCATTTTCATAGGAGATATTCGATGATAAAAGGAAACATAAAAGAATTCGTCAAAATACGAGTTTGATTAAGGAAAACATTGTTTTTTAATTAAATTATGTTTTTTTTTTCTTCTTCTTCTTAGTAGCCTATTAGGTATTAGATCATTTTGTGTTATAGAGATCTAAACTAAAACTAGTGTTGGACTTGACCTATATCTCTATAACATCAGTCATCTTTAATAAAACACGTCGTCCATGTAACATACGTACGTACGTGTATGTAGACATAAGCATTAATATAAGGTTGAAGTTGATATATGAAAGACAAAACGAAAAAGAAGGAAGGAGAAAGGCCTAACTTGTAGGCAGGAAGAGTGGTGGAAGTATGATGTAGAAAGAGCAAAGGTGACATAAATGTATTTGTTGTGTTCTTTATTTTTGAGACATAATCTTCCCCATTAATTCACTTCAATGTTCCTTCCTCTGCTTTCGGTCATTTTGCTATGCCCCATTTGTTTCTCAACTTTTCCGTGTTCAAGTTCAACCAATTCTTTTTTTCTTTTTCCTTAGTATTATTTTTTTTGTTCAAGTTAATGACGTCGAAGATACCTTTCCTCACCATGATATATTCATAGACATTATTAATTTTGGTATATTACGTGTAAGGGAAATTAGTATTAGTTAGATTGATTATAAGGCTACCAATGGGCCGAGATTGAGTCAGACTATTATACAAGCCTATGTGTAAAGCACTCAAGAACTCTGCCTCTTAAGCCCTTTAACAATATATAGTATAGCCGATCTGTAGGTACTAGCGTTTAGGCCCACTGACACCTGATTTCATAAAACTAGGAACGAATATATATGCACGGATCAAACCACTGGTTTCAAACCAGAGCACCCAATTCAAGTAAATTTTCTTCTTCCTAGTGGTTTCATGTGAGAATTGATTATATATACAACCTCGAAAGCATTCCACAAAAATTTTCATTTTGAGATTTTTAAGAATTTAGATGAACTAGTATTTAGAACAGAAGATCAAAAACATTAAACAAAATAGACTGCTACAGTCACTCTCATATTCCAAAAAAAAGCCAAAGGTCAAAATACCAACAAAAAAGGGAAGAAGAAAAATGCAAATCCAACTAAAATCAACCGCAGGATTCAGACAGACAAGAAAACAGGGGTCTCTGCTTTAACCTAATCGTTATCTCTCTCAAAAAAAGACCATTCCTTTATGATCTTCATACATCTAAGGCGGAATAAAGCCTAGCGTGCAGCAGCAGTGAGTTTTAGTTACTGTCTGAAACCGCCATCTTCTCACTCTTAACCCCATATGCTTCAAAGAACCTGTTACGATTCAACATTCAACTAATTTAGTCGTTTGTAGCCAGAGAAAGTAAATGCTCGAACATGGCTGAGAATTTGAGAGTCTTACCCTCCAGAATCTGCATTTTTTGAGAGCTTGAAGTGGGGTGGCCGCTCAAAACTGGCCTCTTGGTGGCCTAGCCTCAGCCTCTGAGACTCTTATTTGTCTTCCATCCAAATCCTACAGGGAAGTAGTAACAGATGTTTTATCTTACTGTAAGTAGTACTGATCCGAGTATTATGCAAAAAGAAATGAGATGATACTTACTGCACCATTCAAAGAATTGATGGCCTTTTGAACCTCCTGTGAAGAGCTGAGTGTCACAAACCCAAAACCCTTAGATCTACCACTGTCCCTGTCGTAAATAACTCTGGCTTCAACAACCTTTCCTTGCTCATTAAACATGTTCTCAAGAGCCATGTCATCCACACCCCAAGAGAGGTTTCCTACATAAAGACGGTTACCCGAACCTGAGCCTGAACCTGACCCTGATCCAGATCCATAACTGGAACGTTGAGACCCTCCGTAACCACCACCTCGTTCAGAACCGTAACCACCACCACCACCTCGTTGAGACCCGTAACCACCACCACGCTCAGAACCGTAACCACCACCACGCTCAGAACCGTAACCGCCACTCCTTGGTCCTCTGGAGAAGGATTCCTCCCTCTTAGGTGGAGGAGGGCCAGCGTTGACTCTTAAGGGTCTGCCTTCAAATTCCTGAAATGTTCATTTCAAAGTAATTAATAAAAAAAAAAAAACAGCCACAACCACAATGCACAAGACGGTACAGCTAAAACAAAAGGTTCAACAATTATCTCGGCAACTTATAAGTCACAAGACATCCTATAGAACAACAGAAAACCATGAAGTCTCCACAAACTAAACAGCACGAATCATCTATCTCTAAAACAATTCATACTGCAACTTCACATGCGAAAACAGAAAGCTAAAAAGACACAACTAACAATCCACACAAAGCAAAACTATAGTAAAGAACCAAAGTATGTTCTTACATAGCCATTGAATTGCTGAGCAGCTGCCTCAACTTCAGCTGCAGTAGACATTGTCACAAATCCGAAACCTCTGCTCCGTCCAGTCATTTTGTCATAGATTACCTATAAAATATCAATCAAATGAAGACAATCCTACATCACTCTCCATTATAACAGAGGACACAACAAAAGATTCACTATAACGCTTACACAAACAGATTCAAACCCCATTTCACAAAGTTATAAGCAATCATTATATCCATCAACAACAATTCAAGAAGTTAAAAAAATCCAAATCTGAAAAAAAAAAAGAGAACCCTAAAAAAATAAATCTCACCTCAACCATCTCAACATTTCCAGCGCTCTCAAATAGCTGAGCGAGCTGAGCGCTATCAACGTTAAAAGAAAGGTTACCAACAAAGAGCTTAAGGTCAGGAGAGAAGGAGCTACGCTCCACGGGGGCGGAATCGTCACCGTCGGCGAACATGTCATCTTCCTCGACTTCGAAATCAGAGGACACGGCAACGTTCCTGACGAACCGAGAAGGGTACTCAGCGGGGGAAGAGCATTTCAAGGAGGAGGAAGCGAAGAGAGAGACGAGATGGTCGGAGTGAAGTTTGAAGGAGAGGGAAGGAGGCAAGACGGAAGCGGCGGGTCTGGAAACAGAGAGGGGAAGGGATTTAGGTTTGAAAGCGGAGAGAGAAGAAGCAGAGGCAGACATGGTGGTGGGTGGGTGGGCTGGCTATTAGCTTTTTGAGAATTTTGCTCTCTCGAAGCTAAAAGAGCTCTGAAGAAGAAGATAAGGTTTTAGAAAGGGTTCTGCTGCGAGCGAGAGAGAGGGTTTGTGAGAGTGGAAGATAAGAAACTGTGAGAGCTTTTTGATATTTATCGGCAAAAAAAAATCTTTATCCTCTTGAAATATCTCTCCCACTTGGATATTTTGTTTTTCTCTGAAAATTTGTAACAAAAAGAAATTTATCTCTATAGTCTTTTTTTTTGTTTTTTACCTTTTCAGTAAAAAAAATGAAATCACACAAGCCAAAACTGTAGAAAATTGTTAGTACAATATACATTTTAGTGAAATATATGAGTGACATTCTTGTTTAGTTTGTATTGTGAAAGAAAAGAAAAGAGTAGTCAATTTTATTATTTTTAATAGAAATTTTACACTTGGATTTTTTTTTTTTTGCGAAATTTTACACTTGGATTTTTATACATTTTTTGAGGATTTTTTTTTTTAAAAAGAGTAGTCAATTTTATTATTTTTCGGTTACAAACTTACAATGGGGGTAGCCTAGTCTTTTGACTTTTAAGTGAAGTGAATGGGTATGTGTTATAGGATCTGGTCCGTCTAATTAGGATGGTTGGACAGTGGAGATGAACAAGAGAGCGGGGGTCTGGTGAGAAGATAAGGCCATAACTAAAGGCCAAAGGAAGAATATGCAACTAGAGACTGTGTACACCGAGGCTCCAGTACGTATGGATCTTCAACTTGTTCATAAGTTTACCAACCATGTATAAGTTGTAACAACCCCTCTTGAAAATAATCTTCACTTTTTGAGGTTTATTTGTGTAATGGTTTTACTATATACTATTGATATCAACAGTTTTACTTTTTTTTCTTAATTTGTTGTAAATGAAAATTATGAAATCAAAAGATAAACAAATATGAATTTAGTCATGAGTTAAAGAGTTAGTCTGACATTTAGGTTCGATATAAAAGATGTCATCTTCTCAAACCATACGAAAACCCTAGCTCTCCTCTCCGTTACTGAGGTAGCAGCAGCTAGTGCCGCTTAAGCTAGAAGTGTCAATTTCCGGGTCGGTCAGGAATTACCCTAACCAGATTTAAACCGTATAATAACCAGTCCGGTTCAGAATTTATAATAATAATTAGGGGTCCCATTGATAGCCACGTGTCACAAACGAAGACACAACAAGAGATTGAAACTGGCTAAGGAACATTGTCCGGCGGAGAATCGAAGAAGAACACAACAAACACTCAGATTCTTTTCTTTTTTGTTTGTCCGAACCGGAATCGGGGAAAAATGGACATTTCTGTTCAAATCACCGGCTTAAACTCTCCCAATATCTGCCGGATCATCCCAAGATTCACATCCTCTTACAGATTCCGTTGCTCCAAAAACGAACCTCCACGAAACGCAAACGAGTCCAACGGTGAGAGATTCTCGTAAATTGTCTCGAAGATTATACATTCGGTTTAATTCGGTTCAATTGATTTGATGTCAGGTGGTGATAGATCGTCGACGGATTGGGACAAGGCGTGGAAGAGTTTCAAGAAACAGAGCAAGAAGACGTTGTTTTCTCAGTTCAACATGGACAAGTACGTGACTTGGAATCCTCCGAGATCGGATTATCCGGCGTCTGAAGAAATCGATCCCATTAAAAAAGCAGAGAGATCTAATCTAATGCTTTGGACAAGTCCGAGGTTCACACTTATCGGAGCCATCGTCATTGTCTCATTCCTCCTTCTCTACACCCTTCTTGCTCCTGTCAAGTGAACTTTTATTTAATTTTCTTTCTCGAGCATATTTAGTTGATCAGCTTCTGAATGTGTTGTTTTTTTTTTTACTGTACAACTTTTATAAATAAGATCCTAGTTTCAACAGTTTATAGAATGAGGCAAAACAGAGACCACAGTGTGGTAAATGGAAAATGGTGGTTAGTAAAACCTGACCAAAAGAACAAAAATAATTATACAAGAACCAGATCTAAAACTTGTTATGGTCGATCGTTGTTATAATTCTAATTCTCTACATAGACAGCTTTATCTATCCTTTTAATGTTTTGTGGATGCTTAAAACGAGTTTGAGCTTAGACTTTTTTGGGTTCTTGGAGAAAGTAACCTTTAACCCATTCTCCTAACTTATAAACTCAGAACAAGTACGTACTCTCATCATCACCAAATTTATTTAATATAGAAATTGTGAAAGACAAAAAAAAATGTCACTTTAAAGTCCAAATATGTAACACATAATGAAGTTTCTATTCACATATAATTTTTTAGAAACAGTAGACAGTTGTTAATTGATTAGAAATGGAAACGACATTTTAGTAGAGAGTAGTCTCTTTTGGGTTGTAACCAGAAAAATAATTGACTTGAAAACATATTTTTCTAGGTTCAAGGTCACTTTAAGACGAGTTAATCACGAAGTTGCATGATACAGAGGAAATGTTATGCATATTCCTTTCAATAATTAGCAAAAACAGTAAATAGCGAGCCTCATAGATGTTATTTTAGCATAATTTAATTCATTCAGGCCTCGCACTACTGGTTGCCGCGACTACGTGAAACCTTGCAAACACGCAAATTTGCCTATCTTAGAAGTTAACCACCTTAAATATTTGTCGCTCGACAAACGTGAAATCGATTTTTCAACTGCTCGCGGTTTACTTCATTCGTGTTGATTCCCGAGAGAAACAATGAAGTAAAGAGAAATAAATTGAATGCGTCAAAAATTGCCGTACGAAATTACAAGTAGGAAGAGAACATTTCTTCTAATTCTTATGAATTCAACTTCAATAAAATAAAAGGAGACAAATGGCAAAGGGAGCAGGTTTATTTAGCTGAGGGAGGGCTGTGTCATGCTGATTCGTTTATTAGTATTGTTTATTTTTCATTGGAACCAACTTTCCTTTCAACATCTTAACATGTCATTGCTTTCATCCTCTTTATTTTCTTTTACTGATTTTATATGCAGATATATATTACTAAGAGAATGGAACACATGTTTCTATTTCAGAGAGAAAGCGCAATTTTAAGCCTTTAAAATATATAAATACATGATAAATGCATCAAATAGAGGTAATATTTTTGTCATTTGTTATAGAATACAAATAGATAATTATTTTAAAATCTTTTATCCTATTTTTATTTCCCAACCAAAATCTAATATATGAAATTAGAATCATGAAATTCTTTTTTAGGGAGTCTTACATGGATATTACAATATACAGGTCCGGCAATGGCAAGGTGCAAGAGGTGTTTTTGCACCATGTCAAATTATTTTTGAAAACAAATTACAAGGTTTTAGGCCCTTAACATTTGATATTTTGACAAAAAAAACATCCCAAATTCCTGAAAACTACAAATAAAACCTCCAAATTGAAAAGAATTTTGTTTTTGCACAAGGTCCAAAGAAAACTTGAGCCGGCCATGGATAAATTGAAATAGAAAATTATGGAAAGATGTTCGCAAAACAACTTTTAGAACCATACTAAAAGATAACATTTAAAGCTGCTAA
Organism: Camelina laxa; assembly: GCA_024034495.1. Lineage (NCBI taxonomy): Eukaryota > Viridiplantae > Streptophyta > Magnoliopsida > Brassicales > Brassicaceae > Camelina > Camelina laxa. The sequence goes on along the minus strand of CM043882.1, from coordinate 9,513,906 downwards.
AACAATACCAAAGATAAGGGAGTCTACTAATCTAAAGATACAGAACAACTTCTACACAAAATTAAAAACCAGTCGGTCATAAAGATATGAAACCAAAACAAAGCCACTATCTTCTTAAAATAGCAATTTCAAATATTTTGCAAAACTTGAAAGTTCTTACTATTCTCTACTATCTCGGAAGCGTGAATTCTTCCATAATCCGGCGCGAAAAAGGCATGTAAGACACATATTGATGCCCATGATTTCAGAGCCACAACCTTCTTTCTTTTTATTTTTTATCACTCCTTTTTCTGGGTAATATTTTTTTCATCTATTATATTGAATACAAATCTATACTATTAATTGGGGAGTACACTTAGGCATAAAAAAAAAAGACAAAAACATAACATATATCCATGTTGCCAAATAGACCTATTTACCTACATAATTAAAAAAAAATTGCTAAACTAATGGTAACAATTTTTAAAGAAATAAATGATTAAATCTTTCATAATTGGTTAAACAATGGATACTTAGATTTCAAATCTAATTTTGGATATGGTAATAACCCATAAATAATTAATTTCGAAAATATTAACTTTTTTAAATAGTTTTCTAAATTAAATATTAAACATTTAATTGGGGAGTACACTTAGGCATACAAAAAAAAAACAAAAACATAACATATATCCATGTTACCAAGCAGACCCATTTACCTACATAATTAAAAAAAAAATTCCTAAACAAATAGTTTTCTAAATTAAATATTAAACATTTATAGTTTTTTAAATCCAGTTAGTCGTCGTGTGTTAAATTTGATTCAAATTATTCCAGTATTTTAGGAAGCTATATTAACTACAAAAATAATACATCCTATATTTTATGAAATTATATTCAGTATAAATAATAAGTTCAAATATTTTAGGAAACTATATTAGTGATTAAGTATAAGAGATCTCAGTCTTTAACAAATATTCTAATAATTAAAGTTAGAGATTTATACAATTTTTTAAAAACACGATTACAAATTAAAACATGACATTAAATCTCTTTTAAAATGATAACTTAAATTGATGCGAGAAGCTAATTAGTTGAAATTAATTAAATATTTCGTAAAATATGAAAAATAATTTTTAAATATATATAACTATACAAAAACAAAAACACAATAATTATATTAAAAATTTTATCATCAATTTTGTTATCTTTCTAATATACAAAATGAAAAGATTAATGAGAAGAAAAAAATATCAAAGATGTTCTGAGGCTTTCTCATATCTTTATCAATTTAAATTAGACAAATTTATATTTAAATTAAATTAGACAAAGTTATATTTTCTGTCAAAATTTATGTATAATAGGTCTTCTCACTATTTTTAATAAAATACAAACAATTAAAAAAAAAATCCTGCACGAAAGTGCGGGTTGATCCATTGGTTTAGTTTATAGAAATTAACCCCAAATAATTTGAGTTTTACTAATACATAATTAATTAAAAATACTAATGTATAGGGAAGATCGAGTAAGAGACAAGAACGAATAATTTTTTTGAAAAACATTATATAAACTATTTTTATAGAAAAAGAACAAGAAATATATATATATATATATATATTAAGATGGGATTATAAAATTTGAATAGTTAAATTAAATTTAAAGTGAATCCAAAATTTATGGTGAAACGATTATTATTTCAAACATGTAGAAATTTGATGAAAGAAAACCAATATAAGTTTTATGTTATAAATGCTGTACCAAATAATTATATTTACAAATAAAATGTATGTGGATGCGAATCATTTACCTACTTCCTTATTTGTTGGACTAAAATATATAATCTCAAATTGATAAAATCTTATTAGAACTACGGTTATAAGATTGAACAAAACACATGACATACTGTATATGAGACGGGACGGGTTCCTGAAACAGACATACTATCTTTCTTTTACTACTTTTTAATGTACGTAAATCTAATCATCCTCTTTTCTAAATCAAACTAAAAATAAACTGGCACAAAGTTGGATTATGAATGTTAATAACATTTTTAACAAATAATAACTCTGCATAGTCCAAACCTAATTGCAAACTTAGTTTTTTTTAAAATTAACCCGCACATACGTGCGGGTCCAATCCCTAGTATATAATAATTTTAAAACCTTTGATCCTACTTCTATTTTCCCAACCAAAACCCAATATATGAAATTAGAATCATGAAACCCTCTTTTAGGGGAGTCTTACATGGATCTTACAATATACATGGATAAATTGAAATAGAAAATCATGGAAAGATGTTTGCAAAACAACTTTGAGAAACCCATACTAAAAGATAACATTTAAGGCTGCTAAAACAATACAAAATATAAGAGAGTCTACCAATCTAAAAGATATAAAACAACTTTTACAGAGAATTAAAAACCAGTTGGTCATAAAGATACGAAATCAAAATAAAACCGTCGTCTTTTTAAAATATCCAAATCTTTTGCAAAACTTGAAAGTTCTTACTACTCTCTACTATATCGGAAGCGTGAATTCTTCCATAATCCGGCGCGAAAAAGACATGTAAGACACATATTGTTGCCCATAATTTTGGAGCCACAACCTTCTTTTTTTTTTTTCTTTTTTTTTTTGTCAACCAAACATTAAATTAAAAGATAACTCCAAGATTGGTCACCCAAACTGGAGGAAAAGTGTTTACAAAAGAAGAAGCTGTAAGTAACAATCTCGAAGAGCGAGCAAGTTTCTTCCTTTTTATTTTTTTATCACTCTTTTTTATGTGTAATATTTTTGTCATCTATCATATAGAATACAAATAGATAATAATTTTAAAACCTTTTATCCTACTTCTATTTTCCCAACCAAAACCCAATATATGAAATTAGAATCATGAAACCCTCTTTTAGGGGAGTCTTACATGGATCTTACAATATATATGGATAAATTGAAACAGAAAATCTTGGAAAGATGTTTGCAAAACAACTTTGAGAAAACCATACTAAAAGATAACATTTAAGGCTGCTAAAACAAAACAAAATATAAGAGAATCTACCAATCTAAAAGATATAGAACAACTTTTACAGAGAATTAAAAACCAGTTGGTCATAAAGATACGAAATCAAAATAAAACCGTCATCTTTTTAAAATATCCAAATCTTTTGCAAAACTTGAAAGTTCTTACTACTCTCTACTATATCGAAAGCGTGAATTCTTCCATAATCCGGCGCGAAAAAGACATGTAAGACACATATTGTTGCCCATAATTTTGGAGCCACAACCTTCTTCCTTTTTATTTTTTATCACTCCTTTTTATGTGTAATATTTTTGTCATCTATCATATAGAATACAAATAGATAATAATTTTAAAACCTTTTATCCTACTTCTATTTCCCAACCAAAACCCAATATATGAAATTAGAATCATGAAACCCTCTTTTAGGGGAGTCTTACATGGATCTTACAATATACATGGGTAAATTGAAATAGAAAATCATGGAAAGATGTTTGCAAAACAACTTTCAAAACCCATACCAAAAGATAACATTTAAGGCTGCTAAAACAATACAAGATATAAGAGAGTCTACCAATCTAAACGATATAGAGCAACTTCTACAGAGAATTAAAAACGAGATGGTCATAAAGATACGAAACACAAATAAAACCGTCATCTTTATAAAATATCTAAATCTTTTGCAAAACTTGAAAGTTCTTACTATTCTTTACTATTTCGGAAGCGTGAATTCTTCCATAATCCGGCGCGAAAAATGCATGTAAGACACATATTGATGCTCATGGTTTCGGAGCCACAACCTTCTTCCTTTTATTTTTTATCACTCCTTTTTTCTGTGTACTATTTTTGTCATCTATCATATAAAATACAAATAGATAATATTTTAAAACCTTGTATCCTACTTCTATTTTCCCAACCAAAACCCAATACATGAAATTAGAATCATGAAACCCTCTTTTAGGGGAGTCTTACATGGAGCTTACAATATACATGGGTAAATTGAAAATAGAAAATCATGGAAAGATGTTTGCAAAACAACTTTCAGAACCTATACCAAAAGATAACATTTAAGGCTGCTAAAACAATACAAGATATAAGAGAGTCTACCAATCTAAAAGATATACAGCAACTTCTACAGAAAATTAAAAACGAGTTGGTCATAAAGATACAAAACCAAAACAAAACCGTCATCTTTATAAAATATCTAAATCTTTTGCAAAACTTGAAAGTTCTTAGTATTCTCTACTATCTCGGAAGCGTGAATTCTTCCACAATCCGGTGCGAAAAATGCATGTAAGACACATATTGATGCCCATGGTTTCGGAGCCATAACCTTCTTCCTTTTTATTTTTTATCACTCCTTTTTTCTATGTAATATTTTTGTCATCTATCATATAGAATACAAATAGATAATTTTTAAAACCTTTTATCCTACTTCAATTTTCCCAACCAAAACCCAATATATGAAATTAGAATCATGAAACCCTCTTTTAGGGGAGTCTTACATGGATCTTACAATATACATGGATAAATTGAAATAGAAAATCATAGAAAGATGTTTGCAAAACAACTTTCAGAACCCATTCCAAAACATAACATTTAAGGCTGCTAAAACAATACAAGATATAAGAGTGTCTACCAATTTAAAAGATATAGAACAATTTCTACAGAGAATTAAAAACTAGTTGGTCATAAAGATACGAAACCAAAACAAAATCGTCATCGTTTTAAAATATCCAAATATTTTGCAAAACTTGAAAGTTTTTACTATTCTCTACTATCTCGGAAGCGTGAATTCTTCCATAATCCGGCGCGAAAAAGGCATGTAAGACACATATTGATGCCCATGATTTCGGAGCCACAACCTTCTTTGTTTTTATTTTTTATCACTCTTTTTTCTGGGTAATATTTTTTTCATCTATTATATAGAATACAAATAAATAATAATTTTAAAACCTTTTATCCTACTTCTATTTTCCCAACCAAAACCCAATATATGAAATTAGAATCATGAAACCCTCTTTTAGGGGAGTCTTACATGGATCTTACAATATACATGGATAAATTAAAATAGAAAATCATGGAAAGATGTTTGCAAAACAACTTTCAGAACCCATACCAAAAGATAACATTTAAGGCTTCCAAAACAGTACCAAAGATAAACGAGTCTACCAATCTAAAATATATAGAACAACTTCTACAGAGAATTAAAAACCAGTCGGTCATAAAAATATAAAACCAAAACAAAGCCGTCATCTTTTTAAAATAGCAATTCCAAATCTTTTGCAAAACGTGAAAGTTTTTACTACTTTCTACTATCTCGGGAGCGTGTAATCTTCCATAATCCAGCGCAAAAAAAAAAAAGGCATGTAGGACACATGTTGATGCCCATGATTTTGGAGCCACAACTTTTGTTGTTTTAGAAAATTTCAGTTTTAATTATCTTTAATGAATTGTGTTTATATTTTTTTTGTCAATTATATAAATGGATATTTAAAAAACTTGTTATAATATAATTAAATGATTTTATCATTTGTGATGAGTAAAAATATTTTGTTTCTGTAACATTTAGATACATAACCATACGTAATTATGTGAGTTTGTTGTAATATTGGTGGGATTCATGCTGCTTCCGTTGGTCGGAATGGTCCAATATAAAACTCATACGTAATTACTAATTATGTGATATTTTTTTAAAAGGGAATCTAAAATTCTAAACTATGAAACATATAGACATCATAAATATAAAACTGAGATTTAATTCTCCACGATCTTACAGCTTTCAACGAGAACTTTGAGTATTGCTGTGATTACATCAATTAAAAAAGTACAACAAGTAATCTAGTATAATCATATCTTCCTCTTCTAGAGTTTGTCTTTCTCCAGTTGATAGCATGTGTTTTATTATTAATTTAGTATAAGATACAAAATAAATGACCTTGAAACTCGGGAAAAGTTTCAAAAACTGAGAACAGAAGCTGATGTAGTCCCTTACATCATTGTAAATTGAAATGTGTCAATTTGAACGATCCAAAGATATATATATATAAATATACATAAGTCAAAATGCAAATAACCTTATCTCTCATTTAGACTTTCGAATTTCTAATATGAAAGAGGTCAAACTCGTTAAGCCAACCCAAAATGGCTCATAATATGGTTGGAGCAGACGAGATTGAGTCGTTGAGAGTTGAGCTAGCAGAGATTGGAAGAAGCATCAGATCATCGTTCCGGAGACACACTTCTAGTTTCAGAAGCAACTCTTCAATATATGAACCTGATAATGATGGTGATGTTAATGGTGATCATCATGATGCAGATTATGCTCTGCAATGGGCTGAGATTGAGAGATTACCAACTGCCAAACGTATGAGATCAACTCTCCTCGATGATGGCGATAAGTCCATCACCGAGAACGGGAAAAGAGTCGTTGATGTATCAAAGCTTGGAGCCATGGAACGTCATCTCATGATTGAGAAACTTATCAAACACATTGAGAATGATAATCTCAAGTTGCTGAAGAAAATCAGAAGAAGAGTAGACAGGTAAACTAAATCAAAATCTCTAGAAAAAATTATTTACCCTTTTGTGATGTTCGGTTTCTTGAGAGTTTGAGCTTGAAACTTTGTTGTGCAGAGTTGGGATGGAGTTACCGACCATAGAAGTGAGATACAAGAGTTTAAAAGTGGAGGCCGAGTGCGAGATTGTTGAAGGGAAAGCACTTCCAACATTATGGAACACTGCTACGCGCATTTTCTCTGTGAGTACTCAAAAAGTTCTGCAAAATCACTAAAGTTGTTATTTGTCGTCTCCTTGATAAATGGAAGCTCCCCAAAAGATTCTAAATTGAATTCTAATTTGGTTATATTTCTCCAGGAATTGGTGAAGCTCACTGGTGTAAAAGCACACGAAGCCAAGATAAGCATTTTAAATGATGTTAATGGCATAATAAAGCCCGGAAGGTTAGTAGTTGAAGGAGTTACATCATCTTATCACTAGTCTTGATCAATGTTTTAAGTGTGTTTATGCTTGTTGTTGTTGCAGGTTAACACTGTTGCTTGGTCCTCCTGGATGTGGTAAAACAACTTTGTTAAAGGCCTTGTCTGGAAACTTAGAAAACAATCTAAAGGTTCTAATGATGAAAGCAATTACGTCAGATTCTTTTGGAGATTTATTATTGGTGCAGATATGTGAATGCTTACCTTTTCTTTTGTTTTTCCTTTTTGTTTCCACAGTTTTCAGGTGAAATCTCTTACAATGGATACAGACTAGACGAGTTTGTTCCTCAGAAAACCTCGGCGTACATAAGTCAATATGACCTGCACATTGCAGAGATGACGGTTAGGGAGACAGTTGACTTCTCAGCTCGTTGTCAAGGCGTCGGTAGCCGAACAGGTACATTTTATCAACCAACCAATGTATTCCTCAGTGCATTGAAATGTATGTATTGTTGATTCTCTTTTTTTCCCTGCGGAAACAGATATTATGATGGAAGTCAGTAAAAGAGAAAAAGAAAAAGGAATCATTCCTGACACAGAAGTGGATGCTTACATGAAAGTACATTCCTCTGACACTCTCAAATCCCTGAAGCTTATTTTGTTTAAATTCAGGTGGTTGATAAGAGACTTTTTGTTTCCAATAGGCAATCTCTGTTGAAGGACTCAAAAGAAGTCTGCAAACAGATTATATCTTGAAGGTAATATAGTCTCTTTGATAGCCTGGCTGATAATCTGGCCCCTTTTGTTTGGTCCTTAGGTCTTCTGTTGCATTTGCAGATTCTTGGACTTGACATTTGTGCAGAAACATTGATTGGAGATGTTATGAGGCGAGGTATATCAGGGGGCCAAAAGAAGCGTCTTACCACAGGTTAGTTCATAACTCGAATCCTACAAAAATATAATTATTTGCTGACATGTTCTTTTCTAAAGCAGTACTCTCTGAATGTTTGCAGCCGAGATGATTGTTGGCCCGACAAAGGCTCTGTTTATGGATGAAATAACAAATGGCTTAGACAGCTCCACAGCTTTTCAGATTGTCAAATCTCTTCAGCAATTTGCTCACATATCAAGCGCTACTGTGCTTGTTTCCCTTCTTCAATCGGCCCCAGAATCCTTTGACCTCTTTGATGACGTTATGCTGATGGCCAAAGGCAGAATCGTGTATCATGGTCCACGCGGCGAAGTCCTGAAATTCTTTGAGGATTGTGGATTTGAATGCCCTGAGAGGAAAGGTGTTGCAGACTTTCTCCAGGAGGTAAGAAAACCCATCCCTAAAATGAAACTTTTGTGCGTTTGAAGTCATGAGTTGTTGATCCTCTCATGTTCTGCCTTGAAGGTTATATCCAAAAAAGACCAAGCACAATACTGGCGGCACGAGGATTTACCTTATAGTTTTGTCTCAGTAGAAATGTTGTCGAAGAAGTTCAAGGACTTGAGTATTGGAAAAAAGATTGAGGAAACTCTTTCTAAGCCGTATGATAAATCCAAAAGCCATAAGGACGCTTTATCCTTCAGTATATATTCTCTTCCAAACTGGGAGCTGTTCATAGCATGCATATCAAGAGAGTATCTTCTCATGAAGAGAAACTATTTCGTCTACATTTTCAAGACGTCTCAGGTACATTATGAAGTTTCCAATCCACAGATATCTCCCCTTGCTTAGATTTTAATAGTATTCCTGAGCTTTCTAGCTTTATGTACGCAGCTTGTTATGGCCGCATTCATCACTATGACTGTGTACATCCGAACACGGATGGGTATTGATATCATTCATGGAAATTCTTACATGAGTGCCCTCTTTTTCTCCCTCATTATACTTCTTGTTGACGGATTCCCAGAGTTGTCTATGACGGCTCAACGCCTAGCTGTGTTTTACAAGCAGAAGCAGTTGTGTTTCTATCCTGCATGGGCGTATGCAATTCCTGCAACAGTGTTAAAGGTCCCTCTCTCGTTCTTCGAATCTTTAGTTTGGACCGGTCTCACATACTATGTCATAGGATACACCCCTGAAGCCTCCAGGTGAGTTCTCCTTTGTTACTTGGCATTCAACCCCCTAGAAAAAGGTTCACATTCAAGTCTGGGAGTACTCAGATAACTGTAGAATGACAAGGTTCAATGTTCCAGGTTCTTCAAGCAGTTCATTCTACTGTTTGCTGTTCACTTCACCTCGATATCCATGTTCCGGTGTCTAGCTGCAATCTTCCAGACAGTAGTTGCTTCAATCACAGCTGGTAGTTTTGGTATACTAATCACATTTGTCTTTGCCGGTTTCGTCATTCCACCAAGTAAGATTTTGCCTTCATCATGTACTAAATCTGGCCTCAAAATTTGTACCGCAGCATGACTCTAAGGTTCTGTGTTTGCTGCAGCGTCTATGCCAGCATGGCTCAAGTGGGGATTCTGGGTAAATCCTTTGAGTTACGGTGAGATTGGGCTATCGGTAAACGAGTTCCTCTCCCCAAGGTGGAATCAGGTGATACTCTCTTAGCCTCTTACCTTCCTTTTTTTTTTGGTATACTCTTCAATACTAATCAATATTTTTCTGGTTACACATGTAGATGCAACCCAATAATGTTACCTTAGGCCGAAGCATACTCCAAACCCGTGGACTGGACTACGATGGTTACATGTACTGGGTATCATTATGTGCCTTGTTGGGTTTCACTGTGCTCTTTAACATCATTTTCACCCTGGCTCTGACTTTCTTGAAATGTAAGTTCATCTTCTACGAGGTAATCTATGTGCTTTCAAACTCAGACCGCCACATATACTAAAACGTTTTTTCCAAAATGACAGCACCCACATCATCTAAAGCCATGATTTCCCAAGAAAAACTCTTTGAGCTGCAAGGAAAAGAAGATTCAACAGGTGACTCTCCAGTCAAGAACAAGACTACAGGTTCCCCTGTAAAGACAGGAGAAGATGAAGATACAGGTGAAAACATTGTTGTCTCTCTTCCCACTTCTCTCTAATTCACCATTTTCTCCTCCCACTAATAGTTTTCTCTTTGACCACAGGCAAGATGGTCTTACCTTTCAAACCCCTCACAGTAACATTCCAAGACTTGAACTATTTCGTTGACATGCCCGTGGTAAAACTATCATAACTCAAAATTATAAACAAATATCACTAGATTTTCTCCATGGCTCTCTAACTTATCGTTTGATGATCTCAGGAGATGAGAGACCAAGGATATGATCAGAAGAAACTACAACTCCTATCAAATATCACCGGAGCTTTCCGTCCAGGAATCCTAACGGCTTTGATGGGAGTGAGTGGAGCTGGTAAAACAACACTCCTAGACGTTCTAGCTGGAAGAAAAACAAGTGGATACATAGAAGGAGACATCAGAATCAGTGGTTTCCCTAAAGTTCAAGAAACGTTCGCTAGAGTCTCAGGCTACTGTGAACAAACAGATATCCACTCACCAAACATCACCGTCGAAGAATCCGTGGTTTACTCCGCTTGGCTTCGTCTTGCTCCTGAGATCGATTCCGCAACCAAAACCGTAAGCCTCCTTCTCCCTCTTTTTCCACTCTCTATTCCATCACATCGATTCAAAATCAAAAGTAACGAAATCGTTTGAAATATGAAATACAGCAATTCGTGAAGCAAGTGCTTGAGACGATCGAATTAGATGAGATCAAAGATGCATTGGTGGGAGTCGCCGGAGTGAGCGGATTATCGACGGAGCAGAGGAAGAGACTGACGATTGCGGTGGAGTTGGTGGCGAATCCTTCGATTATATTCATGGACGAGCCAACGACGGGGCTAGACGCGAGAGCAGCCGCCATTGTTATGAGAGCTGTGAAGAACGTCGCTGATACTGGACGCACCATCGTCTGTACTATTCATCAGCCTAGTATCGACATTTTTGAAGCTTTCGACGAGGTAATTTCAAAATCGCCTCGGAAAAGTAAAGTTTTTATATTTTGACCCCAATACTTTTAATCTTATCAAACCAAGTTAAACTTGAATTTTTTTCAGTTGGTGCTTCTTAAAAGAGGTGGTCGCATGATCTACACAGGACCATTAGGTTTACATTCTTATCATATCATCGAGTATTTTGAGGTAAGTTTTGCTTATGTAGTTTCTCGAATCCATGATAAATAAAAGAGAGTACAAAACCTTATTTTGTTATTGTTGGGGTTAAATAAAATAAACAGAGTGTTCCTGAAATTCCTAAAATAAGAGACAACCACAATCCAGCGACATGGATGCTTGATGTTAGTTCACAGTCTGTAGAAGTTGAACTTGGCGTCGATTTTGCAAACATCTACCATGACTCTGCTCTTTACAAGTGAGTAACTCTTCAATTACTATGAGCGTTATTATTGTTCTAAACAAATTTGGTTTTATATTAATGAAACATGTGTGATTGTAAATTATAGGAGAAACTCAGAGCTTGTAAAACAGTTGAGCCAACCAGATTCAGAATCAAGTGATATACATTTTAAGAGAACTTTTGCACAAAGTTGGTGGGGACAATTCAGATCTATTCTATGGAAAATGAATTTGTCTTATTGGAGAAGCCCTTCTTATAACCTAATGCGTATGATTCACACTTTAATCTCTTCTTTGATCTTTGGTGCACTCTTCTGGAAACAAGGCCAAAAAATGTAAGTGCGCAGTGAGATTGGAATGACACATTAACACTTAAGTATCATCTTGATTGTCAATATTTTGATATGTGTTTTTTTTGTAGAGATACTCAACAGAGTTTGTTCACTGTATTTGGAGCAATCTATGGTTTGGTACTCTTCTTAGGGATAAACAACTGTTCATCAGCTCTTCAGTATTTTGAAACGGAGAGAAATGTCATGTATCGCGAAAGATTCGCAGGGATGTACTCGGCGACTGCTTACGCATTGAGTCAAGTGGTGACTGAGATACCTTATATATTCATACAAGCTGCCGAATTTGTGATCATAACATATCCAATGATCGGTTTTTATCCTTCGTCCTACAAAGTCTTTTGGTCACTCTACTCTATGTTTTGCTCACTACTCACTTTCAACTACCTCGCCATGTTCCTCGTCTCCATCACGCCAAACTTTATGGTTGCCGCGATTCTTCAGTCGCTTTTCTACGTTAATTTCAATCTCTTTTCCGGGTTTTTGATACCCCAAACGGTAAGAGATCCATCGATCAATCCTTTTTTTTCTTGATTACATAGAAGAAAATGTTATGTATAATGTGTTTTCATTTGGTGTCTTTGAAAAAATTGCAGCAAGTTCCAGGGTGGTGGATTTGGTTATATTATCTAACACCAACGTCATGGACACTAAACGGGTTCATCTCGTCTCAGTACGGTGATATTCATGAAGAGATCAACGTCTTTGGAGAATCCACGACGGTTGCAGCATTCTTGAAAGACTATTTTGGATTTCATCATGACCGTTTGGCGGTTACGGCGGTTGTTCAAATCGCTTTTCCCATTGCGTTTGCTTCTATGTTTGCATTCTTCGTGGGCAAACTCAACTTCCAACGAAGATGATCATGCCAATTAGTAGTCTTCATCATCTTTTTAGAATATTAAACAAATAATACTTTTTTTTCTTTTTCTTTTTGTGAAAATAAACGTATAAATTTTTTTTTTTTTTTTTGTATGGATGTATATTGTATATGATTTTCAAGAAAGTAAAACAAAGCACTGTTAAAAAAAAAAAAAACAAAGCACTGTTTAGGCATGGGTGGTTGATGCAAATAAAAAGTATGTTTGAGTAAATTTATATTTTTTCCTCTGTATGACATATACATTAATGTGGTTTATTGTTTTTAATATATTTTATAAAAATTTTAAAACTATTAATCCTTATCTTTGACAAAATCTATATAGGATTTATTTTAATAATATGATATCCTAATTTTTAATTGAAATCAGAAAACCAAAGCGGTCAATGCAAGAAGGTCGGTTTGTTCCTTTTGCTTCCCGGTACGCTTTTCTCAAACGCCATACCCATAGCCAAGACTCAACGAGATACTGATTCAACAGTTGCGTGATTCAACGCATCCCACTAAGCTACTCCTCCTCTTTGGATCAACCCACCCGTCGTTATAAAACATTGATCGGATTTGATCGAGCGATTCGATATTAAGGAATCGCGAGATGTCAATCCGAATTCCACAACCAGCAGCTTCTTCGGAGTTTCGCGGTTTCATCTTCTGTTTCATCTTCTTCTTCTTCTTCTTCAGCTCGTTCCCTGGTAAGCTAAATTTTAATCTGTTTTCGTCTTTTCAGCTTCCATTTCGAATTTTGAGTTACTCAAAATCAGCCTGGTTGTAATTAAATGCTGTTGATGATCCTTTTTACACACAGGAACAATACTAACACAGGAAGTTACATTAGATTCGATTCAGATTTTCCAAACTCACGATTGGTTCTCGGCTAAGCCTACAGTCTATTTCCAATGCAAAGGAGAGAACAAGACTGTATTGCCTGATGTCAAGAGCACCAATGTGTCTTATTCTTTCAAAGGCGAAGAGTCTTGGCAGGTTTGTCGAAATGTAGATCAATCGTGAGATTGAGCTGGTTTCTTGATGATTTGTGGTTTTGATTAATGTTATTGAATATATTTTTTTAGCAAGAATTCAGATATTGCTGGGTTTTGTTTGATCTGAAACCAAGACTATAGAGCTGTCTTTACCCTAGTAGTTCTTAGCTATGGACTAGTTTCTTTGGGATTGTGGTGTTGATATTGTTTAAGTTGCTGAATCCGCTTCAGAATTTGGATCATCACTGTCTTTTTGAGCTCTGTGTTCTTTGTTTTCTTTTCGATATTTTCAGCCTTTAACCGAGCTTAAAGGAACAAAATGCAAGAGATGCGGAATCTATGAGGATGACACCCTTACGCATGATACATTTGACGAATGGGAGCTTTGTCCTTCTGATTTCACAGATGAGGGTAGCTATAAGCGTATCAAGGATAAAGAATTCAATGCTACTTTCCTCTGCCATGGATGCTCACAAGTCGGAGCTGGTGAGTTTACCAAGCAACACCATCTTGAGCTTTAGTGTCATTCCTTACATGACTACTGGTTTCCTCCAACTATAAAATGGATCTCTCACGTGTGTCTCTGTTGGCTGTAGCTTCAGTTTGATTCTGTTCTCTGCGATGAGGAATATCATATCCATGCTTTTTCTTTTTGCAGGTTCGAATAAAGAATCAGGCAATGAGAAGGAAGAAGATAAGGGCGGTATGCATCCTGCAATTGTGGTGCTGATTGTAGTACTCGTGTTAGGTGTTGTTGCGGTGGGACTCTTGGTAGGTTATAAGTACTGGAGGAAGAAGAAACGGCAACAAGAGCAGGCCCGGTTTCTCAAGCTGTTCGAAGATGGTGACGAGATTGAGGACGAACTTGGCCTTGAAAATACCCTGTGAAGCTCACGTCATTGTGGCGTAGTAATTCAAAGTCACCTCTGTGTACATACACATACAGAACTTCTTGATCGACCTCACAAGCAGTTTTTTGTTTTTGGGCAGAAATAGAGAGGAGAAAAAATGAAAAAGGATACAATGTAGCATTTGCTTCATCCAAAGACAAATTCAATGATGTTATCTCTTGGCATAAATGTTTGGCAACTGAAGACTGTCATCGTTGAAACTTGTATCTTTTCACAAAATATTTTGCAATTTAGTCACTGTTACAAAAAAAAAAAATGATTCATCGAGAACTTTTATAAATTTTTGTTCATTACCAAACAAATTTCTTGAAAAGTAACATAGCAGAGTTTGAGAGTTGGCTGGAAACAAACTAAAGAGTCATCAAAAAAAGCAGATCCAAGCATTGTCACGCAACGAAAAGGAATGTATCAAGCAGAAAGAAAGGGAAATGAAACAACATCCATCGGTACAAAATGCTACATTTGGCTTTTAACCTGTGAGCCATCAAGGTGACTCACTGCCTTTGGGGGAAGGACGGTTAAGCTCAGCCTCATCAATGGGACTCCTGTCTTGACCATTAAGTCCAACAGGACTTTCATCCCCTCCAACAATGGGACTCACAGAGATCCTGCCATCACCATTCTCTTTTGGGCTACCATCATAGTCTGATCCACGCTTCGGGCTCGCATCTATCACTCTTCTGTCAGGACTCATGCTTTGGTCCCTGCCTTTGGGAGATACAGATCGCTCCATTGCCTTGGGACTGCGTGATCTGTTCTCCACGCTTCTCTCTCTTCTCACTGGGGATCGCGATCGACTGATGAAAAGAGAAAAAAAGTATAGAATTAGCATTGTCAACATCAGAACGTCTAGCTTACTAATAGCCAACACAGTAAGAATCATTTCTATAATGCTAGGGAAAATAGTTGTATTTATAATGCAATATTCCAGAAGTACAAGTTTACCACTAACCTGTAGCTGCGACCTCGACTGTAACTACGGCTACGACTTGGGCTCCTTCGGCGACGAGGGGAACGGGATTTTACTGGTGACCTGGAGTAGCTTCCACCCTGCCTGGAGTATTATAATCCAAAAGAGATATGAGAAGGAGCTGAATGGATAAAAGTAACTCTGCAAAAAAACTAGGATTCAAGATTTGGGTACCTGGCCTTCTTTGGACTAGGACTGTTTTTGCAGTTTCTCTCAATGTGTCCTCTTTCTCCACAGCGGTAGCATTTATTCTTCCAGTCACCTGCTGTGCAGTCTCGGGCCCAGTGACCATCAACACCACAATTAAAACAGCGACCAGAACCAGGAGGTGGGCCTCTGCTACCATTGTCCCGAGAACCACGAGGCGCCTAACATAAGTTTAAGAGGTTGACACAATATCAGTAATTATTCATCCAAATCATCAATCAAAGCAATGGAGGAATCAGTAGTATAGAGACAGAAACAACTAACCCCTCTTGAAGCCTCCACAGTGATGCGACTTCCATCAAAATCACGTCCATCCAAGGAATATCTTGCGTCATCAGCATCACGAGGATCACTAAATTCCTGTTCTCAAAATGTGAGGGCCAATGATAGATGCATTGCATAGTATATAAATATTTGTCTGCATATCTAACTTGAGAAATTAAACCCTAAGCTAAAAAAAGAAATAGATATTAACAAAACTTACAACAAAGGCATAATCACGCTTCATATCCACATCTCGTACTCTGCGGAAATTGTTGCCAGAAAATCAAGGCCATCATTACTTAAGGTACTCCCAAACACCATTTTTGAGATTTTTTGAGGCCAAATCCATTAAAAACATGCAAAAAATCAACAAACAAAATCGCCGATGCACCCTCTATACACCAGACGAGAATTTCCACCAATTACACCAAGTCCACCCATTCATCAAACATCTCCAGGTTTAGGCAAACCCCAGAAAACCTTCAACAAGATCATTGAAGTTAAGAAAAAAAACGAACACTAGACCTAGATCCAGAGTTTTCCCACATGGATGAAAGTACCAATGCAAAGTAAAATAAACCCCTTTAATTCTAATACCCCTGCAATATCAATTCGGAATCATTCCAGATTCACACCAAAGAACACTTAGCACAGAAAAGAAGTTCACAAACACTATTCAATTCGGAATCATTCCAGATTCACACCAAAGAACACTTAACACAAAAAAGAAGTTCACAAACACTATTCCTCCCAAAGACACAACCATCAAAATAGGCCAATCAAGACAAACAAACATAGATTCTTTACCTTCCGTATCTGCTAAAAAGACGTTCAAGATCCCTGGTACGAGTTCTAGATGATAAACGGCCAACATAGAGACGAGTGTTTCCATACCGGTCATCATAGCGAGGCATTGTCAAGCTGCAAAATTTTCCCACCATAATTATATCAGACGCATATACATATCAACACAAATCACAACAAGAATCACACTAGCTTTCTCAAAATCATATAAGCGAGCATTAACACTAACTCAGACCTATTCGATAGAAGCACATGTGAAAAGATCAAGTTTTTATCATCAAAATAATGAATCCCGAAAGATTAACATATTCAGAAGCGAAAAGAAGAACAATTCGTGAGAGAAGAATACTGAATCCCTAATCAGATTACGCCGAAGAAATCTTAAGAGAAGAAGAAGCACGAAACCAATTGAAATCCCAATTTACAGATCGAATCACAATAAGTCAGAACCCAAAAATATCCGATTACACAGATTTTTCATACCTGGAGACGGAGACGGAGAAGGAGAAGAAGAGTGCGAATCGAAGTAACCCTAATAATTTCGAAACCAAGGAAGTGAACCGCGGATATAAGTCTTCTTCATCAACCCGACAACCCCCTTATCTTTTAACTTGGAAACCGACGAGATTCAACGGTGAAGATTCGTTTTTAGCTGTCTCAATCAACGGTTTGGATTTAACAGCGAGATAAACGTCGATGTTACCGATATAGAAATTTGCTACGCGTCACTGAGAGATGTTTCGTATATTTTATTGGGCCTTAATATTTTCCCAAGCCCATTAACGTTTTGTATTAATTAATCAAACAAACATAATAAGTACAGCATAATCATTGGTTAGTTACTCTAATTTTTTTTGTTTAAAGTGTTAAGTAAATCAGCGACGCTTGTTCTTGCTTCCGATCAAGAGTGTGAAGTAGAAGAGAACTCTGAAGACAAATCCCAAAGCTACAGTGATCCACAAGCAACTCCATTTGCTGATCTCCGTGATTCCTTGCTGTTTCAGTATGTCGATTCCCGTCGTTACGCAAGTCTCCGCCGTCACGTTTCTCCCTAAAACGCCGCTCATGCTCTTGAGTAGACCGATTTTCACGGCGGCCGGAACTTGTCCCAGCGGCGAATTGTCGAACATCTGGATCCCGCGGACGAAGCATTTCGTCGGATCTTCGAATTCGTTCTGTAATACACCTTCGTAAGGGTATTTCACTAGGGAGAGGTAGTGGAACCAGATCCAGTAAGGAGGGATACGATCCCTGGAGATGAAGAATCCGGAGAAGAGGAGGAAGTAAGCGAGGATCGCTACAACCACCGTGAATCCGATCATCACGTGCGAGACTACGCCGGATAAGAACGTTACGAAGGAGCTTCCGGCCCAAAACGCTGTGAGGATTGTGAAGAAGAAGAAGAAGAATCCCTCGGAGCCTCCTGCGAGACCTACGGCCCAGAATGTTGTGGCGGCGAAGGCGGCTGATAAGAATATCAAAGCAGGGATTGAGATTATTGTGTGAGCGAGGACGTATGATGATCTTCTGTAAGCGTTGTAAGCTGTTTCTCTCATGAATATGTAACGTTCTTGTAGAAAGACTGGGATTGCTTCTGCACATGTATAGAATGTTGTGGACATTGCGAATGCGAAGAACCCTAAACGTTCTTGTATACCTCTTGGTGAATTGTCTAGTTTCCAGAATATTGTGGCTAGGATGATTCCTGTTACTAGAACAGCTCCTAGGCGAGTTCCGAATAGCTCTGGTTGTCTGGTTGAGTTTAGTATTGATCGTTTGCCAATTACGAGCATTTCAGTCCAGAATGGGTTTGCAAAGGTTTGGAATGAGGATTTTAGGTTTGTTGCTCCGGAGACTAGTTTGCCTCTAGAGATACTTGAGGTGATTGCATCTCTGAGAGATACATTGGTGTTTCTTCTGCTCTGGCTTGAGGTTTGCTTTGCTCGCCATTGCTTGTGGAACTCTACTAAGGTTTTGGTTCCTTCTGGCGAATCTTCCAGCTCACGGATAAGATCGAGTGCGAATTCTGGCTTGTTCTCATTTTCAGGAATAGGGTGACCGAACTCGGAGAAGAACCGAGGGAGATGTGTTGGGGACCCGCTGTAAACTGTGTTTCCCCTGGATAGGAAGATTAATTTGTCAAGCAAGCCCAAGATTCTGTAACTCGGCTGATGGATGGACATGATAACTATGCTGCCGCTTTGTGCGATTCTCTGAAGCACTTTGACAACCATGTAGGCGCTTGTAGAGTCGAGACCAGAGGTTGGCTCATCAAGAAAGAGGATTATCGGATCATGGATTATATCGGTTCCAATTGAGACCCGTCTCCTTTCTCCTCCAGATACACCTCTGTGCCCCTCATCACCGATCACAGTTTTCGCAGCGTTCCTCAAGCCGAGCTGGTCAATCAGAGCTTGAACCCGTGCCTTCTTCTTCTTCTTAGAAAGCGAACTTGGAAGCCTGAACTCTGCAGAAAACATCAAAGTTTCTTCCACAGTGAGCATGGGGAAGAGTAGATCATCTTGCATCACATAAGCCGATATAACTTTGTGCAGGCTGGATTCAAGAACTTCCCCGTTTAAAGTAACAGCACCGCGTAGGCTCTCTTTTGCAATCCGGTTGGCTAATGCATCGATAAGCGTCGATTTTCCTGACCCGCTTGCTCCAAGAACGGCCATCATCTCTCCTTCCCTAGCTTCACCAGAAATACCATTCAGCAGCACCTTAGTATTCATCTCCATATCATTACCATCAAATGGTAAGTTCCCAAAACAAGGAAAGGGCGACTTAAACTTCTTCTGGATCTTCACGCTGTAAGTCAAGTCTCTGAAGGAAAGAACAAACGGAGAAGAAGAAGGCACACAAGAAGACGGATTCGAGGCCCAGAAATTGGAGGCAACCGCAACGTCAAAAGCCCGACTGTGGTCATTCCCCTCATCTTCCACACTCATGAGAAGTTCTGCAAGTGTGACAGACACTCGCGCCGTGTCTCTCTGACATCTCTGAAGCTCCACTGACCTGTGGATATTGTAAAACAGAGGGAGGCCATCGCCATTGACCGGTCTAACCGGAGATAGTTTGCCGAGCAAACCAGACATATTGTGGATTATTGTCTGGTTAATGTTTTTTTTTGGCCTCAGGTAATGTGTCTAAAGCTCTAAACGCTCTTTTGATCAACTTTATAGGAAACTTTGGATGGGAGAAGAAGAGAGAAATTTGTCAATTAGTTTGGTGATCTCTAAATATCTAACTTTGAGTTGTTTTGGGTATTGTAGCTTTTACTTTATATATACATACGTAGTGTATATAGATTAAAAAGAAATTGAAGTTAAGAGTAGGTGAGGAGTTGGGCAAATCCATTCACAGTTTTCCATCTATGTATGGAATTTTCTTGGGACTTAAGGTATTCTGTAAAAAAAGGTCCTGTTTGAGATGGTTTTGTTCTTAAAGTGGAAGATTTTTACTCCAAGGAATTGCGTATTTATACTTTGATTTTTCATCTGCATTTTAAGGATTTTATGGAATTGCAATAAGAACAAAGGGGGTAAAAGAGTATAGCATATGTGACATGTCAGGAATATAATTTAGTCTTGTAATTATCGATATTTGTCGTGAAATTTCTTAATCTTTTTGTTTATGATAGTCACGAGTTTTCTATATTCACTCACAGGCTCTCTTTTAAGAGTTTTTTTTAACAAGTTGTAAGACTTGTTCTTCGGTGTGGACAATATATTTGACTGGCAGTTGGATGTTTTAGCTTTTTGAATCAGTGTCTTCGTAAGGTCTACCTAAGATATACTCATTGTTATGATTTTGGCTTGTTACTATACTAGATTAGAAAAAGGCATTGCCACTATGAAGCTTAATGGCGTATTTAAAAAAAAAAAAGAAACTGAATGTGGAAATTATGGCATCAAAAACATGGAAAAGTTAGGCTAATAATAAGTTCATGTACACACGAAAACCCAAGAAAAATATGTCATTTAGGAATATGTAATACAAAGCTTTAACGTGCCATGTTAGATTTAGGCATATGAGAGTTTGGTGTGGCTGTTATATCTGTTCACTTGATTATTTTACTTTCCTTAGCCAATCTTACAAGAAATCTCAAGAGTTAATAGAAAACTAGATTAATAGTAAACTCATGTGTGATTTACATGAGGCCTGCCTGTCTGTCTCTATCAAATTGAAGGAATATAAGACATAAGTTATGGAATTTTCACTTAAATAGAGTTTTACATTAAAAAAAAAAATGAGTTGAGAATGCTTTGGTTTCAAAATAAAGCTGTTTAGGTTAGTAAGACTTTCTCTGAAAAGTTTGTTTTGGAATTTTGTGGTTGATAGAAGATATTTTGCAAAAGTTCTTAATATTAACATCAAATTTTTGAATAGTTAATCACTTCCCTTGTACTTATATATATATTTTTTTTTTTTTTGAGATTTGTCAGGGAGGACTAGAATTAAGGAATCAATTCCCTCAAATTTGACATTTTGTTCAATTATAAGATTTGTTACTCACTGATAAACAAAAATTCAATCAAGGACCCAATAATGGATGAAAAATGTTACTCACTGATTTATAAACTTGAATGTGAAAACTGTAATCGTTCTTCAGTATTGATATCCTTTTGTGTTTTATGGTATAGTAGTAGCATGAGAGCTTATCATATCTGTGAGACTGTGGGATGTTTTTGTGTCACTTGAATTCACCGAAATTAACTCTAATGGGCCTTAATTGAGCCTTTTTAAGGAGTTGTATTTACAAATTTGCTTTAAGTTTGGGTCTTTTTGATATGTTTCATCACTAAATACCCTAATCACGTTAATGATCTCTTCACAAGAATATCTGAATAATGTTTTTGAAATTAATTAGTTAGATAATCACATTTAGTAGAATGCTCTAACTAAAAATATATATAAGAAAAAAAGAAAGAAATAAAAAAGAGAGCGAAATATTTCGCCGTGTAACTACTTTCGCATCATCATCATCATCACATTCATTCACAATCGATCTTTATTCTTCTTCTCAAACGGTTTGAATCTGTCCAGATCCAAAGCTTCTCCACCTGAGATCTCATTTTCACCGGCGAAACTAGCTCTCTCTCTCTCTAATCGGAGAACATAACACCATGAAGCAGCTTCACAAGCAAATGAGCTCGAAGCGTGACGAAGAAACGATTCCAATGAGCCAATCCAGTCCTTACTCTCCCAAAGCCTTAAAGCATCCCAGATCTCTTCCCAGATCTCTTCACTACCTCTTCCGTGAACAACGTCTCCTCTTCATCCTCGTCGGGATCTTGATCGGATCCACTTTCTTCATCCTCCAGCCTTCTCTTTCCCGTTTAGGCGCCGCTGAGTCCACCTCGCTTATCACTAGATCTGTTTCCTACGCCGTCACCGATTCACCGCCTTCCAGGACCACATTTAATTCTGGCGGCGGTGGAGTTAGAACCGGTCGTGTTCCCGTCGGTATCGGACGTAAGAGACTGAGGATCGTCGTCACCGGTGGAGCTGGATTCGTCGGTAGCCATCTCGTTGATAAGCTTATCGGGAGGGGAGATGAAGTCATCGTCATTGATAACTTCTTCACTGGTAGGAAGGAGAATTTGGTTCATCTATTCTCCAATCCTAGGTTTGAGCTTATTCGACACGATGTGGTTGAGCCTATCCTCCTTGAGGTCGATCAGATTTATCATCTGGCTTGTCCAGCTTCACCTGTTCATTACAAGTATAACCCAGTGAAGACTATCATATCCTTTATATTAGTTTTATACTCTGCAACGTTAGCTTCCTGATCATGGTTAAGTTAGCAATTAGATTTCTCTTACAATTATTGTGATGATTCGTGATGAAATGCTTCTATTGGGAATATGTGTTTCTCTGTGGTGATATGGGGATATTGGCTGATCCTTAATTGGTAGTTTTACAAGACAAATGTAATGGGCACTCTAAATATGTTGGGTCTTGCAAAGAGAGTTGGAGCAAGGTTTTTGCTCACCAGCACAAGTGAAGTCTATGGAGATCCCCTTGAGCATCCACAGAAAGAGACTTATTGGGGAAACGTAAACCCAATCGGTGAGCTGGAAATTTCTGTATTTTGCTCCTGAGTTCATGAAATATAGAAATGTGAGGTTGATCACTAATTGTTGATATCTTTTTTAAAAGGTGAGAGGAGTTGCTATGATGAAGGAAAGCGTACTGCTGAAACCTTGGCCATGGATTATCACAGAGGGGCTGGTGTTGAGGTAAATTCTTATAATCACCCCATGGATTGTATATTGCAAGCTCTTAGTTTAGTTGATGAAGAACTTATATAATTTGCAACTCTTAGTCGTTCATGGAATTTTCTACCCATTAGTTTCTAAATCATCTTCCTGCTGGTTATTAAGATGTTTACATTTGATGCTGTTTTGTCTTCTTTATGTTTTGAATGTTGGAATGTTTAGAACTGACGAGTGAATATTGATGACTAGTTGTCCAAATCACGGATATATGAGTGGTTTCTAATTAATTTTGCAATTTTCAGGTTAGAATTGCTCGTATTTTCAACACGTATGGACCCAGAATGTGCCTTGATGATGGGCGTGTTGTTAGTAACTTTGTTGCTCAGGTTTAGCTCTTTCATCAGAACATAAATACAACTCTTTTTCCTATGAAGCCTTTTTATAGCATCTGAAAGAACTATGATTTATATCTATGCAGACCATCCGCAAACACCCAATGACTGTATATGGCGATGGAAAACAAACTCGAAGCTTTCAATATGTTTCAGACTTAGTATGTAACGACCTCTGTTTCAATCCATTCTGCTGTATGATTGACTTCCCAAGCAGTGAAAAAGATCTGCTACCTTAGTATTTAACTATAATCTCTCTTTGTAGGTGGAGGGACTTGTAGCTTTAATGGAAAACGATCATGTAGGACCCTTCAATCTTGGTAACCCAGGAGAATTCACAATGCTCGAGCTTGCAGAGGTCTGCATTACGTTTGCTATCTTCTTTATCTTCCCTGCATTACTTTTTCTATCTTCTTTATCTTCCCTGCAAAAAGTAACTCAGTTTGTTTTGGATCTTACTATATCATATATAACAAGAAACACTCAGATCTGTGTATGAATTGGGAAATTTGTGTGCAGGTGGTAAAGGAGGTAATCGACCCAAGCGCGACCATAGAGTTCAAACCCAACACAGCGGATGATCCACACAAGAGGAAACCAGACATAAGCAAAGCAAAGGAATTGTTAAACTGGGAACCAAAGATCCCACTACGAGAGGGTCTGCCACGCATGGTCAGTGACTTCCGTAACCGAATCTTGAACGAAGACGAAGGCAAAGGTCTTTAAGTGACACAGAGATTCTTCTTCTTCTGCAAATGATTTGGTATATGTATAGTCTCTTTTACAAGAGCTCTGATAAGTCTTTTTGTTTACTCTGTTTTTTTGTTCTTTCTCCAAGACACACGCTATGACTCCTACTTATTAGCTAATATTTTTTTGTCTTAAAAAGGGATTTTGATGTTGGGCCTGTAGTTTTAGACTCAAAGAAAACACAAGTTTGCACATGATCTGCTTTATTAAGAGACTTCCAATGCTTTTTATACCTAATACATGTACTGAAGCAAATAAACTGAAACAGAACGTGAAAACAGTACACGACTTCAACTAAGCTAGAAAACCGCAAACAGAAACAGACCAATTCAAACTAGTGAGACCAAGTCTCTTATTTCTAGACTCGTGCAAACAAGACTCAATAAGACTTCAAATAAAACCAATAATCCCTCCCTTGAACTGAACCTTCTCAAGCGATCAGTTCACAATGCTCATTCCAAACGCTCCTCGGATCCACTGAAAAATCGCCAACTTCAAAGGCTTTGTCATGATATCAGCTAGCTGCTCCTTCGTATCACAATGAACAAGCTTGATGACTCCCTCCTTGGTTAATTCCCTGAGAAAATGATAACGAACCCTGATATGCTTGGCTCTTCCGTGCATAACTGCATTCTTTGACAACTTAATGGTGGAGGTATTATCACATAGCAACACCATTTCACCATCCTGCTCAAAATCAATCTCCTTAAGAATTCTTTCCATCCAAACAGCTTGACAAGCGCAGTTTGCTGCTGCAACATACTCTGCTTCAGTGGAAGACATAGTCACAATAGGTTGCTTTCGAGAAGACCAGGCAACAGCTCCTCCACTCATCAAAAATATGTAACCTGAAGTGCTTCTGCTATCCTCTGCATCTCCCGCATAATCACTGTCAGTGTACCCAATAAATCCTGTGAATCCTTTCCTTTTGTACCAAATCCCGTACTCCACTGTACCAATCAGATAACACATGATTCTCTTCACAACAGCAAGATGAAGTTGAGTAGGACTTGCCATGAATCGACTGATGAGACTCACTACGTACATCAGATCAGGCCTTGTTGCAGTTAAATACATCAAGCTTCCCACCATCTGCTTGTACAAAGTCGAATCAACACCTCTTCCGCCTAAGTCACGACCAATTTTCTGACCAGGAACTATTGGAATGCTAACCGGATTATAGTTCTGCATCCCAAACCTTTCGATCACTTATGCAGCATATTTCCTTTGACAGATGAAGATACCATCATTCTTCTGTATCACTTCAATGCCCAGAAAATATCTCATCTTCCCCAAATCGGTCATATCAAACTCTTTCTTCATCGATTGCTTGAACTCAACTAACAGCTCTTCATCATCACCAGTGAACAGCAAATCATCAACATAAATGCTAACAATAAGAATTTTACCTTTCTTGCGTTTAACAAACAGGGTCTGTTCACTAGAGCTGCTCTCAAAACCTTCCTTGATAAAATGTGCTTCAATACGACTGAACCAAGCTCTTGGTGCTTGTTTCAGCCCGTAAAGAGCTTTGTGCAGCTTGTAGACCATATGCTCCTTCCCGGTTACTTCGTATCCTTGAGGCTACTGCACAAAAACATCTTCATGTAGTTCACCATGTAAGAAAGCCGATTATACATCCAACTGATATATTCCCCAACCTCGTTGTGCTGCCAAAGCGATGATCATCCTCACTGTGTCCATTCTTGCCACTGGTGCAAACACTTTTGTGTAATCAATACCATACTCTTGGGCATAGCCTTTCACCACAAGACGAGCTTTGAACTTGTCGACCTCCCCTAGCTCATTTAGTTTGGTCTTGTAGATCCACTTCACACCGATGGCTTTGGCTCCGTCTGGAAGCAGCACCAAAGACCAAGTGTGATTTCTCTCGATCGAGCCTATTTCAGCATCCATCGCTTCTTTCCATCTTACATGTTGAACAGCTTCCTGAAAGGTTGTAGGATCTGAAATAACCAAATAAGGCAGAGTTTCAGACTCTACTCTTGCCATGTTTGCCTCATCCTCTGTATCTGAGAGCTCTTCCCCAGAGGTGTAATCAGCAGCCCAAGCTGGTGGTCTTCTTGTTCTTCCCACTGTTGATTTTGTGGCTTCTGGTTGAGAAGGATTTAGAACCTCATTCTGATATCCTTCTTCCGATTCTACCTCTTCCTCTTCGTTTTCATTTTCATCACACTCATACTCTTCTCCCCACTCAAGCTCCATGTTCTGTTTGGAAGAGTAGCTGACATCCCAATCCCACTTCTTTTCTTCCTCAAGGATCACATCCCTGCTGATGTGAGCTTTCTTTTCTACTAGATCAAACAGCTTCCAAGCTTTTGATTCGCTGCTGTAGCCTACCATGACGCATTTCACACTCTTATCATCAAGCTTGGTCCTTTTGACATCTGAGATATGAACATGCCCGATACAACCAAAGATCCTGAAGTGCTCAACAGACGGCTTGTTTCCACTCCATGCTTCTTCCGGTGTCATGTCTTTGACGATCGTTGTGGGAGATCGATTGAGAACATGATTTACCCATTGGACTGCATCTGGCCAGAAGCTCTTTGGTACCTTCGTCTCTGACATAATAGCTCTCACCATATTCATAATGGTTCGGTTTTTGCGCTCAGAAATACCGTTTTGCTGTAGAGTATAAGCAGTGGTCAACTGTCTCTTGATTCCATGCTCCTTGCAATACTCATTGAACTCCACAGAGTTGTACTCACCTCCTCTATCTGTTCTCAAACACTTGATAAAACAACCAGATTGCTTCTCCACAAATGCTTTAAACAGCTTGAATTGATGAAAAGCCTCGGATTTCTCTCGCACAAAGTATATCCAAGTTTTCCGTGAAAAATCATCAATGAAGCTTATTAAGTACCTCTTCAGTGTGTTAGAATGTGGAGTGATCGGACCACACAGATCAGAGTGAATGAGTTGTAGCTTCTCGGTTGATCTCCATTTACTCTGTTTTGGAAAGGTGACTCGATGCTGTTTTCCTTTAACACACGCTTCACAAGTGACCTTCACATGCCCAATGCTTGGTAACCCAGTGACCATCTCCTTATTGTTTAACGTGAGGATCCCCTTGTAGCTGAGATGTCCGTAACGATGATGCCACAGCTCTGCTTTGTCAGAAGCATCAACTTGAAGACACCGTTCTTCGATTGATGTACCACTTTCATCACCAAGCAACACAAACATCCGATTTGTGCTCATGACAGATTCTGCAATTTTTCCTCTTGTGGGGTGAAATATGCTGCAAGTCTTCTTATCTCCTCCTTTGAACAGCACATCTAGCCCCTTTTCTTGCAGTTGGCCAACACTTAGCAGATTGTTTTTCAGCTCAGGAACATAGTAAACATCATTCAACACATAGCTTATCCCCTTAAGAATGATTTTTACTGCACCCTTCCCACTAACATGCAGTTTGTGGTTGTCTCCAAGCTTGACATTGTGAGAGAAAGCAGTGTCCAAACTGGAGAACATGGCTCGATCTCCACACATGTGGTTTGAACACCCCGAGTCAACAAACCAGACATCGCCTCTATGTTTTTCTTGAAGCTCCACATATGCCATCAACATGACCACCTCATCTTCTTCCAGTTCTGCAAAGTGAGCTGCATTACCTCCATTTGGACACTCATACTGAAAATGTCCCAATTTGTGACATCGATAGCATTCGATCACTGCTTTGTTAAACGAACGCCCTCTGACCCTACCACGTCCTCTGTACGAAACACCACCTCTTCCTCGTACGTTGACGTTGAGTGCTTGATCTTCCTCTTCATAAGCACTCTTCTTAAACTTCTTTTCATGCACAGATAAAGAACTCTGCAGTTCATCAATGGTCAGCTTCCTTGTGTCTTTGGATTCTTCAATTGACACCACCACATATGTGAATTTGTCGGTCAGAGTACGAAGAATCTTCTCAACGATCTTTGAGTCGGACATCTCTTCACCATTGCTCCTCATCTTGTTTGAGACCGACATGACCCTTCCAAAGTAGTCGTCAATGCTCTCATTCGACTTCATAGCTAGTACCTCAAACTCTCTCCTTAACGTTTGGAGCAGAGATCTTTTCACTCTTTCATTGCCTCCAAACTTCCTCTTCATCGAATCCCAAACGATCTTAGATGTTTTTCGATCCAAGATCTGCTCAAACACCACTCGATCTAAGGCCTGAAACAAATAATGTTTCACCTGATGATCTTTCATCTTGAGATCGTCGAGTTGTTTCTGCTGCACTGCAGTCACCTCGACTCCCTCCTCTGCTTCACTGTAACCTTCTTCTACGAGACTCCATAACCCCTTTGCTCGCAGGAGATTCTCCATCAATTCACTCCAGTGGTCGTAATGACCATCAAAGTGAGGAATTTTGGTAAGTGTCTTATCCTCACTCATCTCTCTCTCTTTTTCGATCACTTGATTTGTGTTTTGCTCTGATACCAAATGTAGTTTTAGACTCAAAGAAAACACAAGTTTGCACTGAATGATCTGCTTTATTAAGAGACTTCCAATGCCTTTTATAGCTAATACATGTACTGAAGCAAATAAACTGAAACAGAACGTGAAAACAGGACACGACTTCAACTAAGCTAGAAAACCGCAAACAGAGACAGACCAATTCAAACTAGTGAGACCAAATCTCTTATTTCTAGGCTCGTGCAAACAAGACTCGATAAGACTTCAAATAAAACCAACAAGGCCAATCACCAGTGGGCGCAATTTTTAGTGGAAGATCTTGATATACTACTATTTCTCTCGGTTCATAGACAGATCACAGATGATTAGCCTTTCTACTTTTCACATTAAGCATCTCTTTGTCTATAAAACATGCATTAGATTAGTATACTCTCTCGGTTTATACAAAATTTAGCTTTTTGGGGACATTTTGAAATGACATCTGATGGACCCTTAGTTTTCACAAACGACATCTGATGGACCCTTCTTGTGCTAGATATGTCTCAGCCGTTTGTTTGCGTTTGTATCTATCGTAGATTTGTTTCATATGTTTCCAAAATTTTGTAGCATCTTAAACGTAAAAAAAACCTTTATAATTATGTTTGTCGTTCGCAATTTCAATTTTACAAAAACATTCTCCTAAAACTTTCAAAAATACAGTAAATTTTGCA
This sequence comes from Camelina laxa, assembly GCA_024034495.1. Lineage (NCBI taxonomy): Eukaryota > Viridiplantae > Streptophyta > Magnoliopsida > Brassicales > Brassicaceae > Camelina > Camelina laxa. The sequence continues at coordinate 9,484,765 of CM043882.1, read as the reverse complement.
CTTATTAGTTTTTGAATGAATCGAGGCATTTATGCAAATGGCAGCTGAAAAATTAGTTGTGGGCATTTCTGTTTCCGCTTCAGGTTTTGTTGGATAGAGCGATTCAGTCTGTTAGAACTTAGAACTTGAGATATAAGTAATCATCCATCGCTTTTTCTACCTAGTTAAAATTAGAAATCGTGTAATTAAAGTCTTTCCTGTACTTATTATATTTAATTTCCACTTTTTGAAACAGAAACTGATCGGTCGAATTCAATACGCAACATTTGAATATATCCAAGAGAATAAAAATGTAATGTAGTACATAAATATCCAATAGTGACATCTCAACTTCTCTAATACGTTTTTATGTGGACAATACAAAAGCGTTTTCTACTCAACTCTCTGTTACTCTGTGACCTTATTACAACACTAACACACTCATGTGACACACTGACGCATATTATCAATTTACACATCATCATGTATATATATGTGTATCAGTGTATGTAACGTATATATGTCTGTATATATTAATGAGCTTTTGTTTTTTGCCATAATAGCATGAAAGCCAATATGTTTTACTGTGCATCGCAAGCATCCACCGCTACGGACGAACGGACCATCACGGCTCGAGCCATCGACCGTCATAACCCGATAATCAAAGATGGCAGGAGATCTTTCACGGCTCCGTGTTCCTCCGGGGACGACTACGTTGCTCCGTACCGTCAGCTTTCGAAAATTACGAGGATACCCTCATCCCCCTCCTCTTCCGGGGATGGGAAGGGTGTTCAGGTGGATAAAGGAAGGAGGAGCAATTCAGTGTCTTTGTTGAACGTTAGCTTAGCGAGAAAGAGTTTTGGATGTGTTGTTGCTGGGACACCTAAGACTCCTCCTGGTTCTACTAGGTATCTTCTAGGATCCGACCCGGTTTCTTTATCCGGGTCTACGGTTCAGGATGCGGTCGTAACGGATGAAGGTGAAGCTTCAGGGGCAAAAAGAGGCTCTTCTGGTACTGTAGAAGAGAAGAAGAAGTCTTCTGGTTCAGGTTCAGATCAGGTAAAGTAAAAGTTGTCGTTTTACCATACATGAAGTGGCATGAAATGTAAATATAGACGAGATCGGAGGGTGATTCATCTACTGTTATTTGGGACTGCAGGTGGTTGTTCTTAGAGTCTCTCTTCACTGTCACTGCAGAGGCTGTCAAGGCAAAGTGAAGAAACATCTATCCAGAATGCAAGGTGAATCCTCTGTTTTTCACCCTTTATTGTTACAGTATTCATATTTTACTTAGGGTAGTACAGTATTCATATTTAACTTAGGGTAGTCTTCAATATAAGTCTTATACTATACGAGATATCAAAATATTACCAATCTACATATAATATAAGCTAGTTTTGTTGCAAATACATTTTTGGTTCTAAGATTTGTTTGGTATTAATAGAAGATTAATGCTGGACACGAGTGGGTAGGGGACCTTGTAAGTTGTAAGCCAAATGACTGAATGAGTACTACTAATGCATTGTCACTATCCGAACTCCACCCAACCATTTTGGGGTAGACATGTATCTTATCTGATTTTTTTATTCTATTTTGTAAAGTTATTTCTTTATATTCAAAATATCATATGATAATTTATTATATTTTTGAAAGTTTCTATAAATATCATTGAAAATTTAATATTATATACATTATCTTTCAACATAATATATATGTGATATAGATTTAATGTACTATAGAAATAGGATATTTTGGGTTTGTTGTGGACACCCAAATCTAAAATTACCATTATCCATATATATTTTGGTTTTGATTCACTCAAGTAAAAAAAAAAAAAAAAAAAACTACTTTGTTTGGGTTTAACTCTACCTTGAAATAGCCAATTTGTTTACCACTACAAAAGAAAGAGGAATTTGATTGAGAAATTGGGAAATATTTATCCTTCTAGAACCAGTTTGTTATGTTCTGTATCATTGTAAATGGATTTAATGAAGCTCATTATAATGGTTTTGGCAACAAATAGGTGTAACATCCTTCAGCATAGATTTTGCTTCAAAGAAGGTAACTGTGACCGGAGACATCACTCCCTTGGAAGTGTTGGGTTGCCTCTCAAAGGTCAAAAATGCCCAATTCTGGACTCCACCTCAATCGTCACTCCCAACGCCAAATCCGGAAATCTAAAAGAACACATTTTTCGTGTGTATTTGTTGTACTCTCTTCCTCTCATTTGCTTGAATCAGCCCAATCGTAAAATGTTAAAAGACTTTCCTACTTTTATGATGAAACTGTCATTACAGGGACACATGCTTCTTTATGCTGAAAATTGTCATTACATCCTCTTGTTTTTTTTTTACTTAAACTATGTAATAGAGATATTATTATTTAACATTCTAGAAGATTGCACCTACCACAAGCTCTGTTATGAGTTCATCTGTCAGCATTTCCTCAATCTCTCTACCTATGATTTCAATGTCATCTTCTAAGCTCAGCCACTGCAACTCCTTCTCCACCACATCATCTTTGCTCATTTTCTCGTCTTTTCTTGTGACTAAATCGCGCAGAGTCTCTTGTATCCTGTTTGTATCCCATTTTCTGTAGACCCTTGTGGATTTAACCCAAGGGTGTGGATCCGAAAACTGCTTCAATATCTGCATAAGCTCTCTGCTGATCTGGTCAAAAAGGAACTTCCTTTCTAATCTGGTTGAGGTGTTCACGCTGGAGTACTTCTTCTCTAGATCCTGAAACAAGGATGGATCTACAGGTGTTGTCATGACAGTGTTCTGGTCTAACTCACTGAACCTGGAGTTAGCTAGGAGATCAACTAAGTATAATGACTTCCAGTCTTCTGCTCCGAGCTCTTGAGTGATCATAGTCTCATCAGTTATTGTGGATGCCTCCTCTTGATCCGTGTCTTCATCGCTTGAAACGAGCATGCCACCTTCTTTGTAAGTAGCTGACTCTAGTTTGAGGAGCTGGAGTTGCATCCTGAGTCCTGGAACATAGAAATAAGAGTTGACGCGTCAAAACCATTTATAGTTACCCCACAGATCTTTTGATCTACCCAAGCAAAGAGTTAGACAAGCACCAATTGTCAATTGATGGTTGCAGTTGCACCTTAAACAATTTTAATGATACAAAAATATGAAAGAAGCAATGAACTAGCAAGTACTGATTGACTACCTTGGAGGTCGGCACTAACACTCTCAAAGCACTCAGAACTTGATGAAACATCATCGTCGAAAGAAGTTTCTAGAACTGAAACTGGACTTGGTTGTTCTCCTTCCTTTGTGCTTTCGCGAGACTGTGGTTCAGGAACCGAAGATTGATTCACATCCTCAGTTGTCCTCTTTGAGATATCCTACAGCATTAGTAAATAGTAAGATATCTGTCGTTAGAACAATCTGTATATTCTAGTTTATGGATCAAAATGTAAACCGTTGCTCTAATGCACAGAACCATACTCATGAAATATCATGCTCACTTACAGGGTCAGTTACCGGGGTGACAGTTGACAAATCTAGAGCTTCAGAAGACACTGCTGTCTTGATATCATCAGAAGCTGAACTATCCTCAGAGTCTGAATTTGTATATACTGAGAAACTGCTACATGCTTTAAAAGGAGAGAGCTTCTCTGTTGAAACCCCGTCGTTCATATAAAGGACTTTGCTTAAACTTGGGCTGATGTTGACCTCTGGTGAACTATTGTATGATGAGTGAGATTTGTTACTGCCAGGTCTAGATTTGCATGACAAGAAAGACTCCCCATGATGAGAAGAATTCCCTTTCACTAATCCATCTCGATTGATCAACGCCTTAGGCAAAACTATAGTGTAACTACTAGTGCTTTCCTGGTTCATGATGGTTTTGGATTTTGCAAAACTTCTAGAGCAGGATCCTTTCCAACCATCCCTACTGCTGATGCCAACCGGTTCTGGTGATTCAGACCACTGAATGTTGTTCTCAAATCTTTTACTTATCCCATCTTCGAAACTGAGTCCACTAAAACTTGCTGGCCTTGCCTCCCTATCTGAGGTTGCAAGCATTTCAGCTAATGTGCCGCTTCTACTAATTTCTATCTCGTGCTCAAACTTGTGTGTCAGCTTCCATCTCTCTGACAATCTCCTCTTGGCTTCCCTACTCACAGATGATGTTGTTGACTTGGAAGGCAAAGACCGATGGTAGTTCCTACGGTTAAAGGCGGTTCTTTTTCCTGAAGTTACTGGCACTAGCTCTGATTCACTTGCAGAGTCACTCCCTGACGAGCTTTCATCGCCTGCATATCCTTTAAATCCTGAATTCTCAAAGTTCATGGCACTACCATTGCCACAGCTCGCCTTCCTTTGCCTAGACATTACTTTGGCCATTTCTCCAGAATCTCTTGAATTCTGTCTTGAAAGCCGGACATCTTCATTACTTTTCTGCCTGCCATGATTGGTGGTGCATGGAAGCCTACGATCTGCTCTAAACTCATCAGAAGAAGAGCTTGGCGATGCAAAAGTTCTACCAACATAACGTGGCTCCCCGAGGTTAGGTTTCAGAACAACAATCTTGGTTGGCTGCAACTCACTTCTCTTTCCCAGCTCCTCATTTGGCAAGTCAATCATGTCATAAGAAACATGCCTGGTATGAGAACGGCTGGCACAACCACCACCACCACCATTTCGATGAGGCGAACGATGACTCTTCCTCAACAAGTCCCTATCATCTTTCTGGCTGTTTGGCGACTTCAAGGATGATGCTTGACTGTACTGTGGATTGTGAAGATCATGCACATGTTTAGTGAATAATGAATCTGGGTGCTGAAGAAACTTCAGTAAGAGGTCCTTGTTAGAATCTAGAGCCTCAAGAGCGTCATTAAACTCTTTAGAATGACGAAGCTTATCATCAGTTGATAGCCGCTTAGCCTCCATGAACTTTTGCCGTATGAATGCCATCTCTGCCTGTGTTAGATTAGCATTCACACTCCCCTGGTGATATAAGCTTCTATTGCTCTCTGCCATCTTTGCATCCAAAACTTCGAAAACATCTTTAAACTTTTGCTCAGCCTTTGAGCTCCTTCTAAGAGATTTATTATAACCATCATAAGAAGTGCCTCCTCCACCACCACTCCTGCCTTGCTGATGATTCTCTACACACTTGTGTTGTCTATGAGAAGAACTCTGAGCAGGCAAAACGTCGAGACCCATCAATCTAGCAATAATGCTTGGTGATCTCTTTTTAGATTCTTTTTGCTTAGACATTTCTTGTGCCAACAAACTTTTCATGGGTACACCACCAGTAGCAAAATCTTGCTGCAACAAACAAATAAGAGCAACAACAAGTCACTTTCAAACAACAACTAGAAACCAAACATTTCGTCTGAGAAGATATCATCTACTAAATTTATAAAGAGTAAAAACATACCTTGTTTTCACTCAAAGAAGAAGACCTTGGAGATTTGAGTTTATGACTCTGTTTCTTTCCTGAAAAAATGAATGACTTTGTTTAGGATTCTCAATTGATAAAGCAATCAACTTTACAACGGAAGAAACTTTAATTGAGAAACTTGGGAGACAAAAAGAGTAATTTGTAGCACAAAAAGTGGGAAGAAGAAGAGAGAAAGCAAGGAGGTTAAGCAAAGCACTCATAACATGTGAAATTAAAATCATTAACTCTGTTGAAAAAAATGAAAGATTTTTAACAAACAAAACCAAACCAAACCAAATCATGACACTACCAAACAAACACTGCTGCCCTGAGATTTTTTGCTTTTCTTTCTTTACTTTATCATTAAAAAAGAAAAGGTAGCAATCTCTTCATCTTCATCTCTCTACCCACAGCTTTAAACTGTAGTTTTCCACAAGAAACAAAGTAACATATCTTTTGTTTTTGTTTTTTTTTTTTTTAATCTCAAGACACATTTCTTTAAATCTCGACTTGGCCACTACGAGAATCTCGAACAACACGAAGAAGGAACACAAATATTATCAGGAAAAAAAACTCAGAAACTTAATTCACTAAAGTATTAATAAAAATTGACCAACCAATACAAAAGAAAAAAATCCAATTTTTTTATTTTTTGGTTTAATCTCTGAATTTTACCAAGACAAAACTAGAACATCAAGTCTGCGTTTTTTTTTTTCTTTGACTGTCATTTTCATGTAAACCAAACAGAAACGGAAACAAAAAGGGGAAAGAGTAACAACCTTGAAGAGGAGAAGAAGTGGGAACTGTTGAAGAAGCTAATCGATCTCGAGAACTGAGGTCACCGAGTCGAAATCTGTTCATTTTTTTTTGTTTCACTCACTCGAAATCGGAAGACAAGCTCTCCGGGGAAAACATCTCAAGGAGCTAGATCGGTGTGAAATTTACAGAGCCGGAAAAAAAATAAAAAAAGGAAATGCAGAGAATCTCTGAGATTACACTTACAGGGAGAGAGAGATCTAATCTAAAACAAGAGTAAAGGGAACCCTAGAAAAAGAAATGAAACGATTAACAGAAATAAATTGGGAGAGAGAAGAGCGAAGTAGAGGAGGAGGAAGAGGACGACGGAGAAAAGAGCAGAGGAAGGAGAAGGAGAGGTTTCTTCAGTGTTTTATTTGAAAGTTCAAATTTTAGAAAGAAAGAGAAAAATAAAAATAAAAAATGTAAAAAAAAAAAAAAAAAAAGAGAGGAGGGTGAAAATGAGAATGGGAATGGGGGGCGTGTTCTTCAGTACTACTATTTTAACATACTGAGAGAGTTGTGTACATCCGTGAATTGCTGCCACTTGTCTTCCCATTTCGCGTTTTTTTCTCTTTCTTTCTTTTGTCGTACCTTCGCTTTTCATTTTTATTTACAAAAATAAAAAATCAACATATATAGTAGTAGTATATCTTATAATATATATTCTTATTACGGCAGATATTTTATTTTGTATTCAAACTTCAAAGTATGTTATTTTATATATTTACTTAACTTCTTGTTTGTTAAGTTTTTGATTCGGAAAATTTCACAGTTTTACTTTCTTTCTGTTTTCCTTTGACACGTATATTTTAATTTGCTTATTTTCTTTTTGACTTTTTGATAAGGTTTGTTTTTAAAGAAATAATCAAATTTCCTCAATTGATAATTTGATTTAATACTTTTGAATCAAGGATATATCTTCAAATATTACAAGTTCCTTTTACCGAGAGAAGTCTCTTTATAAGTCTTCCTCCATAAGATTAGGTTTAAGGAGGCCACACTTCCTAACTATTCAACTATTATATAGTATTTTCTACTTTATTTTCTTAATTCCCCATAGTCAGAAACATATAGAAGAATTATACTACTATTTATATGCTCATGAAAATAATCCAAAATGTATTAACAGTGACATCTATAGTATACCTATACCCCTTTTAAAGTCACTTAATTATAAAGGATTAGTAGTTCTTGAGCTCACCAAATATGACCCCCTATTTTACTAGAAACGTGTGACACAAATTCTTACTTAGAGCCTTGGCTTTCAAGATAATTAATCTGACACCATTGCTCAATCAATAACTCAAGTTTTTTTAATTGACTACTAGGAAGCCTTTCTCCATTACTAACCGTTTAATTACTCACTTCGCAATAATCCTACGGTTTTCATTATGGATATAACTACACTATAACTAGTATTGGTGTTTAAATGCATGATCGATGTTTTTACTAATTAAATTACTACTATACTAATACCCGCATTAGTTGCATTTACTAATACCTCTCATTAACCATATAACTCTTCTGTTGATCTCTTACAAAAGAACATTTAGATAAGGATGTATGTATGAAAAGTAATATATAATTTCGCCGCAACAAAAAAGGAAAGAAACATCAAAACTAATATCCAACACAAAAAAAAAAAAAAAAAATTCGAACGGACAAGAACAAAAATTAAAAGCAAAATGAATCTTTTAACTTTGAATTTTTCATGTCTCCCTTGATTTATGGGTTTTTTTTTTTAGACGTTGTGATGCGTCCATAGATGATAGATAGATCACCTATATGCCTACACACATATCATTTCGATTGTGATTGTTATTTTTACAATCAGTGAAACTGACGATATGATGTTCGTAATAAATTAATTCATTAAATTTGGGATGTTTCCAAAACTACATCTACAAAGAAAAAAAAATTGTGTTCACAAATTTGGAGGACATGGAATCCTCTGTTTAATAAAGCAGAAGTAGACAACTTCAAATTTGTAAACTATATAATTTTAATAGTAAATTACAAATGGGTTATAAAAAAAATTGTATTAATTTGTTACAAATATGTTAGATGTGCACGGAAGATTTTAGGAGATAATCTTAATTCTCTTTTACACCAAACTATATTCTCCAAAGATTTAATTGCTACATCACGTTAATTACAAAAACAATAAACAGAATATTCCGAATTAATTCTCCACAGAAAAAATACTGATAAGCATAAAAAAAAGAATAAAATCTAAGCAAATAATAACAATTAATACCCTTGCTAAAGCACATGTTGAAATTCCTTTTATTTATATTACATACTATAACATGTAATGTTAAAATTAATATTATAGCATGTTTGTTATATGTAATGTTAATATTACATCTATATTAAATGTAATATGCAAATATTAAATACTATATCAAATGTTAATCAAATGCGGTGTTTGAAAACTATTATTCCCGATGAAAATGATCATCGTGTGTATAGTATGATCCAACAATGACTAAAAAACTTGATTTTTTCATAATATTTTATCCAAAACAAATATTAAAAAATTATATATATTATATTTTATTATAGTAATTATAAAATAAACAAAACGAAGAGCACGGTCATAATCTAGTTATCTCTATCAATTAAACAATATATATATATATATATAATGGTATTCTGATTTGTGCCTATAGGATTCGATATAGTACATTGTAGAGAACATATACTAGTAGTAATTTATTTCGATTAGCAGCTTTACATCTGATTATTAAATGTATAATCAATTTTAAGGAAAACGTTGTTTGACAAAAACCAATGTTTAGAGTTAAGTACAGCTGCATGGACAAGCTAAGATTCGTGTTCGTAACTAGTAGCATCTCCCTAAGTCAATAAAGTATCAATAGATAACCATATTTAAATCTAAATATAATAAATAAACATGTAAGTTGAAATATTTAATTGGGGGAAAGTTTTTCAGGCGTAGAAAAAAAGATACAAAAAACAGTAACAAAAGACAAAAAACAAAAAAAAACAAGAAAAAAAAAAAAGTAAAGCAGATTGCCAGATTCCTTGACCTATGTACTCCATTCCATGCTCACAAATACTATTATAACCGTTATGCACTTATGCGTACGATTCATTATGGCTAATAAGTTTAATCCTACTATATTGAGAAGTACAAATCTGAAACTAACCTAAAATATGTAAAATATTACATTCAATTGCCATTAGAAAAATTTAATTAAGATTAATTAATAATTAAATATATATAATTAATTAAAAAACGAAAATTGGGGACACATTAAATAAAATATATTGTAGAAAAATAAAAAAAATCTATTAGAATCAAAACTAATCCGTATTAAAAAAAAACTAAGATTTTAAAAATCTAATCGAAGAAAATCTACAACTTCAAATTTTATCCTACTATATTAATTGGGAAGTATAAATATGAAACTAACATTAAAATGTGTAAAATTATATTCCATTACCATTAAAAATAATAAGATTAATTAATTAATTAAATAAAATAATTAATTAAAAAATGAAAATCGAGGACACATCAAATAAAATAAATTGTAGAAAAGTAAAAAAAAAAATCTATTAGAATCAAAATTAATTCATACTTAAAAAAAATAAAAGTTAAAAACCAAATCGAATAAATATACAGCTACAAATTTTATCAAAAAACTTTTCACCACATGTTGAAATTATTATAGACAAGAAAATGAAGCCACATAAAAAACAACAATGAATGTTGTTTTCAAAAAGATTTTTCAAAACTTTTACTAGCTATATTTAGTTGTTCTTTTTTACATGTTAGTAAAGATTGTGTTTAATTGACAAAAGTTTAAACAATTTTATTCATTACATGCAAATGTTTTATTGACAGGTTTTCATTAAATATTTTTAAAATACAAAAATTATAATATAAGCAAACCAAAATTTTCAACAAGCTATTATAAATAGCATAATAATAAAATAAGTTATTACAAAATTTTATTGAAAAAACGTTCCGCCCGCGGTTTTCCGTGGGTTAGTACCTAGTTACTGTATTAATTGTACAAGAAACAAATCTATAACCTTTCTAAGAAAAATCAAAACACAATTTGAGTATTGAGAATTGAATAAACAGAGAAATAAGAATAGACAGAATTTGAGTATTGAATGATATTCTTAAAAATTTCTTCGTATTTATAGATAAAAAAAATTCTATAGTAATTTTAATATTTAAAAAAAAACAGGTAAAGATTTGTACCACCATAAAATTAGTTTAATATATGTATATTAAAAATATTATTAAACTACTTGTTTTGTCTTTCCATGTTCACAATCACAGATTTTGTCTTTGGCTTATTGATATGTCAAACGTCCTTCTCCATGAAATAACAGGTCGACTATAATCTAAAATATTTTCAAACACTCACAATCTTGTTAGATTTTGTTGTGTGTGTATCATCAGCATCATCGGTGTATCTACATGACTACATGTTGTTATGCAAACATTTTCCACACATGTTAACATCAACGCATGGGACTAAATTAGCTATTTAAGCGATATTGTTAAAACACTTTAAACATACAGTACATAAGTGATAAGGGTGACTAGTATGTGTATATATAAAAAAATTCAAACTTAACACAAAATATTACCAATCATAATTTGAATGATGTCTTTAAACAATCAAAATGACTAAAAGTAATCGAGAATGTGTTGTCCAATTGTTTGTATGAATGGCTAGAAGATTCGCCATGTACATCAGTAGATCAAAATATGGATCGGATGAAACCAAGTTCTGATAAATTCGATGTCGTTCATTATAAATGTCTAATACACCCAAAATATCCGGCTTTCTACAGGTCTAGCCGTTTAGGGGTTAGTATAGATTCGATTCATGATCTATATATATCCCAATTACTCAATTTTTTTTTTATTATTAAAAGAACTGTGTTGGTGGTAAATTGTCATTAATCTAATGGTCGCTTAGATATGAAGGGTTGTTTCATATATTAGGTTAGGAAATGGTTAGAAATCTAGAGAATGTATAGTTTATAATGGATAAAGTAGTTTACGGAGGGCTCAATATGCATATAAGTTTAGTCCTTCGCTGTAGTCTCTCACCTATAAATAAGAATATCTCGTGAATAGATTATTATCGACGGTAAAAAAGTCGTATTTTGTAAGATGTTTTATAATAACATATCGAGTAGCTGACAAAAAAAAAAAGTTAGTGCGATTTATCCATCTTGTTAAGATAATACTGTAGTTTAGGAACTGAGATGCATCCCATAATCCCTTATATCTACTAAAAGAAAATGTGTCGGTTTAGTGTACATTAAGCCTATATTAATATAGTTTTTGACAGTGGAACTGAACCAAACCTTTGTGAAAAAGTTAATTAGAAGAAAAAGTGGAGAAGAAGAAGACGACAATGTGATTAATTACTTGTTCAACTTGAACACTAGTTTAACACCCACCTCATCACTAACCTTCACTAAGTAGTCCATTTTCTAACAATTCAATTTTATTCTCTCCTACTCGTTTTTTTCTTCCTTAAAATATGTACTCTTAGCCATTCTTTTACATATTACAATGGCTTTTTAAGTTCCATTTTTTAAAATATCTTTATTTGTTTATATTTTTGTACAACTGTCTCTTTTACAATTTTATGATCATAAAGTTTTTACCTAATTGAGAAATACTTCACGAAATAGCTTGTAGTATCCTTTATAGCTTGTTGTAGCAATTTTCACCAAGAGAATTAAATGCCATAGTTCTTACCATTAGTACTCTGCTGTTTAATTTATGTTTGTTTATCATGTAAACCAGGATCTATATTACTTTCAAATATATATAGAACATCATGGTCCACGGCTATATATAAGTTAACTGGCCTTTAATGTAACTAACTAACGACTTAGTCATTTGAAGTTTGAATCAACGAGGAGAGGAATCGATCGAAGTGTACCACCCACCCACACAAACGAAGAGTAGGTCAAGTACACATTTATAACCTATGATCAAATATTACGCATTTTGTTTGCCTTCTAGGTGACAACGACTCTATTGACCCTAACATACACACTTTTTTTTTTTTTTGGCTATCAATTATTTAAGTGTTTATTCAAATGACATAAATATTTAACCTATGATTACGTGTCAACAATGTCTTACTTTACTCATAAGCATCGATAATTAGTCATTTTAGAACGAACAACACACAATCTTATCTGAGTATGAAGAAAATACATAACCTCTCATTTTATTTGATAAATACAGTACATTGTAAAAGTTTGAATGTTTGCTTTAAAGTAAAAAGTCACTAATGATTGATACAACTTTACGTATATTTGGTATCCCTTTATATCAACAAGAAATCTGAGCATTAATGAAGAAGATGTTTAAAACAAGAATCTGAGCATGAATATAATTTGTCTTCTTCTTTTTCTTTTTAGGGTAAATTTAGGCAGCTTATCCTATTTTGTATTTACATTTTTATTACAACATTATTATTATTTGTTTTTTCTCATGAATCTATGATATACTAATTAATAAAAAAAATATTAGAAATGATATGGAAATATGAGAGACTACATGAAGTCACTTATGATGCAAAATAACCACAAATTTGTTTGGTTTAGTTTCGGATTTGACCCATCTTATATCAATTCTAGCTGAAAAAATTTCAAAATAAACCGAAATTGCTCCAAAACCGAAACCTAAATTTTCTTATATTTGATTTCATACATCTTCTCGGAAATTGAGTAGCCCCAAGGTAGTACAATAATGCTAAAGATTGAGTGTTAGGTGCGTTAATTGATATAAAGCTGTAGATATGAGAGACCAAAGTGACAGAGATAGATTCTACTTGCATCAGACCGACACGTAAGCAAAACTTGTTTCAAGAAAACACCGAACCAAAGAATGTGTTAGAGATTACATCGAGAGACAGTGAGATAAGGATTATTGCAATCAGCTTCTTCCAAATCTACTGCGGTTGGGACCATGAAAGACAATCATTTCATTCCCTAAAGAATCTACTTTCTGTTTGGTTTTTTCATTAACCGGACATTACAATCTTTTGGTTTAGAGAGAACCGAATCTGAAAGCAGTCATTTCCGGCCCTATCGATTTGATGGAAATGTGGGGACCTTACCAAAAGGTCAGAATCAAGCAAGAAAATGGGGTAATTGAACATAGCATTTATAAACTTCACCTACAGAAGCTGAAGAAGAGAAGATCAATGTTTGTGATTGTCAAATAGTGTGGTCCAATTAAAAACGGCATGACAACTTCATGGAAGAATGAAGAGATCTCTATCATACTTATGACTCCTCCTCACAACTTGGGTATTGGAAGTCCATTTCCGGATTATCCACAACCTGTAGATGCCAGCAACATAAAAAGCAGATGTTTGTACGATGGGCATTGACTTGATCACTTTGATAAGCAGAGATTAGAACTGAGCTTAACTAGTGACTAGTCTTCACTCCTTAAGTACCTGCATAACCTGATTCATTTATGGCAACTTGTATATGAGTGTGCGGAGTGTGATACGATATTACACTCCATGTCAAACCTCAGATTGGAATATCATTCAAACTCAACATGAAATGCTTTGGTAAGGAAATCAAAGAACCAGCAAAGAGTTCATTAACACACCGCTAATAGCTTGCTACTCTTATGATCTTTAGTTCACCAAACAGATGACATGATCTATTGGCCTCTCACAAGAGATGGCGGGAATATCAAAAAATGATTTGTGCCCATAACAACATTCAGAGCAACAAGCAACCAAGTATTAAGTTGCCTGAATGATATAGCGAAACTATTAGGCTTCACTGTTCTTTTGGAACCAAGGAACAAGATGTACATAATAAGCATCTAGACCATGTGCACACAGGGACTGTGATTCAAATCCATAATAAAATCAAACCAAGTATTCAACTTACGAACTTTATATAAAACAACTAAAGAGACACAACTTCAGATGATCAAGAAAAGCATGCGACAGAACATCATGAAAATCACATTTCCCAATTCTTATACGCATTAAGATTCCCGTAAAAACATTGCAAATATCCCCATCAACTAGTTGATCCAGCCATCTCCTCAGCCATCTCACGCTGCGCCTTCTCTGAAAAAAGCTTCGTTGCTATCATATTATCCATAAAATACTCTCTGTAAGGATGATTCTTGGGAACAAGTTTCCGAAACTTATCAAACTGTTCTTCTGCCTTGTCTTTCTTCTTCAGCAATGTGTATATCATTCCCTGACACAGATACGGCCTGAAATCTCTTGGTTCCTCCTTCTCAAGCTCTTGATAAAGCTTCAGTGCTTCGCTATGCTTCCCTTCAATTACTCGAATCTGCGCCACGAGTAGCTTAAAATCCCTAAAATCGTTATCATTACCCTCTTTTTTGCACTTCGACATTGCTTCCTCAATTCTAGTCTCAACATCTTTCAAATCAAGACCTGCATCGGAATAAGCCATAAGCAAGCCGTGATAAGCTTCAACACGAAGCGGATCCTTAGCCAGAATCTCTTCAAAACCAGTTTTAGCTAAGTCAAGATCTCCACTGTAGGTAAAGATGTTAGCTTTCAAAACTGGCCATTCCTTTTCATCAGGTTCCAATTTTATCAAACGATCAATCACTTCTACAGCTTCCGTAAGCTTTCGAGATCTGATCTTTACCTCCATCAAAGAACGAAGAGCGTCTACATCAGAAGGGTGAGTTATCAAATGCTCATCAAGCGCTCTCTCCTCTTCTTCCAAGGTAACGTTTTCTTTGCTCTCAACTGTCGGCGGAGGCGCGACTGGAGCTGCAATCGCCGGCGATTTGAGATGGAGATTCGCCATAAGCAGGGCCGCGGCGGTTGTTAGAGTGATGCATGTGGATTTGAAGAGACGGAAAGGCGTGGACTTTGGGAGAGGGGTTACAGAGTCTTGAAATTTGGAGGAAGATGAAGCTTTGATTGAAGCGCATTTGGAAGATGAGATTGGTCGGATTGAGGAGGCTCTGAAGGAGTTCTTTGGGAACGATGAAGAAGAGGTGTGGTGGGTGAAGGAGAGGTGAAATGGCTGGTGATGGAGCTGTAGCTTCCCTAGAGACTCCATGATTGCGGAAAGAGATAGGTAAACCCTAAAACCCTCTGAACGGTAAAAGAGATTAGGTGAAGAAGATGAAGATCAGGCCTTTCGAGTCCGGTCGAATATTCTCTCCACGCTTCTCTGCTTCATACGGTGTCGTTTTGGTCTTTGATGGGCCTCGCGTTGCAGTTTGACCTATCAAAAGTGAATAATGTTTCAGATTGATTACCACATTCGAACACACTTTGTGGTGTAAACTGTAAAGTAACTGTAATAACTCTTACAACCGCCATGGAGTAACAGTTGTGGCCGGCAAAAGATTCCAAGAAACCCAAAACAACAACAGACAAGGAAAAACAAGGCACAAGCCTGTCTCCCTTTCTTTCATTTTCTATACATGAAAATATATGATAAAAAGGCTACAAAAACCCAGGAAAGTGAAGAATACACAGAAGCTGCAGATTTATCCAAACATCAATCTGCTGTTTCTTCTTCTTTCTCAGTTCTTGTGATTGTATAAAAATGGGTGGGGGCTTGGGTTAAAGGGTATACTTTGTTCCCGGATTCTTGTGAAGAAGGGGTGGTTCAGTGCTTCTCTTGCCTTGAACCTCTCTGATGGATCATATCGAAGCAGCCCTTGTATTAGATCTATCAGATCACCAGCTGAGTGATCCACATGCTGCATTATCAGATTCTGCAAAATGCCAAAAACAATGGTGTCCGGTGTCCCGATTTCAATATTGCACATTAGCGAATGTCAAGTGTCAAATTTACTTAATTGATTATTGAGAGATTATTTACCGGTAACCGGGGAAGTTTCCATACTGCTTTTAAGCTGTCTCTTGATGTCGCACCTTCAGGCCAATCTAACTTTGCACCTCGCCTGAAGTATTTCTCAGAGCGCCGGCTGCAAGAACCGTTTTCAGTTTGATATAAGAAATTACAGTTCAATTTATTTGCCGCTGCTGCAAATACGAAGATCTTGTTGTTCTTACTCAGCTCTGAGCACCATATGAGTCGGTAATGGTCCTAAGACCCTTTCCATCATGGCCAAATGCTCCAAGTTTTCATGCGTTTGGAAAAGTGCTTCTCCCTACAAGTTTGATCCAGGAGAAATGTTTATGAAGAGTTGGTGAGATGAATACTGGTGTACCGAATAACACGAAAACAGAGAGTTACTCACCGAACAAAGTTCAACAAGTATGCAACCAATACTCCACAGATCACATGGATAGTTCCATCCAACTCCTGTGATAACATTCCAAAATATTAAATACCGATAGCTAAAAAAAATCATGTGTAAAAGTCGTACAAGTCTACCTAGGATAACTTCTGGCGCGCGGTAATGCCTTGTGGATACAATGTAGTTATGGTCTTGATGATCAAACGTTGTACTTCCGAAATCAATGAGCTTGATGGCACTTGACTTGGGAAGGTTTTTGAAGTACGACCCATCTTTCGTGGGTCGTGATAGAAACTAAATTTTCATGACCACAAAGGAAAAATGTCAACTTACTTTGTACAAGTTCTTCATGAATGGATATCATAATTTATAAAAGCCCTGAACCTAAATCCGTAGAGATTGGGGATGATTGATTACTCACCTTATAATCAGGTATTTTGATATACTCAGACGATACAAGAAGAATGTTCTCCGGCTTCAGATCCGTGTGAATCAGTCGTAGGTCGTGCATGTCTGTCAGAATAGAATGAACAACGTGTGAGTACACTAATAGACAAACGTCTCCAGAAATAACTGTTTGAGCAGTATGCAGTAGTCAAATGAGAAACATTTAAGTAATAACTATTAACACCTAAGTCTTGCATCAAAAACAAAAAGTTCCAGAAAGTAAAATTTGTGGCACTAATGGGACAACTATATAGAAAATGAGTCAAGAATAGTCAACACACATGCTACAGACTCCAAAAGTTGTCTGCCAAGCTCCCGAACAAGGTCAATGGGAAATGAACGGTAGCTGTTTTTGCGGAGAAAGTCATATAAGCTTGGTCCAAGCTTCTCAAATACCTGTTGAAACCATTTAAACCCATCCGCAAGTTCTTATAACTCACATAATATTCGGGCATGTAGGAAACTGTATTTTCCCTTCAAACTTATCAAGTAAAAGTAACAGTACTTACAATACAAATATGATTACGATAGTCAAACCAATTCCGAATTTGCACACAACTGCAAGGAATCGAAAAGCTTATACCAAATGCAATAAATTTGACACTAAAAAAAATTAGTAAGAGGAAGAGAAATATTCTTACCGAGAACCACCAACATCATGCCTTGTAAGCCTTTGCAACACGTCAATTTCTATCATGGCAGCTTCACGATACTTGTTTATGGAACGTATAACTTTGATTGCCACGACTTCTTTGTTTTTATTATCAAAACACTCCAGTACTTGTCCAAATGTCCCTGCCAAAATACAATCCAACAGATTAAGAAATTACATACTTTTATATTAGGAAACCCTACTTTTGACTTAAAGCATACATATTGAACAGAAAGACAAGCAGAATATACTAATCACAAGGAGTATATAAACACTTAAGCAAGAGGATACCAACCTTCACCCATTTTGCTGAGAATTTGATCTGCACGCACAATAGAAGAGGCATGTCAGAGTTAACCTCCATGATAAACTTTGTGAAACAGATAAAGATGTCGAAAGACTCTGTAACATAAAGACTCACATCGTGGAGTCAAAGTATCTCCAACAACAAAGACATAATGGCCGTCTTTATCATCTGGTCTCCAGGGAGGAGAGCCCTGACGAGGAAGACCATTATAGAACATGTTGGGATTGGGATAAACAAAATTGGGAATTACTCCACTCGCAAACTCTGGAGCATAGTACAACGGTGGTTGAAATACCTGAAAAAATACAAAGACACGTAAGCTGATAACTCAAGCACACACAAAAAGGCTTAATTTTTAAGTAGTCAACACAATTCGCAGTATCATCCAAGATCAGAAACACAGACAATGAGTAAAATCCAATTTTTTTTTCAAAGGACCACAACAAAAGAACAGCTCTTTGAAACCGATACAATAAAAAGACAAACAAATATCTGGACAATAGAATTACCGAGGGGGGAGGAGGAAGAAGAGGAGCAACATCCCAAGCCAAACGGGGACGTTTCCTGGGACGCTTATCGGCGATCCTATGAGGGAATTCAACATTCCTCTGAGTTTCCAAGATCATCGCGATCGAGCTTCCTTTATCTCGATGCACACTGCTTTGCATATAGGCTTATTAAAAAAAATTGCAAATCCAGAGCTGTAATTCAGAAAAAAAAAAAAGACCCTCAGATATGAAGAAAGAGAGATTTGCGATTTTGATTTGCATTCGAATCGAATTTTGAAACCCTAATAATCTTCGATTTGGGGAAGATCTATCTCACAAAAAAAAAAAAAAAAGATAACTAAAAAAGGTGGGAAAAGTAACAGAAAATATCTATATATAATAGCAAACCCATTTTTTTTTTTTGTGTCAATTTTTAATCCAATGGATGAGATTGGTTCCAGTTTTAATCCAACGGTTTAAAATTATTAATCGTGTCTTTTCGTCGCACCCTCATCTTTCAAAAATCACACCTCTTAGTCTTTGCATCTCTTTGTTGTACCTCCTGGTTTCAAAAATCACATCTATTCATTTTTACACCTTTTAAATCACACCTCTTAGTCTTTGCATCTCTTTGTTGTACCTCCTGGTCTCAAAAATCACATCCATTAATTTTTACACCTTTTAATTTCACACCTCTATGTGTTACACCTCTTTGTTGTACCTCAATGTCTTACACCTCTTTGTTTTACCTATTATTCATGTCTTTTCATTACACCCTCATCTTTCAAAAATCATACTTCTTAATTTTAACACATTTTTATTTCATACCTTTATGTCTTACACCTCTTTGTTGTATCTCCATGTTTCTCATCTATTAATTTTGACACCTTTTTATTTTACACCTCTATGTCTTACACCTCTTATATATTAACTTTTTGGACAACATAAGTTTTAAAAATTGTTTTTGAGTATTAAAAGACTGTTTAATTGAAGTGTTTTTCAACTAACAAGCATCAATATCTAATTCAAGGTAATTTAATATTTTCGCTGTAGTGCTTCTTCGGTTAGATTATTATTATTGTTAGTGGACACTACTAAGTTCATACATTAATCTTAGTTTTGTAAACTTTTAGTCTCTTCCATATTTTTAGCCTTTCCGGTTTTCATGTTTTTGATCCGTTGAATAAATACGCGTGCTATAATTTTTGCATGGCTAATCTTTCTAATTCTCAATGTGCATATTTTATTTTTTGACTTTCTGGAAAACCAAAACCAAATTACGAGAGGAACGATGATATGCAGTGATGCTAAGCCAAATTTTTTAACAAACATGGTATAATTATAAATTTATATATGTTCTATTATTTAACCTATTTATTTTTTAACAAACATGGTATAAATGTAAAAATCCTTTTTATATGTAGGATGTCCATTAGATATAAATGATCCAGGTTAGTTTCCATTCTTTTGTAAATAAAGCTTTTAAAATTTTAGTTGAATTTTAATTTCTTATACAATCTGGGTATCAAACATTTTGATAATATATAGAAATATTACAAATGAGCATGGAAATAGAGAGTGTCAAAGAAAAGTCGACATACTTGTGACAACACAAAATCAAATTCTAGAAAGCGTAAGCACGACCAAATGACAAGTCAAGTTAGAAAGAAAAGATCTACTAAAGGTAACTTATTTAGTCTTTGATGACTTTCTAATTAATCTGTATATACAATTTTTTAAAAACATAATGTATAACATTCACTTTTAGAGTGATCTGGAATCTGCCAAAAATAAAGAAAATGCAAGTAATTTCTAAAATTAGTGTTTAACCCAAAGAAGGAAACATTAAAAGGTGAGATATTGTTATCACATGTTTCACCACATCGACTTTGTTTTTGTGCCGTTGATTGAAGAAAATGATGGTACCGATTCATAGACATAAGTGGGAAATCAATTCCTAATATATGGTGGATATACAGATATAAACTTCAATCTAGCAAAAACCGCACACACTTTTCCTTATAGCAGTTTAAAATTATTAATGATCCCAACAGTTGCAAATTATTAATCGTGTCTTTTCGTCGTGTCTCCATCTTTCAAAAATTACACCTCTTAAGTTTTGCATCTCTTTGTTGTACCTCCATGTTTCAAAAATCACATCTGTTTATTTTTACACTCTTTTTATTCCATACCTCTATGTTTACATTTCTTGGTTGTACCTCCATGTTTCAAAGATCACGTCCATTAATTTTTACACCTTTTTATTGCACACCTCTATGTTTTACATCTCTTTGTTTATTATATATCAACTTTTCTGGACAACATAAACATGTTTCGAAAAATTGTTTTCTCGAGTATTTTCAAAACTTACAAGTTAATAAAATAAAATTAAAGAATTGTTTTATTGAAGTGTTTTTTAAAAATATAATAGCAAACCCACTTTTGTGTCAACTTTAATCCAACGGATGAGATTAATTCCAATTTTCCATCTAACGGTTTAAAATTATTGATGATCCCAACAGTTGTTAATCGTGTCTTTCGTCGTACCCCATCTTTCAAAAATCACACATCTTAATTTTTGCATCTCTTTGTTGTACCTCCATGTTTCAAAAATCACATCTATTTATTTCTACATTTTTATTTCACACCTCTATGTTTACACCAGGTCCGGCCCGTGGCTAAAGCCCGTGAAGCTCGTGCTTTAAGCATCACGAAAATATACAAGTTGTAAGGGTATCGATTTCAAAAGTGTGTTGTGGTGTAGTGGTTAACACATGTTTGAACGTTTTAGATGTTGAGAGTTCGAACCAGACTTGATGCATTTTTGTGTTTTCATTTTACTTTGTCTTTAGAGGGTTCAAAAAAAAAAAATTGCTTTAGGCATAAATATCTACTGCGCCGGCCTGTTTACACCTCTTTGTTGTACCTCCATGTTTCAATATCACATCTATTAAATTTTACACCTTTTATTTCACATCTATGTCTTACACCTCTTTGATTATTATATAGAAAATTTTCTAGACAACATAAACAAGTTTCGAAAAATTGTTTACGAGTATTTTTGAAACTTACAAGTTAATAAATAAAACTTAAGAATTGTTTTATTGAAGTGTTTTTAAAAATTTTTAAATATATAATAGCAAACCCACTTTTTTGTCTACTTTAATCCTATGGATGAGATTAGTTCCACTTTTCCATCTAACGGTTTAAAATTATTAATGATCCCAATAGTTACATATTATTAATCGTGTCTTTTCGTCGTGTCCCTATTTTTTAAAAATTACACTTCTTAAGTTTTGCATCTCTTTGTTGTACTCTCTTGTTTCAAAAATCACATCTATCCTTTATTTGTACACCTTTTTATTTCATACTTCTATGTTTACACCTCTTTGTTGTACCTCAATGTTTCAAAGATCACATCATATTAATTTTTACACCTTTTTATTTCACACCTTTTTGTTTTTGTTACTCTTTGTTTATATAAAATTGCAATGTGTTGATCCAACAAATGTTTTATTTCGATTTTTACTCGAAATGTAAAATTAACAATGTTAATCATTTCAAGTTTTTACTTTCCCCCGTGCGGCAACGCACGGGCCGACATCCTAGTATATAAAATAAAAAAGCAGAAGTAATGTAGCTTATAAAAAACTAACCGCAAATCTCTCTCTCACAGATTGAATTTAAACACTGCCGTAAGTTTTGATCATCGGAATTCAGATCGGGACATACAAAAAAACGCTCACTCAATTTGGAATTGCAGAAAAATAATCTCAGGAGGACAAATAAAATATATTTTAACAGCGAAAGAGACTGATTAGAACAGAGAGATAGAGAGAGAGAGAGAAAGCGAACCTGAAGAAGAAAAAGAACGGCGAAGGAGAGAGAGAGAGAGAGACTCTTAATGGGGTTTTTTAGTAAGGCCTTCAATTAAATAAATATATCCGTTGACTGAAACAACCACGTGTTGTTGTTATTCAGGGGTAAAAACGACGCGGAGTTCAGTTGTTGAATATAGAGAGCACGATGTTTTTACCAAAGTCTCTACCAATATTGGGCTTTTTTTTTTATTCAGGCCTTTTTCATTAAATACCCATCTACTAAAGAACGACAAGGAGTTCCGTTTTTAAGCATTAGAACAACGCGATGTTTTGCTCAGAGTATTTTTAATATTGAGCAGAGTCGTTGAACAAGGAAAAAAATTCTGAAAGCAGCAATGGAGATAGCCGCCGTAACTAGCACTGTCTCCGTCGCGCCGCAATCGCGTCGACTGGTGAATGCGTTCTCCGGGAAACTAGGATCCATCTCTTCTCTTTCGTTCGGTTTCTTCGAGAAAGAGTATTATTGCTTTAAGAGCTCTAGGCTTCGCGTGTCTGCTTCAGCCTCCATGGACGCCGTCACTGCCGAGAAAATCTCTCCGGCGGCGAGTTTTCTCGAAAAGAGAGAAAACGGAGTTCTTCATTTCGTGAAGTACCATGGCCTCGGCAATGACTTCATTTTGGTACTTTTTTGTTCTCCGTTGAACTCTCAATATGTAAATTTGACCCGAAATGTATCGGAGTTTTTAAAAATTTAGTCTTTTTGGGAATTGGGTTTTGTAGGTCGATAACAGAGACTCATCGGAACCTAAGATTACTCAAGAGCAGGCGGCGAAGCTCTGCGATCGAAACTTTGGTGTTGGTGCTGATGGAGTGATCTTTGCAATGCCGGGAGTCAATGGTACTGATTACACAATGAGGATATTCAATTCAGATGGTAGTGAACCAGAGGTGGGCTATTTTATGATAAATTCTGTTTGATTTTGGAGTTGATATGTTTGTGTGAGTTGTTGTTGCGCTTGAAGTCATTGGCTTTTGATTTTGTTCTTGTAGATGTGTGGCAATGGAGTTCGGTGCTTTGCTAGGTTCATTGCTGAGCTTGAAAATCTTCAAGGAAAACATAGGTATGTATATATATGTTTAAGAGAAATCTGTTGAGTGTTTTGAATTTAGTCATGTTTGTATGATCTCTGAACTCTTCGTTATCTGTTTGTATAGTTTTACAATACATACCGGTGCTGGCTTGATTGTTCCAGAAATTCAAGATGATGGACAGGTAAGTCATTCGGATTGATGTCTCGTTTAAGGTTTAGTTTGAATTTTTTTATCATTTTTTTCCTTGTTGTTTACTGCATTGTGATTGATATGGGTACAGGTTAAGGTTGACATGGGGACACCAATTCTTAAAGCACAAGATGTGCCCACGAAATTGCCAGGGAACAAAGGTGAAGCTGTTGTTCAAGCAGAGCTGGTTGTTGATGGAGTAAGCTGGAATGTGACGTGTGTTAGTATGGGCAATCCTCACTGTATCACATTTGGTAAAAAGGGTGGACCGGTGCGTGTTTGCTTGCTAGGCTTCTAGTTATGTTATTTGTCTACACGTGGAACTTCTCATCATTTGTAGTTTTCCTTCGTGTGTCAACCAGAGTCTGAAAGTTGATGATTTGAACTTACCAGAGATTGGTCCAAAGTTCGAGCATCATGAAATGTTCCCAGCTCGAACTAACACAGGTTAGTGGAAATTCATGTGCAGATTAATTCACATTTCCGTGGATAGATACAGCAAGACTTCTCCGTATTTGGATTGATACTTCTCAAGTTGTCTTACTGTTCTTTGTGTTTATCTGCAGAATTTGTTGAGGTCTTATCACGTTCTCATTTGAAAATGCGTGTGTGGGAGCGCGGAGCAGGTCAGCTAATTCCGCCAAATCTTCAAATAATTTTCTTAGTAGATTATCAACAGTCTCTGTATCCCAATATGCTTAATGCTTAAGCAAACTTAAAACTGCAGGAGCAACTCTGGCCTGTGGAACTGGTGCTTGTGCTCTGGTTGTTGCAGCAGTCCTTGAAGGTCGAGCCAACAGGGTAAGTTTGGAATTTCAGAACTAAAAAATTAGATTACAGTTTTCAAATGGTATATTTTCAGATTTTACAATGGTATGCAGCTCCTAGTCCTCCATATATACACATAAATCATGATAGTTGAGGGAAAAATATGTGTGTAGATAAACAGAAAAGTGGATTAGCGTTTTTAAGCTTTTCTTTAGAAACCTGACTTTTGCAATGAATGGTTAGATGATTTGATTGGTAGGCGATTGATGAGATTATGATCTTACTAAGTAGTTTTCATTTCTTGTATACTCATTTGAGGTTAAATAGTTTTCATGTCTTGTGGTAAAATCTTGCATTCCTTTTTTGGGGTTCTTCACTCTCACTTACTACTATTGAGTTTATACCTCGATAGAGATGTGATCGACACAAACGTTATTAGCTGCATGAAGCTATACATATACATGTTTACCTTTAAACTCCTCTCATATTTGTGTATTGGTTTATGGTGGAACAGAAATGCACGGTGGATCTACCAGGCGGACCATTGGAAATAGAGTGGAAACAAGAAGACAACCATATCTACATGACGGGTCCTGCAGAAGCTGTTTTCTACGGATCAGCGCTGCTCTAATAGACCTTCACAGTCGATGACTTGTCCTCTCACTGTTGTTGTTCTTTTGGGGTCTGTTTTCTAATACAAACGTGCTAAGCTCTTACCTGTCCTGCCTAGATTGTGTTTCATGGATTTGTTTATGCACATCTATTGTTTTCAGAGTAAAATTCCAAACCTTTTGAATTGTTGCATTTATGTTCATAATTTGAATCTTTTTTTTTTTTCTGTTTCTCGGAATATAACTCTCTCTCTACACTGATGGTTAAACTTGAATCTCCAGCAGACCAGAAACTGCCCAAGGCCGTTGTTCGGTGGTTGTACATAAAGACATGGATTTAGTATATAACATCTAAAGAGAATACAAAAACACATGAATCGGGAAATTTGATCTCTAGTTAGAATCAGGACAACAGAAGTGGTTTCATAAAATCTTCTAAATATATAATGATACAACTCTCATTAGTCTGAAGTTAGCCCCCTATCTCACACAAAGTTCTGTCAACGAGGTTTTACTGCATGGAAAAATCCACTGTCCAAGTCACTACCAGGAAGTAAAGACAATGGCGAGGGTACAGAAGAAGATGACGGCGATGTTTTGGTGCAGATCAATTTCGTTGTTTCTGAAAACATATCAGGTTCTTGCACAGATTGGCAAATACCTTCAAGTTCCTTCACCACTTTTGACATTGGTGGTCTCGTCTCTGGTCTATCCTCACAACACCATAACGCCAATTCTGCCAACTTCTTCACTTTGTCGGGCGAACATTGTCCCATCCGACGATCCGCTACTGACAGAACCGTTCCACATTCATATGCCATCCTCACCTATATATCACATAAACCTCAGATATTTAGCTAGCTCCATTATCAGGTTTGCGTAGGAGCTCAGTAAAGAAAAGTACCTCGCGGATAATATGTGTACCCTCAAAGAATGGGTGCATTCCAGTCAAAAGCTCAAGCAACACTACTCCAAAGCTGTACACATCGCTCTTCACAGTTAATTGCTGAGTCATGAAGTACTCTGGATCCAGATATCCCTGTGCATAATATAATTCTCAAACTGTCATATATCTGAGAGTAAAACATGTTCTGTTTTGTCAAAAGCCACAGGTTATATATGTGACTAAAATATCGATTAGTATGCTATTTTGGAACTCACCGGTGTTCCTCTCACTACTGTCGATACATGGGCAGGCTCAGCATCTCCCTCCCCAAAAGCAGGAGCCAACCGTGATAGTCCAAAATCAGCAACTTTAGCACGAAGCTGACAGTCCAAGAGTATGTTGCTGGTTTTGATATCTCGGTGAATAACAGGCGGATTTGCTTCAGTGTGAAGGTAAAGAATCCCTTTTGCTGAGCCCAAAGCCACATGTGACCTCATGCTAAAGCTCAATGTGTCTATAGCAGTAGCTGCATGATAATTTAAAACCACTGATATATTAGCTGCAATATGTTTTTAGTATATAAGAAGAACTTGGAGGAATATATTCTTACCTGAAAGCCAATCACGTACATTGCCATTAGGCATATACTCATAAACTAGCATCTGTGCATGAACCAAAACAGAACACCTATGTGGATTAGTCATATATATAAATGCTAAGTAACAACTGCATATGAAAAAGGGCGTACCTGTTCCCCAATGTCACTACTGTAGCCAAGCAGTGACACAAGATTCCGGTGATGTAACCTTGAAAGTAAATCTATCTCATTCAGAAACTCTTTCTCGCTCTGAAGAGAAGTTTCTTCTCCTCGTTTGATGGCAACGTCGGTTTTATTTGGCAAAATGCCTTTGTAGACTTTTCCGTAGCTACCTCTGCCAATCATTGTGGAGCTATCAAAGCCATTAGTTGCATCCGACAGTTCTACAAAACTGAACTTCTTCACCCCTTGGATTTCCCGAGATATCGCCCTGACTGGAAGACATAAGAAAGAGTCTTTAGTTTCATTGTAACAGGACAAAAAAAAAGTCAAACAGTACTGACATAAAGATCCATTGTCGAGTTGCTTACAAACGCGTTTTTTGGTGAATGTATGCGTTCTCTCACCACGTTTCCTAACATATAGAAGTGTTGCACTCACTGATAAGACAGTGGCAGCGACGATAGAGCCTGCTACTATCATCATCCATACACCCACGCCAAATCCACTCGGTTGAGCAAACAAATTAGCTGCATCCAAAGACTTCTATATCATTAAAAAATATCCATTTTGTTAAAAGATTAGGTCCAAAAGCTGTACCATATGGTCCTTGAAGAGGGAAGTCCAGCAGCTCATAGGGTCCAAAAAAGTCAGTTTTATTAAAACTCCAAGACATAAACCTGTCTCTGAAACGTATGACTTCATCCTTGTTGAATGTCATTTTGCCCTTTGGAACTAGCTTTAAGTACATCCTTAGACGCAGCCTGTTTTCATAAACAAGTCTATCGATTGCTAGTTGATGAGTTTCCAACTGGAGCGACGTGGTTATATACTCAATGAATTGGTGTTTAATATATGGAGTGAAGAAAAAGAAGCTAGGGCTCTTTAGTCTATAATCAATCGAAAGAGGTGCTGTACACAAACAGATTCCTGGAGAAACTTGCACATTCTCAAAGGGACATGGGACACTACTACTGCAGGTTGTACTTGAGTTTGGAGATGTTTGCTTTTTCTCGCCGCAGATGTATTGTAAGAATTGTTTAACGATGGGAATGCTTGTACTCTTGCATATTGGGTTGCCACGAAGACTTTGACACAAAGGATAAAGAAAGAGCTTTAGTTTTATAACCAAAACATATAGAACAAGGACAGAACTAAATTAAATTAGACTATAATGCCAAGACAAGATAATGCAGTTTGGTCCGAAATATATAAGTTGCTCCCAAATATGAACAAAGAAACTCACTATAGGGTAACATTGTCCGGTGTTCTCAGGTTTCCTGTGGCATCAGAGAAGTTATTGTTCCTGAGATCACTGTGCAATGCATCAAAAAGAAGTTTTCAGCCTCTGAGAATGAAGTATAAACTAGAAAACTATTAAGTATTACATAAAAAGAAAAACAAAGACTTGAGTTCATACACTTGCAGCCTGTTGTTCACGAAAGACTTGTCCTGCCAAAGTTCTGTTGTGACAGAACCTGATAAACTGTTGTTCTCAAGTGAACTGTGATAGATGAAACAGAATATCTTACAAAGTACATATAGATGATTGATTGGAGAGAACACAAAAGAATAAGATGACTTGGAAAATTAATCTCAATGATCAATCAATTTTTACATACAGTAATTGAAGGGAACCCAACTCCGAGAAACTTGGTGGTATAGAACCAATAAGGTTGTTATAAGAAAGTTCACTGCAGCAAACCTCAGCAATTATAAGTTAAGTAAAATTTTAAAAAGGAGTAAAATTTGGAGAAATGCATACATTGTTGTCATTTTGTGAGAAAGCTTGGATTCTGGTATAGTGCCTGTGAGGTTGTTCCAACTTAGATCTCTGCAAATAAAGTGAAGATAAAATAAAAGTGCACTCGTATTGTTCCCTATAAACTAGGTTCAAGAACTCAAGGACCAGTAAAAAGAATCACACAATGAGATAAGTTTACACAAATACCAGACATAGACACTTACAGATAGCTAAGATTTTGTACCCCGCTTAAGTCAGGAATTGATCCTTGCAGTCCACAGTTCCTTAAGCTTCTGCCATGTTGAAAAGATGAAGGTACAAAGAATAATTCATCTCACTGTTGAAACTACTAATTAAAGAACCACAAACCCATTTGAAACTTATTGCAAAAACGCTCATAAGTCTTACAGTTTTACTAATCTAGAAAATTTTCCATAAGCCAATGGAATCTCAGAACCTTCGAAGTTGTTGTTATCCAGCTGACTGCATAAGTAGATTACTAGCTTAGCAACTTTGCAAAAATATATCAACAAGGTATGAAAAAAGAATCATCCTTTCCCAGTTAATGGAATGGGAACAATATATGGGAGAAGGCACATACAGTATGGTCAATGATGGTAATCCAGCTAACTCTAGCGGCAATGTCCCAGTCAAGTTATTGTTGTCCAGTATCCTACAAGATTTCTTCCATCAATATAAATACTTCAAAGACAGTATCCAAATGTGAAATCAAGAAAGGAAACAAAACTCACAGATGAGCAAGGTTGGTCAGTTTTGATAGCTCAACGGGAATTTCTCCGGTTATCGTGTTATTGTTGAAGTGACTGAGACCCAAAAGCTACTAATGAGTAAAGGATGAACCACAAATGACAGCTTATTTTGCTATGAAGAAGATCATACTTAACGAGAAACTTACAGGTGTTTAACACTTTTCAAGTTTCCAAATGAAGATGGAACTGAACCTGTTATGTTGTTCTCATCTACTTGAAGCCTGTTTAGGTTTTGAAGATTACCAAGTTCAGGAGGTAAACTACCCGTGAACTTGTTCCCATTCAACAGTCTGTCCAAATAATATAGCAAAAAGTTAACTGAAGTGGCATGCTATAATATATTCAGTTCAAAGCCTTCTTTAAAAGATGAAAAAAAAAACAGAACAAGAAGACAAAAGAAAATAAAGATACATAATGTGATCCAACTTACAGGAGTTTCAAGGAAGAGAGTTTTCCTATCTCCAAAGGAACATGGCCAGTCAGGTTGTTCCACATCACATTACTTCAACGTTGACAACAGAAGAGATAATTTTCAGTATGCATAGAAACCAAATGAAACTATTCGTTAGACACCGTATCTTACAGAATAACGAGAAACGATAACTGGCCAACTTCAGGAGCCAGCTCTCCGGATAAATTCAGCCTCATCAATCGGCTACAACACAATATGTAAATAACATGAGTTGCAGTATAATACTTGCAAGACTGACACCAGGACTCTGCATTATTGATGCATAAACTATCTACCTTGGCAGAAAAGACCAAAAAAAAAAAAAAAAAAAAAATGTGACAGATGGTAATACAAGAGAGACATACAGCTCCTGGACGTGAAAGTGTCCATCATCATGTGAGCTTTCGAAGCATATTACG
This sequence comes from Camelina laxa, assembly GCA_024034495.1. Taxonomy (NCBI): domain Eukaryota; kingdom Viridiplantae; phylum Streptophyta; class Magnoliopsida; order Brassicales; family Brassicaceae; genus Camelina; species Camelina laxa. The sequence goes on along the minus strand of CM043882.1, from coordinate 9,454,925 downwards.
CCAGTCCAGTTTGACTTGCACGGGTCACCCTTTTCCCAGTTACTTAAATTTCTCATAGGATCAATTAGACTCCTTTTGATCTCCTTCAAAGCATTTACTGCAAAATGAATATAAAATATAAGCAAATTTCTGGAAAGCAGTCTCCACTTTGTAGAATGATGAGAGATAAGAGATGTGAAGTTAAGGTGAAGAAAAATGATCACCTTCTGAAGGATCTGTTTTCGAATCAGCTGTCTGAAGCAGAAGGCAACAACAAAATGTAACCAGAAATACTGAACCATATGTTCTTGAACTCATCACGATACCTAGAAAAGGAAGACAGATCATACTTTCTCCTGTTCTAGCACACAGAAATATACATGGGGGTGACCAAAGCTTAGATGAACTCACATTTCATAAGAAAAATTCTGGGTCAAGGCCGATGAAGTTATGATCAAGTCACCAGAAGAATGTTTGGCTGAAGATTAAAGAATTCATAAAAGATTAATCCCCGGAAACTTCTTTGAAACCAAGGCAAAGTACAAGTCTTAGTGGTCATTAGACATAGTTGTGTCCATAAAGATACTGCTGGAAACAGAAACCTCATAATGACAGTGATCTAATGAGTTAACTAAACATACCAGAAAGAGACTACATAAGAAAAGGTCAACAAGGGTTCTATTGTATATCTTTATTCAATGGAATGGAGTTTGAAACTTTCTCATGAAGATTGGACTTTCCTTGATGAACCTATATCTCCTGCAGTTCCCCTGTATATATCATTGAACATCAATAAAATAAAAGTTGTCACTTTTATAATCCTTTAATTGTCAGTTGCAGACTGGTTGTCCACTTAGGCTTGACCTTGTCATAAAAGTTATGACCCTTTCCCAATCCAGGCTAGGGTATTATTAACCTACATTGATCCGGTTTACAATATTCCAAGAGCAAGCCAACACAATAGTAAATAAGTTAGCAAAACTTCGATTGAACATAGAATAAAATTGACCGAATATTGGTGGGTTGAGCCAGGCCTATGCAGTAGTGCAACACATGGGCGACACGTGAAAGACCAGGTAGCAAGCTACTTTAACGGCCTTTCTCCCTTATAAAATAGAGTTAATATCGTGTGAGCCCATGGCCCACATATTAGATATTAAACTGATAAAAACAGATACTACACTTGATCTTAGCCAAAAGGCCGAGAAAGGTATGATTTGAAAGTCGTGTTCGGTTTCATATTTATACTACCAAAGGTTATGACCAACGCTCTCTTACTTGTCCATGTGGGATTTTAGAAAAAATTCACTTTGGTCTTCTCTTACGCATTTTTTTACTCGAGTTGTTCATACTTCATTTGTTTACCTCGATCACCCCACCCAGTCCTGTACACGAATGCTTGCATCAAGTGCTTAGATCGTGTGGTTTCTTTGTTTATATTCTTTTCTTTTATAATTTTAGGACTGTTAGATAAAACCGCAATATTGCTTGGCTTGACTTGCATTGTCCTGATTGCATCCTTCCTGTTAGCATAAACAACCATTTGGATTGATAACCTTTTGTACTACAACTGCATAGGGAATTGATATCGTAGGTGAAAATCCGCTTATCAATTTGGCGCCGTTGCCATTTGGTTGAATTTTAATTTGTTACGTTTAGGATTTCAGCACTTGCTAGATCAAGTTCTTTTATTTATATTGGTTTGGAATCTGACTTGTTTGCTTTCGTTTTTGTTTATTTTGAATCTCAGGTACAACCCGAGCACCCACCCGACCCGTCACTCGATCACCTGGATCGGGTTGACTCTCGTGTACACACTCGGTCACCTACTTGTGCATGCAAACACGATCCAAGGGTAACCAAAACCTGAGTCCATTCATCGACAACATCGACATACCAAGGATACTTCGTCAACAACAAGTTCAACAACCGCAACCACCTACAATTGAGGAGACAATGAACGATCAAAACGGTCCACCAGCTCCTCAAGCAAGGACCTACATAGGAGAAGGGGATGCTCCATCTACTCACACTCGAAAGAATGGCATTGTGCCACCTGCTGTCCAGAAAAACAATTTTGAGATCAAGAGTAGTCTCATACAGATGATACAAAGCAACAAGTTTCATGGATTGCCAATGGAGGACCCATTGGATCATCTGGATGAATTTGATAGGCTCTGTAGCCTCACCAAGAGAAATGGAGTTAGTGAGGATGAATTCAAACTCCGAATTTTCCCATTCTCTTTGGGAGACAAAGCGCACCTCTGGGAGAAATCACTCCCCAAGGAGTCCATCACCACCTAGGAAGCGTGCAAGAAGGCGTTTCTGGCCAAATTCTTCTTCAACTCCAGAACCGCAAGGCTGCGAAATGATATTTCCAGCTTTGTTCAGAAGAACAATGAGACGTTCAGTGAAACTTGGGAACGTTTCAAGGGATACACTACCAGATGTCCTCATCATGGCTTCAGCAATGCTTCATTGCTAAGTACACTTTACAGAGGAGTGGTCCCCAAAATACGGATGTTGCTGGACACCGCAAGCAATGGTAACTTCCTCAACAAGGATGTTGATGAAGGTTGGGACCTAGTGGAGAACTTAGCTCAATCTGATGGGCATTATAATGAGGAGTATGATCGTACGATGCAATATACAGGAGAGGAAGATGCCAAGTACAAGAGGGACATGAAAGCCCTCAATGACAAGCTCGATAAACTACTCAACCAGCAGCAGATGTTCATGCAATATCAGAGGAAGAGCAGTTTTTACAACAAGATGGGGAGAATGTTCAAATAGAGGATGTGAACTACATCAACAACCAATGAGGTTACAACAAAGGGTACAACAACTACAAGCCGAATCTGAATCTGTCTTACCGAAACCCGAATGTTGCCAATCCTCAAGACCAAACCTACCGATCTGCAGTTCAAAAGAACCAGGTCCAACAGAACCAGGTCCAACAGAAGCCTTTTGTCCAATACAATCAAGGCTATGCCCCTAAGCAACAATATTCTAGAAATTACCACCAACCCATTGCACCACCTGGATTCCAACAACAGTAAGGCCCACAGCACCAATCGCAAGAAGCTGACCTACGCGGCCTAATTCAGCAGATGATTCAAAACTAGGCATCCGCTGCTATGGACACTACAAAACGATTTGCGGAGATGAGCAACAAGATCAATTCTGATACAACGACTTGACTACCAAGTACGATTCGCTCAATACTAAGCTGAGGTACCTAGAGGGCCACCACAACAACCAACCAGCTCCAAAGATCAACCAACTTCTAGGTAAAGCAGTTTAGAATCCTAAGGATTATGCCACTGCCCAAGCCATCTTCCTTGATGATGACTATGAGGATTACCTCACTGGGGACAGTGATGATCAAGATGGGGAGGATATGGATCACTATGGGATAAATGAGGCGAAGTACTACATATCCGAGTATGCACCCGAACCTTTACCCGAGGAGCCTGATCGAGTTGATGATCGAACACTGGTTCAAGAATGACAAATCGAAGAACCACCCGAGGCAGAACCCGATGACCTACCCGATGATGGTGATCATATGATACATCGAGTAGATGTTCAGATGAAAGATCAACCTCAACTACCTGTAGCAGCAGAAGGGGAACTAGAGGAAAGATTCAATGCTGCACTTGACATCCAACTAGAGGCGCTTGCAGAGCGTATGGCCAAGTGTAAAGCTCCACCTCCTAAGCTTTTGCCACCACATGAACTTCAAGAGGAAACAACCAAGGAGGCATCTCGGCTGGAGAATGAGGTTAAGGAAGCTGTCAAGGAGATTGGGTATGAGATTCTCAGGAGTGGAGTGTGCTTAGATCCTGAGCTGAGAATCGAAGATAAATTGGAAGATCCTGGCACTTTTACTTTTCCATGCTCGATAGGACTTCAGATTTTCAAGAATTGCTTTTGCGACCTAGGAGCTTCAATCAGCATCATGCCACTGTCATTTGCCAACAAGTTGGGTTTCAGCAGTTTTAAACCAAGTAGTCTGTATTTGGTTCTAGCTGATAGAACAATCAGACATCCGATTGGGATCCTTGAAAATTTGCCTCTCAGGATTGAAAGGGTGGAAGTCCCTACTGATTTTATGATCCTTAATATGGATAAGGAACCAGACGATCTGCTGATCCTAGGGAGACCATTCTTGGCAACAGTAAGTGCAGTGATTAAGGTGAAGCAAGGCAAGATCAGAATTGAGCATGGTGAGCACTTCAAGATGGAGTTTGATGTCAAGAAGGGAATTAAGAGGCCAACTATTGATGGTCAAACTTTTTAAACTAAGACAAAGCAGAGGAAAGTCAAACATCTTGAAGAAGTCAACACCACATTTGCTGTAGAACCTGGACAAGACTTGGAGAATGAATTGAATCAGCCTGATACAGTGAAGAGGATTCCAAAACCTCTCCCTCTTAGATCCCATGCTTAAGGAGCATGAAGAGTCAAACTTAGTGACTTTAAACAAGCTCACTTGGGAGGAAGTCCCAAAGGTATCTTCTATTTTATTTTAATTCTTATTTATTTGTTTTAAGCCTTATTTTCTGTTTTCACATATTTACATTTATAAAAAAAAAGAGGAAAAGTGAAAAAAGGAAAAAAATTAAGGAACCTGAGGGTCAACCCGACACCGTACTCGACGCGCCTGATCGTGTCTCTACTTGGGTGGCGAGTGGAGTCCGAATTCCACAAACCAAGCCCACTCTCAGTGAAGCCCAAGCTGCTAACCCTACTCTATTTAAAGGTTTCAAACCCTTCTCCCTCAGCAGGACCGATAAGTCTCTCTACCCTAGAGCATTTTGTTTTCCTACTTTCTATTCTCTCTCAAACTCGAGTGATCTTTGATTTTTTGGGAACTAACCCTATTAATCTCGAAGTTTAGCTTTTCTTTGTTCTCAAGGATTCGATAAGGGAGCCGAACATGAAGACCTACCAAAAGAAGGGAAGAAGATCTACCTCCGCCGCTGCTACTAGGCCTGGGACGGAGCCGGATATCCGGCCTTTTTGATGGTATCCGGATCCGTATCCGATCCGGCCGGATACACAATTTTACTCTCCAAATCCGTCTTCAGAAAACTGGATATCCGATTCACGGTTATCCGTTAAAATTTCGGTTATCCGCCAATTATCCGAAATCCGGATTATTTGTTATATGGGCTTTGAAAACCCAATAAGCATAATGAAAACGTGGAAGTAGGATTGTGAGATTATTTATGTAGATCCAATCGATGTGGGATTAGTAAATGACAAAAAGAAGTGAGACTGTGGGAGTTGAAAGGTCCCACATCGGCAGAGGCAAAAATTATCTTCTCACTTATGTTATATATATACGTCTCCACTAGCTCTGGGCATAATATCCGGTACCGAAGAACCGTACCGATACTAAACCGATAAAAGCAGTATCGGGTAGGGTTCGGATTAAGCATAATTACCGAATGGGTTAAGAGGCTTTGGTAAAATGGACTTCGGTCCGGGTTCGGATTGTAACTTAAGTATATTGGACCACCGTTTTAGATCCGTTTTAAGTCTGGGTTTGGATTGTAACTTATGGTTTAATCGGTTATTTTGGTTATTTACATGAGTATTTATAATTTTAATCGGTTATTTCAGGTTTTATTCGGTTATTTGAGTACTTTGGTTACTGAAAATAACCAAACAGATTATAACCCAAAAAAATTTCGAGTTATTTCGGATTTGTATTGGAGTAGAAAACCGCTCCGAACCCGGCCAGTTACTAACCGTACCGAACCGAATTTTTTGTAAATTACCGAATGGGATCTATAGGTCCTATACCGATTTACCCAAAATCCGATTGGGTAAACTGAAACCCGATTGCCCAGGACTAGTCTCCACCTTATCTGCTCCTCCTCTCGCTCACGGTTCTCCTCCTTGGTGTCTCCGCGGTTGCAAGAGGGAAGAGACCAGCTTCTGAGAAAGCTGAGAAGGTGGCTGAGAGAGCAGCTGAGGAAGAGGATCGAGACACCGAGGAGGAGAACCGTGAGCGAGAGGAGGAGCAGAGAGAACGAACATGACAAGCCTCGCGGAGGCTGAATCAGAAAGAGGTGGAGACCCCAGCAAAGCTCTTCAAAGTTTTCCGTAAGATGAGTTTCGGTGGTACCCGCTACCCTCATCGAGATTGGGAATCGCAAGAGATGTCGAGTTTGTGTTCGACATGTGCCACCTGGGCCTGATGATGCGAACCAACCTTGAAGCCTATGAGGAGGAAACGATCCACTTTCTCTCAACACTGAGGTTGCACTACTTTAAAGACCACCCGACCCTACTACCCGATGGGGGGATCAGGTTCATCACCTTCTCCATGCGAAACAAGGAGTACCGGCTTACTTTCAAGGAGATGGAGAAGCTGTATGGATTCAAAGCTGGGTTTGGAGAAGGCATGGAAGTGAGCAAGGAGGAAATGAGGTCTCTATGGCTGACAATAGGAGACAAGCTCCCCTACAAGTCCAAAAGCTCCAAATCCGCTCAAATAAGGAGCCCTGTTTTGAGGTATTTTCACAAGTCCCTCGCTTGCACTCTTTTTGCTAGAAAGAAGACTGGGAATGTGAACGATCATGAGCTCCAGCTGCTAGACATTGCATTGTGTGGAGTTCTAGACAATGCTAGGGATGGTACACCGCTAGTTGGAGATGTTGCGGATACTAGTATGGTCTTTGTGTTGCCCGATCAGTTCCTCTACCTCAAGTCATGGGCTATGAAAAGAAGAGAAGGAGGCGGAGAGATTCCATTGGAGGACTGGTCACACCAATTTTGGTGGCTTGCGATGTACCTTTGAAGGGAGTGGTACACGATCCGAGATGGCTGGACATCGACTACCTCATGCTAGCGAGGTACTTGGCTTATGAGAAGCCAAAAAACATGCTGCTCTTCAAGTTTTTCCATCCAATCGCCAGAGCCGCCCAAATGATCCTGCCCAATGTAATGTGCACCTAGGTCCGGCTGGGGGACAACATCGAGTTTGCACCACCTCTGGAGGAGCTGCACAATCCGGAGGAGGAATCCGAAGCTGAAAAGAGAGAGACTACCGGGCAAGGACAGGGAGATAGCTCGGAAGATTTTGACTTTGAGGAGTATGTTTGCTCTCAAAAGCAACCTGTTGGAGTGAGGGAAGCCCACAAGAGGATCGGATGGCTGAAGAGGATGAACAAGTTTCTGGTAAGAAAGGTGAAGGATCTCACTGGCTCAGTGAAGATGATGGGAGGACAGATCAAGGAGCTGCAAGACAAGGCAAGCTGTGCCTCAGCTCTTACTTCGGCATACGCACCAACATGGATGGGGAGAAGCAGACCGCTAGGAGGAATTCGAGGAATGACACCTCCAAAACGTCACAGAGCATCATTCTACGAGCCCCAAGCTGAGGAGAATGTCACAAAACCTGAAGTATCGCGGAGAAGCCATTCAGACGCCTATCCGATGCCCAACCCAATAGGATACACGATACCCTATCCGATGCACCCATCGAGCACACAATCGGGTGATTACTCAGGACTCTTCCCTCCGCCTTACCAGATGCCATATTTGATGCATCCTGCGGGTGGCTATACGGGTGATCACTCTGGACCTCTTCCACCATACCCATCGTATTACCCGATGCCCTACCCGATGAGCTACGCGATGCCCCCCACGATCCACCCCTCAGATGCTGGTCTGAGCAAGTCGTCCGTGCATATCATCGAGTTCTCTAATGAGCAAACCCCGGAAGCTACTGAAGCCGTTGACGACCCTGGCAACACGTTGGCGAGTATGAAGGCTGCTACAACCTCATTCTTCACCATCACACGAGGTACCAATTTCATCCAAACCATTGTTTATATCATTGCATTTAGTTTGGTTTCATTTTGTGTGATTCTCAGATTTCTTTTTCAGACTTTTATTTACACAGAGACTGTGTAATTTAAGTTTGGGGAAGGTCTGAGAATGTATATAACTTTGTGTTTTATTTTCTTATTTTTTTATTTTAAATTTTTGTATGCTAGTTTTATTCATTTGAGTCTGCATCTATTTGCATTGAAAAACCCAAAAAAAAATATATAAAAAAGAGTGTTAATGTAGTTGCATTTACATATTAGGATTGAGTCTAGTTTGTTTCATATAGGATTGTTACATATGCATTTTAGGGGACAATGATTAAAACCACCTTGTTTAAAATCAAACCTTAGGATTGAAGCTATAGCCCTTAATCACAGTTCATTGTTGCTAGATCAATCTTTGGAAAAATAATGAAAAATCTTTGTTTAGAACCTTGTGTCTTTTGAATGCTTCCTCCACTTGCTTGAACATTGGAACATCTCTATATTATTGGACTTAATTTGAACTTAAATTGTCTTGTTTATGGAATATGAATACTTGCTCATGGTAACTCTAAACTCGGGTTAGCACTCCATTTTTACCAATCTTTTTCGTTTAACCCTATTTGTTTTCCTACCCTTGAACCTAAACCTTTCTTTCAAACCTTGTTGTGAATTGTTGAGTGAGGCCTTTTCATTGTGCTATAGGTTGTGAAACTTTGAAAGTATTGAGAACGACAAAGAACTGCCTCTTGATTTAGCTAAGTTAGAATTTGAACTAGCTGATAGATTCGGTTTTGAAAGATAGGTGGTTAACATGTTTATTTGGGTTGGGTTAAGGAATAAAAAAAGAAAAAGAAAAGAAGTCCCTAAGGTTAGAAGAAAGTAGCTCTAAGTCTCTAAGTAAAAAAAAAAAAGAGAAAAAGATCTTGCTATAGTCTCCTAGAAAGAAAGAAAAAAATTGTATACATATTAGGAGTTTAGCAAAGAAAGAAAAGAAAAAAAAAACAGAAGAGAGCTAGATGTTTAAAATTTAAACCTTAGGGATTACAAAAAAAAAAGAGTTAAAATCAAGGTTGTGGGTAGTTTAATTCTAGAGGGTTTAAATAAAAAAAAAAAGGGAGAAAGTGAATGAGAAAAGGGTAGATCATCAAGAGTTAATCTTTGTATGCCCAAATTGTTCTCAATCTTAGATAGTTTTCACAACTGTCTATCATTCCTTCTTTTAAGAGAAAACCACCCAAAGAATTTGTTTGAAACCAGCTTACTAAAAAGCCTTACCCTTGAAACCGATTTAGCTTGATTCACCTTCCATTTGCAAGAATTCGCTAAACACTTAATTGAATGTGAAAGAGATGTTGTTTACTTTTAGTTGGAGGTTGAACTAGATCGATGCATGGTAATAGGCATAGAAAAATATTTGTAAGTATGTTGATTGATCTTAGCACCGTTAAACTATCTTTAAGGACTATAGCTTGAATCCTTTGCTTAGCATATAAAGGTTATGAGTCCCCGTTTTCAAACTGCACCCTCCTAATTCCTTGCTAGAGGACTAGCAAGATTTAAGTTTGGGTATCTAATAACTCTCTAATTTACATGTTTTTAGCATCCCTTTTTGTCCATATTTTGTATTGTTTATACCCTTAACTTAGCATTTTTAGGTCATTAACTGTAAGAATTAACTTTTAGGCCATTTAGGGTGTTGCATTCTTGCATTTGCATACTTTGGATGAAAACAGGTGCTTTAGAGCCTAAAATGGGGAGAAACAAGGACAAATCCGAGCATGCACCCGAAGGAGCCATCGAGCTGGAAGAACAGTCCGAACCCCAACACGATCGAGGAGGATCCAATAGCAGGAAGAACAACCTGAAGATCTACCCGAGGAGTAACCCGACCTTAACCTCGTGCACCCCATCGAGTAGACCCTCGGGCAGGACTGGGAAGCTAGGTCAAAGGGGTTTCCATATATAAATCCCTCCTCTCCTTCCTCGCAAACGAGCACGCCGCAGACCCTCAAACCAGAGAGCGAGAGCTTCTTAGAGAGAACTGAGCGACTCAAAACGCTTTTCACTTTTTGTTAGGATTTGTTTCATAACTTTTTATCATTTCTTTAGATTTATATCTTATACTCTTACTTCTCTACTCTATCGTTTATTACACTGCAATTTTCGTTCATATATGCTTTTATGTTTCTTGCTATGATTTCCGAGTAGTGTAGTAAAGTTTTTAGGGATGGGATAGATGATTTTTTGTTCTTGATCGGTTAGGATGTCTTAGTTTGATTGTATATGTTTAATAGATTCCCTTCTAGATTGGTGTTCTTAATGCTGTCAACAAACCGAGAGGGTGAGATTAGGTCTAGGGTGTTTTACCACCGAGAGGTGTAGATGAAATGCTTGAATCAACCAATGCTAGAGGTTTACTCACTTACCCTAAGAGATTAGATGAGTAAGGGGTTTACTGACAATAATGAATCAGTTCTTATTGTCTGCTTGGTCATGTTTCTCCAACGAGAGTTGGGTAGGGGAGTGATCAAGGTTGATTATATCTATCACGGGAGTGTTTTAACAAGATATTAGAGATTCATTGTCTAGGGAATATTTGCTTGAGGCATGTAAGACATCCGTATTGGTCAGGAACACTTAGGATTCGATTACCCCATCCTTAGAAGCTTTTGTATTTTAATTGCTTGCATTTCTATTCATCACTCGATCCCTTACCCGAACAGGTACATGGTCACTTGCTTCGAGTAACCCCTCGAGTTGTTCATACTTCATTTGTTTACTCGATCACCCCACCCGATCACCCCACCAATACGGATATCTATCACGGGAGTGTTTTAACAAGATATTAGAGATTCATTGTCTAGGGAATATTTGCTTGAGGCATGTAAGACATCCGTATTGGTCAGGAACACTTAGGATTCGATTACCCCATCCTTAGAAGCTTTTGTATTTTAATTGCTTGCATTTCTATTCATCACTCGATCCCTTACCCAAACAGGTACATGGTCACTTGCTTCGAGTAACCCCTCGAGTTGTTCATACTTCATTTGTTTACTCGATCACCCCACCCGATCCTGTACTCGAATGCTTGTATTGAGTGCTTAGGTCGTGTGGTTTCTTTGTTTATATTCTTTTCTTTTATAATTCTAGGATTGTTAGATAAAACCCCAATATTGCTTGGCTTGACTTGCATTGTTCTGATTGCATCCTTCCTGTTAGCATAATCAACCATTTGGATTGATAACCCTTTGTACTACAATTGCATAGGGAATTGATACCCTGGGTGAAAATCCACTTATCAAAACACATAGAAATAGATTGGAACAACATAAATCGTTGTTGATAGATCCATAGGAGCTCAAAGACTATAACACCTACGTTTGCGGAAAGGTTTAAAAGAATTGATTTGGCCACATATGTCACCAGAATGCACTTATTTTTTTGGTCAAGAGTTCTGAGAGAACTTCATGATGGGTGACCTTCCTAGAAGTGATTGTCGGAACTGTGAGAGTGAGGACCAACCACAGGCAAAATTCATTTGTTGATTTGTAGGATCGGTAAACAAGTTTTTAAAGCCTCTCAGACGTAACAAACTGGCCATCGAATATGGATGGGTCCACGGGCCAGGAATAGATGTAAGGCCCATTTAGAAAGGTGGGCTCATGGACTGAGAGTGGACATGGGCTCACTAAGCAAGGTGGCGGTGGAGGCGTTACTGTGACAGAGGTTACATCATGGTGTGTCATAGACACTTCTACGAATACATTGGGAAATTTAACATTAGTTACTATCAAAAGATTTTGTGACATAAAAAAAAAGTTTTTACTTTCATTGGTTGTCGGAGCAAACCATTTTGAGATAACAAAAAGACGTGAACATGTTCTCTCCAAACAGGAGGAGAGCAGATCCGAGGTTTTCTCTATGGTGGAGAAGGTTGAACACAATGTTATCTCCCCAAAGGAGGAAGGTGGAGGAGGTTGGACGAAAGGTTCTCTCCATAAAGGATGAAAGTGGAGCCGAGTTTTTCTCCGTGGTGGTCATACATTATTGTGATGATACATCATTGATTAGTATATTATGTAATATATTTTTTATTCAAAATGTTGTTTGAGCCAACAATTTTAGTAATTAAAAAACTATGCAGAAGTGAAAGTAAAATAGTTGGCTTGATATGTTTATATAGACATTTTCTAGGTGGTGATAAAGAATATATTTGTGACATAGAGTATATTTAGGTGTAAAAAACACACTTTTAAAAGTTATATACATAAAATATTTGTAAATGGATATAAATCAGTGTATTATAACAAAATAAAATTTAGAAATAACATACAACAAATTTTAATATATATTTTTTAAATTTAATTTAATTTATAAATCTTTAAACGGCATATCGGGCGGGTCCTCATCTTGTCTGATAGAAAGAATCATTTTATATTTCAAGATTAAAAAATAATATAACACACATAAATTATATTGTTAAACACAAAATAATAAAAAGTAATTACGTAATGAACATGATCAAGTTAGAGTTTAAAATAAAGATTAAAACCCTAATTAAAGGACGGTGCTTAAAGGACTGTTTCTTGGAACATACTCATTATGTCACTCTGTTTCTCTGTTTCCCATAAAGAGTCAACAAATCCAACATCATAGTCATTCACCAAGTAACCTGATTGATCTGATGATGAGTCACGGTAGAGATGTTCAATAGCGAAGGTGTTTTGGTCATAGTAACAAGTAGCTTGTGATGAAGGCTCGCCACATATCTTCTCGAGGGAGGAGAAACTAGAGTTATGTTCTGGAAAGAACTTGGCTTTGATGTTTTGTAATAATTCTCTCTACTGACATGGCAAGGGCGGAAAAACAGGCGATTAGGGTTTTATTGCTTTTTGGCCAAGAATGCTGCCGTCGGCGGCTTCTCAAGGCTGTGATGTGGTGGTTCTGGTGGGGAAAGAGAGTACTAATGTAGGGGAGAAGGGGGTTACGGAGAAGGGAGGATCCAGGGAGGCTGTGGGGGAGGTTTCGTCGGGGGAAAGTCAATCTCAGGAGGGTTTAAAAGAGGTTTCATAGTCGGTCCCTGCATCGATGGCGAAGCGTTCATTCCTGCAAGTGGTTCAAAAAAGGGTTTTTGCTCAACAGAAGTTTCTGGTCTTGGAGGTGGATGGTCAAGAGAAGGTCACTGCCCCAAAAGAGATTTTTGAGGGTGCTAAACCTCCTTGGGAAGATTTCGTTATTGGGAAGTTCCTCAATTTGAAGGCTCCGCATGTTGGAAAGATTCACATGATTGTGAATAAGATTTGGCGTTTGGGGGACCGGTTGACTTTGATTGATGTTTTCACGGTTAACGAATCCACTGTTAAGTTTCGTATTCGCCATGAAGGTATGCGGCAAAGGATTCTCAAGAGAGGGATGTGGAATATCATGGATATTCCTATGATGGTTTCTAGGTGGACTCCATTTGCGGAGGAGGTTTAGCCGGCTCTGAAGCCTGTACTCTTGTGGGTTAAGATCACCAACATTCCGCCTACTCTGTTCACAGATAAGGGTTTAGAGTTCTTGTCCAGTGTAGTAGGTAAGCCTGTTCGGTTGCACCTGACGATAGAGGCGTGTGATAGCTTTGTCGAAGCTCAGATGTTGATCGAAGTGGACCTGACAAAGGATTTACCGAAGGAGTTTAGGTTGGCAGGGGAGGAAGAGGGGGAGTTGGATAATGTGGTTTGGTACAGCTATCCGCGGCTTCCTCCAAAGTGTGGTTGTTGTCAAAAATGGGGTCACCTTAGCGCAACATGCTTATCATGTGAGACGGCGGCGGTGGTCGTGGAAACACAAGTCGGTACTGTTTCAAACGGGGACCAGCGTAGTGAGTCTCTTGTTCAAGGGGTTGATGGGGAGACCGAAACAGCAGGATTAGTAGAAACATCGATGCAGGTTTTGGAAGAGCACATCTCTCAAGGAGATGCTGCTTCGGAGGAGGTTTTGAAACAGGGGGAAGTCTGGATCACTCCTAAGTCGACTCGTGGAAGTCATGGCAAGTCAAAAGCAGCTCTCATGTCTGGGGGAGGTTCACTTCTAAAAAATTCTTTCTCGGCTTTGGGGGCTGTTGAGGAGGAAAATTCTAAGCTTCATGTGGTTGATGACATTGTGCCGAATGGTTTGGGGGATCCACCTTGATGTGATCATAGGACCGGAATCCGACCGAGATGACCGAGACGCATCAGACGCGACCAAGACGCCTGACCAAGACGCACCGGACGCGACCAAAACGTCTATTTCGAACGCGTCCAAGGCACCAGTAGTTCTTCCAGAAGCCACGACGAGGTCAAGGAGCTCCGCCAAGGCCACCAAACAGAGGATCAACCTCTTTGTCCAAGCGTTCGTCCAAAACCGCGACCCGACCGAAGCCCATGAAGAAACTATTCGCATGGTTTTCACTCTTACCCAAGAGTGAAGACAACCAAGTCATTGTAAGTGAGGAATCGTACTCTTTTTCCTCACTCCGGGTTTTTCCCAAGTGGTTTACCAGAGGAGATTTTAACGAGGCGAGGAGCTTTAATGCACAACGTCAAAGCCAAGTCGTTTCCCGCGTCAAGGCCGAATGCGGTTATCTTTCTTTCCCTTTGTTTTGCGTTTTAATTTGAACTTGAAATTTTCCTTTTTGAACGTTGAGGTTGTTTTGTGGCTAAGTTTGTTTGTCAAAGGGAGTGACGTTTTCTATTGCATAAAGAACACGTCAAAGGACAAGTGTGCGGACCAAAGCGAGTCCGCGTGTCCTCAAGCCCCTCTCTTAAGCTAGCTATTTAAACTCCCTCTTAACCCTTTGTAGACCTCAGACTTGAATGAAAATAATACTTTTCTCAAAGAGAGATTCTTTGATCTTGTCTCAACCCTTTCAATAGAACAATCCGGGATTGCTCTAAAGAGAGAACTCTAGCGACTCGAACCGGGTTCGTTGTCATTAGCTCGGCCGTATCGAGAGGAGAGCCAAACCTCTAGTGTTGTCAATCGATCCACCTCCGTGTCCATCATTTCGTTTCCATATCGCAACCACTCGCTAACCGCTCCACATCCAATCCATCCGTACCGCATCCGTTTGATCTGATCGTGGCCAGAAGCTCAATCTCTCAAACGGCTCATTTTTTTCCGTCATATCTTGTTTCCCTCGTTTGTTTCGTCTCTAGTTTCGAATCCACAAGCTTTGTCTAAGGAAATCATCGTCTAGTTAGTTCTATCCGAGAACGCTTCTTCCATCCGTACCGCTAGCGCATATTTCGGTCACATCACACCTCCTCCAGTTATTCGGGGGATCGTTGCTAAGCAGCAAGGCTTGCAGGAGGAGTTTCCATTGCGCACTTACCTCCCTAGATGCACCAAATCGGCTCATAAAACAGTTTCTACTCGTCCTGCTCCTTCGACCAAGGATCCGCCTAGGAATTAGGGTCGGAAGAACTCATCAAGATATTAATGCCAGGGTTCTCATGGAATGTTTGTGGTTTAAATAAAAAGTCTGAACATTCCGTTATCAAAGAGTGGGTTGCGGCGAGTCAGTTTCAGTTTGGTTGTCTTTTGGAGACAAGAGTTAGGGAAGTTAATGCAATGAGGTTGGGAAGTAGGTTGTTCCCAGGTTGGTCAGTTATGACGCATTATGAATATAATAGTAGGGGGCGCATTTGGGTGCTCTGGAGGGACAATGTCAGGGTAGATCCTTTTTTTAAAAGTGAGCAGCTCATTACATGTTCTGTTAAGTTGGAAAACCAGGAGAGGAGTTTTTCTGTTCCTTTGTGTATGCTCTGCACACGGTGGAGGCTCGTAAACAGCTATGGCAGGAGATACATGACCATTACGCATCCCCTTTGTCTCGTAATAAACCGTGGGTTCTACTGGGGGAATTTAATGAAACACTAGATATTGCTGAACATTCTCGGTGGATGATAGTCCAATGGTTACGGCGGGAATGTGGGATTTCCAGGCAGTGGTCAATTTCTGTTTGTTAGTTGATCTGACTTCTCACGGGCCTCTGTTTACCTGGTGTAATAACCGGGAGAATGATCTCATACTTAAGAAATTGGATAGAGTGATGGTGAACGTTGCATGGGGGAATGTTTTTCCACAGAGTTATAATGTATTTGAAGCCGGTGGATGTTCGGATCACATGCATTGTTGGCTTATGGTACGTGGTGATGCTCGGCCTGTCACTAAACGTCGCCCCTTTAAATTTGTGAATGTGTTGACAGAAATGGAGGAGATTATGCAATCAGTGGGGGACTATTGGGCCGAAACAGAATCTCTGTTTTTGTCTACTTCCACTTTATTCAGGTTTTCCAAGAAACTCAAAGGGCTTAAAGCTCGTCTTTGCAGCCTGACTAAGTCACGTATGAGGAATCTCGTTCGGAAGACAAAGGAGGCGTTGAGTGTATTATGCCAAAAGCAGCAAGCAAACCTGTTACAACCTTCAACGCAAGCCATGGAGGAGGAGCATGTGGCTTATAGGTGATGGGATTTCTTGGCAAGTTTAGAGGAAAAGTTTCTTAAGCAAACATCAAAACTGCATTGGTTGCATGTGGTTGATAGGAATAATAAAACTTTTGATAAAGCTGCCAAAGTGAGGGAAGCGCAGAACAGTATTAGAGAAATACAATGCCCGGATGGTTATGTAGTGATGGGGGACGACATCAAAGTAGAGGCTGAGCGTCACTTTTGCGAGTTTTTACAGTTTATTCCTATTGATTTTGAGGGTGTCATGGTGGATAAGCTGGCGCGTCTGATGCCTTACCGTTGTTCTGCTTCAGAACAAACTGCTCTCACTCGAGAAGTATCGTGGGAGGAAATCATGAAAGTTTTGTTCTCTATGCCTTCAGATAAGTCTCCTGGTCCTGATGGATACACAGTGGAGTTCTACAAGGCCACATGGTCAATAATTGGTAGGGAATTTGTCTTAGCGGTTCAATCTTTTTTTGCAAAAGGATTTTTACCAAAGGGCATTAATGCTACCATTCTTGCTCTCATTCCCAAATCTTTGGATGCACGGCAAATGAAGGACTACATGCCTATCTCTTGTTGTAATGTCATTTATAAGGTGATCTCCAAAGTTCTCGCTAATAGGCTGAAGCGTGTACTTCCAAATATTATCTCTGGTAATCAGTCTACGTTTGTTCAAGATCGATTGCTGATTGAGAATGTGTTGTTGGCCACAGAATTGGTCAAGGATTATCACAAGGAGTCCATCTCAAGTCGTTGTGCAATAAAAATTGACATCTCCAAAGCCTTTGATTCTGTTCAGTGGTCCTTCTTATCTAAAGTCCTCTTAGCTATGCAGTTCCCGCTGTTATTCATTCACTGGTTAATGTTATGTGTTACTACAGCTTCTTTTTTTTAGTACAAATAAATGGTGAACTTGCTGGTTTTTTCAGAAGCTCTAGAGGTCTTCGCCAAGGCTGTTCTTTGTCGCCGTACCTATTTGTTATCTGTATGGATGTCCTATCAAAAATGCTTGATAAGGCGGCCGGGGAGAGGTTGTTTGGTTACCACCCACGGTGTCGACAACTTGGGCTTACTCATTTGAGTTTCGCGGATGATCTCATGGTGCTTACGGATGGTAAGGTGCGGTCTATCAAGGGAATTATTGACGTGTTTACCGACTTTGCTAAGATATCAGGATTAAAGATAAGCATGGAGAAGTCCACAGTTATTTTGCTGGAGTTTCGGTTCCACAACCACATAATCTCCCGTTTGAGGTTGGTCGCTTACCAATTCGATATTTGGGACTACCGCTAGTTACAAAGCAGCTTACTCTCGCTGACTGTTCTCCTCTGATTGAGCAACTTCGCAAGCCCATAGGGTCTTGGACAGCACGTCATCTCTCCTATGCAAGTCGTTTCAATCTGATTTCCTCTGTTCTTTGGAGTGTTTGAAACTTTTAGTTAGGCGCTTTTTGTCTTCCTAAAAAATGTCTTGAGGTGATTGATTCAATGTGTGCGGGATTTCTCTGGTCGGGACCAGACATGAATCCTCACAAGGCTAAAGTTTCATGGGATGTGGTTTGCAAACCGAAGGCAGTGGGGGGTCTCGGGCTACGATCTCTCCACGAAACTAATGTTGTAAGCTATCTCAAGTTACTATGGCGAGTGGTCTCTAAAGGCAACTCTTTGTGGGTACTTTGGGTGCAGAATAACTTATTGAAGCAACACTCCTTTTGGTCAGTTCAAGAGACTACGAGTGTGGGGTCGTGGGTATGGAAATAGTTGCTGAAATATTGTGTGGTGGCGAGAGATTTCTGCAAGGTTGAAGTAGGGAATGGAGAAACCACATCTTTCTGGTATGACCGGTGGTCGAATATGGGTCGACTCTTGGAGGTCGTGGGTGAAAGAGGGATAATTGATATGGGGATTCCTCGGCAGTGTACTCTGGCGGAAGCGTGGGACCATCGTCGTCGAAGGAGACACTGTGGAGACCAACTAAACAAAGTGGATCATGCCCTGTTCTCAATGCGAGAGGCCAGTTTGGGGGTGGAAGATAAGAGTTTATGGCGCGGGAAGCATGATGTATTTCGAGCAAAGTTTTCAACAAAGGATACATGGAACCACATTCGAACCACAGCTAGTACGGTAGCATGGCATAAGGGGGTCTGGTTTCCTCATTGCACACCAAAATTCTCTTTTTGCGTATGGCTAGCTGTCGAAGATCGTCTTTCAACGGGTGCTCGCATGGTTGTGTGGAACGTGGGTGCTGCAGGGACATGTCTTTTCTGCACCTCTGCACTAGAAACTCGTGATCATCTATTTTTCTCCTGCCCTTTTGTAGCGGGTGTGTGGTCTGACCTAGAAAAGGGGATGTTCAAGTCTGCCTACACAACTATCTGGTCTGATTTAATTGCTCATATCTCTCAATCTCACCTATCCCGTGGAGAGGGGTTCCTTGTTCGCTATGTGTTTCAAGCTGTGGTGTATACGATCTAGCGAGAACGCAATGGGCGGAAGCATGGAGATCCACCAAAAACTGTGACAAACTTGGTTGGCTGGGTGGAAAGACAAATTCGTGATCAGTTCTTAGCCATTGGTCGCCTGGGGGATAGGAGATACGACGAGGCTTTCCAACTTTGGTTGCAGTCTCGTCATTAGCTATTTTCAAAGTTGGGTTTTTGTTCTACTATCTAATTTCAATCAGGAATTTTATGCAAACATGCACAAGTTGTAACAAAGTATTTTTTCTTTTGAATATAATTTAACATTAAATTCAAAAAAAAGAAAAAAAGAAAGAGGCAATTTCATCACAGGAAGATGGAGTCGAGGACTTTGGGTTTTCGTCGAGAGAAGCAGAGGAGCTAGGGTTTTGATCAGAATTGGAAACAAATTGTTATTTTTCTTTCTTGTCAAGGCAATCCCTCAAATGCTTCTTTGTTCTCATCATAAGATCCACGATCATCTTTAATTCACAGAGATCAGGGTCTTCCCACCAAAACCCTAGCTTGGTTTGGGGGTTAGTAATCTTCGGCGGAGACTTGCCGTTGAAGTAACAGTCAGCAATTTCAGAAGCAGGAGAGTAGCCGGAGAAGGAGTAAACGACATCGGAGTTCTCTGCCGGAGAGGTTGCGAAGACGGCGATGTTGGCTCCGGAGAGAAGGCAGAGATCAGCGGCTTTAGAGAAGAGAGTTTGACGGCGTTTGCTGCAAGCCACCAAGCATTGTTGTTTAGTGTCGCGTTTCTTACTCTGAATCTTTCTCTTTGTTCCTCCTCTTTTCATCGTTATTGTGTACGTCTCCGGTAGGGTTTGTTGTTTCTTACAGAGAAGATAAGAGAGAGATATTATGACTTTATGAGAGAGAGAGAGAAAGACAGAGTAATGAGTGAAGAAAAGAAAAGTAACTCATATATTTATAGAATACTAGTAGGAAGCCCCGTCCGAGGCAAATGTTAGTTTGATTAACTTTTATTTTTAGTTTTTTTCATAGTTAGTTTTGATAAAATGAAAACAAAAAAGTGAAAATAGAAAAATAAATAAATATGAACAAAATTTAAAGTTTAAATAAAGAAGAAATTGAATTAATTGGAGTTAATTAGAAAATGATACGTTATAATTATTAATTAGTTTGAAAGTGGGTTAGTGGGAGTAAAAGTATATATGGATTTAATTTTTTTACAATCCACAGTTTAATCTGGGTATAAAGCTTTGTGACAGAATCAGATGGTTTCTTCACCTACTTCTGGCCCAAATGTTATACCTCTGCAAGCCTTTGTTTGGCAAATTCGGTGTCTACCAAAAATTCGTCATTTTTTATGGAAAGCACATATGGGTTGTGTAGCAACAATAGCTAATCTACGACGACGTGGTATGGGCTGTGATAGTGAGTGTGCCCTTTGTGAAGGACCTGAGGAGATAATAAATCATGCCTTATTCTTATGTCCCCCGGCCAGACAGGTTTGGGCCCTGTCTCCATTCCAAGTTTCTTTGGGCTCTTTTCCTTCAGAAGCTGTCTATGCAAACATGAATTCATTATTTTGGCGTTTTCAGCAGATCCCTACGGTGGATGTTCACCCGTGGATCCTTTGGTATACTTGGAAGGCTAAAAATCATAAATTTTTTAGCAATTTGGATTCCAACCCGCTTAACTCTGGTTTTCGGCGCAGATTGATACTCTAGGGATACTGAAACGCCCCAACCCGATTTCTACCTTGCCGCGACGACTCGCAGACAAGTTTAACCGATTGAACACTTAACATTTTACCAATTAAATTCTAGGCAAGTCAGTTTAAGCATAAAACAGAATACTTGATTAATAACGAGGTTCCAGTACAACGGTGAGTTTGCTAATAAGCTACTACACGTTTTCATACTAGACCGAGAACAACTACCCATAAATATCCATCCTTCCTTCCTTGCCTTAGTCCCGCAAACTGGTTCCAGCGTCCCAATTACCTTCCCGATCAGAATTCTTTCTTGCGACAAAAAGGAGGCATAAGCAAAAGGATTTGCTTAGTGAGAGCGGCCGTCTCGTCTCACCAGGCCACAAGCAAGTATTCATAATCAAACAGTCAATTCAAACAGTCAATATTGTAAGTCGCGAACAGAAACTCGTCTAGCGTAATCATGCGGAGTTACCGAGCAATTTTCCCGCAACCGGATAGTCCTTAGCAAACATTACTGTTCCCAAGCAAACCGCCGATCTAGATCCTCGATAAACAGCATCGATCACCAAGACTAAGCAGCAGATAATCAGGATAACGACAAGCAATCATACAGATCATACAGGACAATCAAGGACTAAGTGAATCTATGCAAGAAAACGACACAAGACTCGTCGCCACGGTCACGCAACTCACCTTTGTCTCTTGGATACAGTTTCTGACACTTCTTGTCGCGTAGAATCTAGACCAGATCTCCCTAACGCTCGCGCTTCCCAGAAATCGGAACTACTCGATGACCTCTCTCGGTTTCTCGGCAATCTCTCTTTTTTCTGAGTTCTTCTTTTTTCCTTTCACCCTCGCGAAGAACGACGCTCTATTCGTTTTTATAATCGATTTCTGGCAGTTAACGCCAAAGAAAACCGCTGAAAACCGTCAAATACGACCTCCAGGTCCTTTCTCTCCCGAAAATAACCGTTCCCGCGTTTTATAAGTAAAACAACACCGTTCCACTACAAACCGAAAAACAAGCGAATCAGTGGACATGGTCGAGAGTTTACCCACGGTTTTACGTATCACCGATAGCCGCTCGCCTACTCCACGACAAACAGTCCCGCAAACATCGCATGTCCAAGACTTGATGCGGATTTATCGGGCTTCAGCTCAAATGATCGACCAACTTGATCGACCATCGTTCGATCATCCGGAAGATGCGCGGAGACGGGCGTTACAGATACCCCCGCATAGTGGCTCTCGGTCGACTTCTGGTACTTTGGTTGCTGCTCTTACTGCAGGTAGTAGTCCTGTAACTGGCTATCGATGTTTCGTGGATGGATCTTGGAAAGTAACAGATCAGCACTCTGGCAGAGGATGGTATTTCACTTCCCCTGAGGAAGAATCTCCCACTATGGGTGCATCTAAAATTCGACGTAGCCTGTCACCACTCCATGCAGAAGGGGAAGCTTTTATTTGGGCAATGAGATGTATGATTGGAGCGGATAATGAGAATGTTGTTTCTCACCGATTGTTCTAACTTGGTGAAGATGGTGTCTTTGCCTTCCGAGTGGCCTGCATTTAAGACGTATTTGGATGAGATTGGAGCGGATAAGGAAGAATTCCTATCATTTTCTTTAGTCTTGATTCCCCGTTCACAGAATGGTATTGCTGACAAACTGGCGCGTCGTGATAG
The DNA here is from genome assembly GCA_024034495.1 of Camelina laxa. Lineage (NCBI taxonomy): Eukaryota > Viridiplantae > Streptophyta > Magnoliopsida > Brassicales > Brassicaceae > Camelina > Camelina laxa. Next base: position 9,432,807 of record CM043882.1, on the reverse strand, counting down.
AATAGAGTCGCATCAAATTACCTATGTAAACGATTTTCCTACTAATTGGCTCATTTGAGCTGATTTTGTATACTGTTGTCAAAAGAAAAAAGGATAATGGATTTTGATATCCTAGTTCATTAGTCACTGAATGTGTTTTCCTTTTTTTTTTCTAAGGCCTAATGACCAGACCCAGCCGATCATCATCAAGCCCCAACACGAACCCATATCGAATCAAATCATCAACGTGCTCGAGATCGGTGACACAAAATGTGAACGGATCGCACCAAAAGTATACAGTTTAGCCAAAGGGACTGGAGTAACTTCTCCGTTGGAGGTTATCAAGGTATAGATTTGATTGGTTGCACATACTATTTTGATATAGCGTTTTATTAAAATCCAGTTTAGTATAACAAAAAAGATATTTTAATTGTATTGCAAAATAAAAAATGTGTACAATTGAACTCCGGTTTAAAACAAAATCTCTATATCAAATTAAACTAAAATAAGTATATCGATTACTATTCAAATTTCAAATATCATCAATGAAGATTAATATTTATACCGTTTAATATATTTATTAATATATTACTTTTCCTAATAAAATCCTGTCATACCGTTTTCTTTTTGAAAACTTATACATATAACTAAGGGAATTTTGGAATTTGCTTAAATACTTATTAAAAATTATTTCCTCTAATTAATAATTTTGATTTTGATAAATGACAAAATCTCACTGAAAATAGAATTGTAAAATAATTTTTTTTTTTGGGATAAAACCTAAAAAAAAAAATCAATCGATGTTTTAATAGGTCATATTTAACTATTCTTACCAAACAAAACATTTACATAGCAGTATAAAAAAATTAAAAACACCAATTTTTTGGTGACCGTCATAAACAACCTCAGCTCTACTAAATTCTAAAATGAAGAGAGCAGTGCACAAGCTAAATTTATGAACTAAACTATATACATTTTTATAGTGCATAAGCTAAATTAGAGGAAAAGAGCCTAGCTATTAACATAACTAATTAACAGTTTTGTTAATTCTTTTTGGAATGAAGATATTTTGAAGTTAAGAGTAAAGCTAATGTATGAGCTACTTCAACAAAAATTTCCGAGTTTTTTTTCCATACACTATATAAATGACATATATCAAACATATGTATTTATGTATACATTTTGATACTAATTCTTTTAAGTTTTAACCAAATCTAAAGAAAAGGATTTCCAAAGTACGGTTTAAATTTATTTTCTTATTTCTTTTAAAATTTAACAAAAGTTACATTCCACTAAAAAATCGATCATGTTAAATAGATAATTTTTAAGTATTTGGTATTGTAATTTTTTCTAGAACCCATTATTTTAATTTGATACTTCCGATGTTATCTAGAACAAAACACAGTATCATCAAAGACAATAGAATATATATAAAAAAATAGGCCGACATTAGATTTGTCTTAATTTAATCCCGGTCAAGAATAATATGAGACCATCTCCACTGGAGATGTTTAATGGGTTGCTCAATAATTTTATGGTCCAAAAATAAATAAAAAGGCTCAGAGAATCGTTTCTAAATAAGGTATAGAAGCAACATTGAAGATACAATATGTGTCAAGCTTTGATTGGGTAATGAGAAAATAGAAAAGACAATTTTTTTCATTTTCCTCTCTTTTCTCGCGAGTCTCTCTCTCTTCTCTCTCGATGGAACCGACGATTCACACCTCAAATCCACAGTTTTCAAAAGATTAACACCTCCAATCCATGGTTAGCGAAGAGAAGATTTGGAGGTTAGCTTGATTTTCTTTTCAGTACTAAGACTGGAAGATGCATTTTATAATATAAGTTGCCATATATAGGATGCTCACTTTAGACTGTTTTCTATTAGTGCAAATTTTATTTATAGTTCATCAAAAGAATTTCAAAAACATGTTTAATATTCCTTTTGTGGCTCAAGTTTGGATACTCATTATGATGTTTGTTAAACTGTTATAATCTCTGCAGATCAATACATGGATCACCATCCAGCTGGTAGAAGTCAAATCGTTTGGCAGGTGATGGGAGAACCGGTAATAGCACTATGATCGAGCAAAACCTATGATTGACCTACTGAAGCTGCTAATTTTTCTAAATTACAGAGAAAATTAGTCTTTCGGTCTTACTTAATATTTAAAACAAATAAAAAATTAATAAAATTTAATTCTCAAAGAAAAAAAACTGAAAACTAATTTATCGGATATTTATATGATATTTGACAAGTAACTCTAAGAATAAAAGAACTTGAAATATAAGAACACCTCTCTTATTGTTGATTTAGAAAACTCTCTCAAAAACTAAATCTCTTTCTCTCAAGTCTTATGGAACACCTCTCCATAGACTCCTATATTTATAGGTTTTAACTTTTCCAAAACCTATTAGAATTAACATATTACAACTTATAGATTATAGGAACTTTTCCTCTTTCCTATTCTATCTCTTTTGGCAACTTCCTAGGAGATAGCTTGTTCCTCAAGTTGGGATTATCCAACATTCTCCCCCTTAATTCGAACTTGAACTCCGGGTGCTTCGATCTCTGTACTCCGATCAGATTCCTCATTTCTCTGAACTTTGCTAGTGGTTTAGTGAGGATGTCCGCCTTCTGCTCCTCACCAGGAACATGCTCCACTTCTATCTGAATATACTCCACACACTCACGAATAAAGTGATATTTTGTGAGTATGTGCTTACTCCTTCCATCGAACACTGAATTCTTACTTAGAGCTATGGCTGACTTATTGTCAATCCTTAGCAAGATCTTCTCATCTAGACTAATTATTTCTCTTAGCAGCTCCTTCAACAATATGGCTTGTTTTGCTGCTTTTGTAGCTGCCATAAGCTCAGCTTCACAAGATGACATCGCCACTGTGTGTTGTTTTTGTGAAGTCCAAGTGATTAATGATGAGCCAATATAGATCACATGGCCTCCAATACATCTTCCATCATCGATATCAGCTTTGTAACTACTGTCGATGTATCCAACAACCTTACTCAACCCATCACGCTTGTAGAACAAGCCTAAGTTGGTGGTTCCTTTTACGTACCTTAACAAGTGTTTAAGAGCTTGTCCATGTACCTCTCTCGGACTCTGCATATACCTGCTCAAAACTCCTACAGCAAAAGCCAAGTCGGGACGTGTGTGAAGCAGATACCTTAAACACCCAATCGTTCTTCTATATCTTGTGGTATCAATTTCAGGTTGCTCTTCCACCTTTGAGATCTCCATTCCAGGCTCCATTGGTATGTGCGTTGAGTTACACGAATCCATCTTAGTATCGATAAGAATACCTTGAGCATAACCTTCTTGTTTTATTCTTATCCCATCTGCTCCTTGTACTACTTCAATAGCAAGATAATATGTCAATTTTTCGAGATCTGACATCTCAAACTCTCTTGACATATCCCTTTTAAACTAATCAATGACTCTTTGTGAAGTTCCTGTCACAAACAAGTCATCAACATAGTCATCAACATAGATTGCCACTACCAGACTTTCTTTCTTGTCATTCTTGAGATACACAATAGGCTCCTTTATGCAACTTTTAAAGTTCATCTTCTTCAGAACATGATCAAGCTTCACGTTCCAAGCTCTTGGACCTTGACGTAGACCATACAACACCTTATGTAGTCTGTACCCTCGATCCTCTTGTCCTCGTTTAACAAAGCCTTCGGGTTGGCACACATAAACCAGATCGTTTAAGTCACCATTTAAGAATGCGGTTTTCACATCAAGGTGATGAATCTACCATCCCTTCGAAGCTGCGATAGCAATGGGTAGTCGAATAGTTTCCATTCAAGCTACATGTGCAAACGCTTCTTCGAAGTCCACTCCTTGTTGTTGTACATAGCCTTTTGCTACAAGTCTTGCCTTGAACTTGTTCAATGATCCATCCGCTTTCTTCTTGATTTTATACACCCACTTCAACCCTATTGGTTTAACACCATCCAACTTCTCAACTAGCTCCCAGGTTTTATTTCTAGCGATAGACTCCAGCTCAGCCTTCATCGCTTTAACCCATTCTTGTAAACTTAAAGCTTCAGAAACAGACTCTGGTTCACCATCTATGGTAAGTAGAAGTCGTTTACTATCTAGCTCAGATAGTAGAACATAATCATTGAGATATCGAGGTTTGTTGATAACACGTCCATATCTTGTGACAACTTGCTATTTTCACCTACCTGATCCACATTTTCTTAATTTTGTTCATCTTCTATCTCTTCTTCTTTTTTTGCAGGTTCTTGATGCTCGACATTGTCATCCTGATTGTTCTCATCATCATTTCCTTCTTATACAAACCCATTATGAGATAGTTTAAACCTTCCTGGTTCTCCATTGGTTTGGTTTTCTACAGTCGACCAATCCCAAACTTTTGTCTCGTCAAACACGACGTCTCTGCTTACAAACACTTTTCGTGTAATTGGATCATATAACCTATAAGCTTTCGAACCTGGTTCTGTCCCTAGATTGATCAAAGTTCTTGACCTATCATCCAACTTCTTAAGATGTGGTCCAATGATCTTAGCATAAGCAACATAGACAAACACTCGTAGATGCTCGATGTTAGGCTTTATGGTCGTAAAACTTTCATATGGAGTATGACCCGCTAAAGCTTTGGTAGGAACTCGATTAATAAGATATGTTGAATGACGTACGGCCTCTTCCCATAATTCCTTCGGCAGTTTCATAGCTTTAAGCAAGCTTCTTGTCATCTCCATTAATGTGCAGTTTCTTTTTTCAACTACACCATTCTGTTGAGGAGTATATGGTGCAGTTAATTGTCTAGACACTCCACTTCCTTCACAGAATCAGTTAAATACAAGCGAGGTTAACTCTCCTCCCCTATAGGTGCGAAAGGTTTTGATAGATAGTCTGGTCTGCTTCTCAATTCCTTCTTTAAACCTTTTAAACCGGATCGAAAGCCTCACTTTTCTCCTTTAGTAGCATTGTCCACATGTATCTGGAAAAATCATCAATAAGGACAAAGACATACCAGTTGTTAGCTGGTGTTGGTGGAGAGATCGGTCCACACAAGTCACCATGAATCAGCTCCAAGGCTTTAGCTGCTCGGAAAGATGTTGTAGTTGGAAACACAGCTCTGGTCTGTTTTCCGACTAAACACGCAGTGCACACATTCTTCTCATGAATTGATTGTGGCATTCCAACAACCATACCATGTCTTACCATGTTGTTCATTACTGCAACACTTACATGTCCCAGCCGTGCATGCCATGTTAGAGTAGTGTCGTTATCTTGGATATAAAGACACTTAGGATACTCAGCCTCCATTGGCGTCTTATAGAGGCGGTTTGATGATCTCGTGACTCGTACTAACAACCGCCCAACTGGATCACTCAAAGTCAAACTGTCTCCCTTCATGTTCACTTCACATCCAAATTCAGTCGCTTGTCCTAGACTAATAATATTGTGCTTCAGGTCGGTAATATAATAAATCTCCTTGAGTGATCTCCTTTCACCTGTTTTTCCCACAAAAACTATTGATCCCTTTCCAACAATGTTGACAAACGAACCATCACCAAACTTAACCTTCCCTATGATGCTCATATCTAGGCTAGAAAAGAATTATTTGTTTCCCGTCATGTGGTTGCTAGCACCGTTTTCAAGATACCATATACTTGTATTGTTGGTATCATAATTCTTGGGAAACACCTTATCCTCATTCAAGAACACCACCTCATGAACGTAAAGTGCATCAGCTTCATGAGTTTCATTCAGATTACTCTCTTGATGTGCAACTTCTTTCGCAGGACATGATGATGCATAGTGACCCGGTTTATCACATCTCCAACATACTATTTTAGATAGATTTTTCTTCTGGTTTTGATTCTGGTTTTGTACTTGATTTGTAGTGTCTCCTCCACGATTCTGGCCATTGAACCTTCCTCGTCCCCTACCTCTGCTAGAACTATCACCACCGTAGTTACCTCGACCATATCCGCCTCGACCATATCCTCCTCGACTACTTCCTCTTCTACCGTAACCTCCTCTGTTATAACCTCCGCTGTTTCCTTGATAACCGCCATAATTCACTTGATTGTTTGAATTTGAAAATATAAATTTGCTTGGTCTTCATTCCGGGTCTCCTCCCCTACACGCTCTTCATAGGCTTTTATTCGACCAACTATGTCTCCAAATCCGGTTTTCTTTAAGTCTAAGACTTGTTCCAAAGATGCAACGATATGAATATATTTTTTTGTCTTGGAAGTCCTGTTAAGAACTTCTTTACCAACTTTGATTCTTCAATGATTTCTCCCAAAGAAGCTGACTGCGATGTTAGGTCTGAGATCTTGCCAGCAAAATCATTAACAGAGTCAGAATCAATCATCGTCACCCGATCAAGATCTGCAAGTAAAGTCTGAAGCCTTGCTTCCTTTACACGTTCCGCACCTTGGTGACGTGCTCGTATAGATTCCCATAGGGTTTTAGCCGAACCTTGATCTCCAACTTGCAGGATAAGTGACTCGGGGATGGATTGAAATAGAATAGCAGTCGCCACATCGTTCATCTTCTGATCGGTGGATCCAGGATCAATAGTATCACACACCTCACTAACTCGAAGTGTAATTCTCATGCGCATCGACCAAACAGTATAGTTTGTCGATGTTAACATCGAACATTGGATGGACGGTGATCCAAGGTCCTTGGTTCGCGGCGATGGATTTGGTTTGTCTCCCATACTTATGAACAGCTTCTTCTCCACAAACTTTGATCGGAGGTACAACCTTAGTTCTGATACCAAATCTAAGAATAAAAGAAATTGAAATATAAGAACACATCTATTATTATTGATTTAGAAAACTCTCTCGAAAACTAAATCTCTCTCAAGTCTTATGGAACACCTCTTCATAAACTCCTATATTTATAGGTTTTAACTTTTCCAAAACCTATTAGAATTAACATATTACAACTTATAGATTAATTATAGGAACTTTTTTTTTTCCTATTCTATCTCTTTTGGCAACTTCCTAGAGATAGCTTGTTCTTGTTCTTCAAATTGGGATTATCCAACAGTAACAATATCTCAAATAGAGTTGTTTCATATTTTGTAATCTCATTAGATTTTCACCCGCGGTATATCGCGGGTTATTATTTTCTTGACCGAAAACTTTTAAATTTGAAGTTATAATTGTTTGTTAATTTTATTTAGTGTTTGAAATCATATAATTGTATTTAGATAGTTAATTTTAGGATTTAATATGTGATTCATTGTTTACATAAGCGTAATTTAATTAAAATTTTTAATATTCGAATATTGATGGTGTTAATAAAATAATAATAAAATTAACACCAAATTAATAGTATTTTAATTTATATATATATAAACCCAAATCTGTCCTGCTATTGATATTCAAAACTAAAATTATCCTAAAACAATTCTTTTGGCATAAGCATTTAATTTAGTATTTACTTAAATTATTTTAATAACCCACAAGATAAATGCATTTCAAACATGAAACTATACACTATAGGATCTGGTAGATCAAATGAACCATCTAAATGTCTTCACGTTGGCGTACATTACTTTACATAGTCTTACTTTAAAGAGTTTACTCTACGTAAGTTTTGTTAACTTAAAGTATATAAGAGCCTTTAATGATAATGGTTAGGTAGTGATTCCAATTGTTTAGGAAAGTTGCGATTAGGGGGGGGGGATTAATTGTTTAAAAAAATCGGGAAGCTTATAACATAGGAATTGTCAATCCAAAAAACATAAAATATGATAAATCTTTTGTTTCTTAAAAGTATTAGTTTGAGACATGCACTTGGACCTTTATAAGAGAGAAGAACATAATCAAATCATATTTATAAATTAAATTTTATATATAGATACGTAATATGATTGTAAATAGGTTTGAATTTGAAGATTTATTTCATAAATATCTCAAAAAATGTTTATATAGATACGTAATAATTTCTACTTGTCCAACAAATTTTAAATAAACTATACTAACTTTAGAATAAATTCATTGAAAATTCATAGAAGTTTATTATTTTTTTCAATTAAAGGTTAATTTACTAATCCCAATAACGAAGAATATATGCATATGATCTAAATTACATAAACATATGATTTTTTTAAAGAAAACATTGATCTCATAGTTAAATTTTGACCCAAAAAGAGAGAAAAAATATAATATATTTATAAAATTTTCATGTAGCTTTATTTTACAATATGAAATATCTTCATAAAAATGAGATAGCTTCATAAATTACAGAATATCTTCATAAAAATGAGTTAGCTTCATAAATTACAGAAATATTTTTAATAATATAACAAAGTTTAATGTGGTGTGTTAGAAAGAAACTGTTTTGTTGTGAGACAATTTATTTGTTTATACAAAGGTGAATATCTTCAATCATCTTTCTTTTAGGCTTAATAATTGACGGTATAATTTATATAATTATGGTATTATAGTAATTAAATGTATAATTTTCTTAATTCTTTTTTTTATAGAATTAGTAATTTAAAATTAGAATTAGTATTATCTTTTTATATACATATAAGAACTATATTTTTATATTTATTAAAATTGTTTAAAATTTTTAATTTCTTATAATTATCTTTTTAATTTTAAAATTTGTTATAACAAAGTTTTTTGTATAACACGTGACAAAATTTCTAATTGTTAAAATTGACATGTGTAGTGTGAGTTACTAACTTTGAAAACCAAAGTGCCAAAACTATAATATTATTTGTGGGACAATGAATGATTTTTTAAAAACATTTACACCCAAAAAAAAGAAAAGAAAAATGATGCTGTAGTCAGAAATTATCTCTGTACCTCCCAAACAATGCATCTAATGCATAGAAGCTCTAAATACTAAATTAAACAAAGAGTAAACCGCGAGACCATCAAAACGAAGAGATAACGTGCAAGTATTAGCTCAAACCAACTAATTAGGAAACCAAAGGTCCAAAACTCAAACCCCCTGCATCGACAAAATCAGTATTTGAATAAGTAAAAAAGGTAACAAAAGGCAATTAGGCACCAAACTGTATAAAAGAACAACCCGTTAAACCAATAAAAAGAAGAATCAGAGACAATCCATGGTAGAGAAGTAGGATCTACTAGTTTTTTTTTTTTTCTCGTTTCCACCAAGTAGGAACTACTAGTTATCCATGTCAATTGTATAAAAAGAGAAGCCAGCAGCACAAGCTTATACGATTAAGTTAAAGATACGTAAATAAAAAAATGCCTCAACATATAAAGCCATCCTCGACTAGACCAATGCTTTTCTATTATAACCTCAAGAATCTATGACAAAACATAGTAGATTGCAACAAACAGAGAAGCCAACAAAACTAGGAAGATTAGTAAAAGCATGAAGACGAACAAGTGTGGAAAGAACTACTTCAGCGTCCTCTAGATATATATGATAAAGAGAGCTATAATTCATAAAATATGCCAACAAAATCAACTTAAACCCGGCAAAAGATACAACCTCATATAATAGTAAGTTAGGAAAGCCAAAATAAGAAACTGATAGCCCGAAGAACTACGTCAATGTTGCCACTTTGCATCGTTTCACAGACCTATACATAGATGAGATATTCAGAAAAAAAAACAACACAAAAAAAAAAAAAAACCAAGCCCAAGATGTCATAAACAGTGATCAATCAAACAATCAAAGCGAAACAAGTGTAAAATTTTGTTTGTTTACTCTCTTAAAACCTAAACGAAGCTATAACATATGAGATTCACTAAAAAAAATATATGTATGATGATGGATCAAAAACTAAGAGCAACAAGGAATAATATATTGCTTTTCCATCCAAAAACGAAGGGAAGAAGAAACAAGCAACACACACTCTGCCTTCCATGAGTCAGAGAAGCATCCAACAAGAAGAAGCGGTCATGACATAGCACGTCACTCCTACCTCGTCAAGATAGCTGCATCAGCTTGAACATCATATTGTCATCTTTAAAACTGTACTATAATTCCAAGGGAATACTCGATCATCAGCAATTTTCGATTCCATGTGTTTGTTGGATTTTCCAACAATATTTAGCAAATAGAATAAACGAGAAGGTCATACCCTGACGAAACCAATGTTCTATAACAAAACAAACTTACCATGATCTTAAACATAGATCTGGGATAAATAGATAAGGCAACAACACATCATCAACGTCAGCTCGGATTAAGTATCAAAGCACGGAGTAACCGTCTAAGGGGTATGCATAATAAGGATTAATCATAGTGGAGCTTGCATGCTTTTGCATCTTTAGCATATGCATATCTATAATGACGTAAATTAAAGATATAAACAGAAAGAAGACTATGATTACAACTTAAACCTTAGGAAATGATGAAGCCCGCATGATAATAAAGCCATCTCAGGAGACTAAGTACGAACCCCATGCAGTTTTCTGTAGGAACCTCTGTTATCTTCTAGCTAGAGCATATAAATTTTGAATAAAGAGAAAGACCATAGCACTAGGAAACAGAAATACACCCGGGTGGTTCAGTGATTCATATCAACAAGCTATATAGCCAAGAGATAAAACAAATAAATCAACCCAAGCAGCTTGCTTAGAAGCCAAACAAGTGAAACAGCAAGTGAAACAACAAGTGAAACTTATCTGAAGACAAATCATATAAAAATCAGTAAAAGAACGACGAACAAAATAAATAGCCAAGTCAAATCTAATGGAAATTAACCAGATGTAGACCACAGTTCAAAAGAGGCCAATATTACAGAATAAGGCCTTCGTGCCAACAAAAAAATACAAAAGAGAAATTAATGAGAAATATTGGTATCACCTTCTATCCTTGGAAAAGCACAATCTCTATAATGAGAATAGAAAGGCCAAAAGAAAGCAACAAGGAAAACAAGACAAAGAAAGTAAAACATTTCATATAACTATAAACTTACGGTATGAAAGGATAATTGTTGAGCTACCTTGTTATCCTCCAAGATATATCCTCAAGGATGCTAAAGCATCAGCCGTTGCCTTGGTCCTCGGTTTCCACATATTGCTAGACTGATCCTACAGTAGACGGGTATATTATAAACAATTCATGCATATAATATATAGTATATCACAAAGGAGAGCCGGGATCAACAACAGTTTTTCCATCGTCACATATGTTCCTATCTTGCTACAGTTAAACATAAAAGCAAGTATACAAAAAAACACAGGCTTGTAATAATCTTCAACTTACCCCAGTAAGCATTTTAACTAAGTTTTTACTTCCACAACTTAAGTAATAGTGTTGCCCTTCTTGTGGAAGGAATTCCCTTGTACCCTGTTAAAAAAGACCCCCTTCTAATGAGATAAAGAGCCTTTTTCTTCAATGAAATTCACATGAAATGTCAATATCTTCATATATGTACCAAATAGAATCTAGTTGAAACATAAAAAGAATGAGCTTAGACTATTTACCAGAGAGCTCGTTCTCCCGGTAGAGGAATTAAAGGCAGAAGTCAAGACAGCTAAAAGCACCAGCCCTTTGCCACGACTAGACGGATCCTGCAGCAAGAGGGTATACTGTAAACAAATTTTCATGAATTAACATTTGCATACAGTGTAACAATCACATTAACAAAAGACCCCCTTACAGTCCTAATAACCCAAAAGATATGTGCCAACAGAAAGCTTTACGGTAGCTTTAGTATAATCCCATGAAAAGATAAGTATTGTTCATTTCCCTTTGTGATTTTGTATAATGGAACTTTTGTGATCTATCTATTTCAGGAAACATAATAGAAGCTCCAACGACCTGTTGTGGGTACCCTAAGAAAACATTTAGTCAAAAAAACATAAACAGCCAAAGCGCTAGTTAAGGAAACGACAACTATTACAAAATCATCTACTAAGAAACCTAAAGGAAATGCCAGAGTATCCTAACACAAAGTAGTGAACCCACATAATCAAGAGATAAATAAATTATTCTACATTAACTTTTGTTAACTAACCACACAGACCTTAAACATCATCAAATTATCTAGCTGAAAAACATAAGGAACATGAAAATCCATATCTTAGAATATCAAATCTACACGTGTCTTGAATCATGCATTGACACCCTATCAAGATATGTAACACATACATAAACCAGAAACCATCATCGGTGAAAATAACTTAATATCTTCGGCTTCTCCTCCCCTATAATACTTCCAACTCCTGAAAAAAAAAAAATAGAAGTTACGCTAGTAATTATTGAACATTGAGTAACACATAATTAAAATCTAAGAACACTTTTACCAAGACTAGTCTTGTACCATCTCTTCCTCTTCAATCCACAAGCGATGGGAAAAAACAAGAAACACACTCTCTGCCTTTTATTAGTCATTAAAGTTTTGCATAATTTCAGTCCTACAAAATCTGAACCAGAGATCACTAAACAGAATGGAAAAGCGAAATAAGCCTGAACAGAACTCATGAACATACAACAGAGAAACCATGCGAAAGAGTATCGTCCAAAAATAAGAATTCAATATGCAAAGAGGAACAAATAAATGTAAAAACGCTATTACAAGTGCCTTTCATAAATTGTTTTGCATCACTAGATAATGGGAAAGCGAAATAAGTCTGACCGAAACACATGACCATGGAAGAGAGAATCCTCCAACAATCTGGTACAAGTTCTTTGTTATGTCACTCCTATTGCATCAACTGAAAAATTGATAGAATTTAGTAGAATTTGTAACACACTCCTCTTTCTATATTCTTAAACCGTATAGTAGTAAAACACCATAAGAAAATATATATAACAGTATAACACCAATAAAACCTACCCGTATAAATTCCGCAACTTAAGCTGACAGTACTTGTTGCTCATGCGTACTATGTTTTTCCATGTCAAGGGAACATGGAAGTACCACATTGCTGAAGGAAGCAGTTATCAGAGTTCAAAGAAGTCGCCACCTGCAGAAAGTATTGCACAAATGTCACAGACAATATGCGGCAGAATACAGAAACTAAGAGATGGAACACATAACTAACCAGAGCAGCTTAGATATCAAACAATGAGTCTGATCCAAATAAAACAGCTTAAAACGTAGTGAAAACCTTACTGCAAGATTGTTAGCAAATATATTTGATCCCAATACAATTACTAGCATACCATACACGCTATTAAGTCACAATATCGATTATGACCAAATGCTGATAACGACATGAAACAAGATGACCTGTGAAACCTCTTAAATAACTAATTATGTATATACACCCTGACTTACATTTACCAAGATCATGCAAAAACACCTATGCACCTTTTTAATTTCAGTGCTAAGACCAAAGCGAACCAAACAAAAAACGTAGAAAGTCAAGATGTATACCTTGCAGGTCACTTTATCCCCCATCACTACCTCTCCAGTTTCTCTAGAGAGATGGTCAATATCAGCAGCGCAAAAATCCGGCGAAGTGATTGCACATAAAAAGATTTTCTGAAGCAAGGTCCTAAACACTATAGGCATTTGTAGATTATTTTTGTTCTACAACAAAGGTAACAATTTTGATGCAACATCAAAGTTATCCAACCAAAAAAGACAAACAGGTAATCATATACATTCAATAGGAATATCTGTTTGCTATTGCTGAAACGCCACTTTTGAGCAACTCAATAGAATCACAATGATAAAAGTGTCTAATGGATTGAAACTAAACTGTTGGCTGTTACTGAAACGCCACTTCTGAGCAATATTAATGTACCAAGAAAAACAGAAGAAACCTGAAGACCATTTGATTCTCCTATCTGTGACCATGCCAAGAACAGCTCCAAATGTTGAAACTGGGAAAAAGAGAAAGAGAAGTGATGAGTCAAGTTTTAGCTTCTTACATTAGTTGAATGAATTTTATCGACAGAGAAACAAATGTCAAAGTACTCCTTCATGTTGTCAAATGAATTTTATCGACAGAGAAACAGATAAAACAGAAATCCATTTTATGCAAGCAACCTTCTTAATACTCCCACGAGAAAGAAGTATATTACAGTGACTCTACCGAGATGCACAGTTAACACACAAGATGAGGAATTGAATAGACAGACCTTACATGCAGAGCATAAATCCTCACAAGAGATTGATAGTTGTGACAATGGAAGAGTATCTTCTGTGATCCTAATGAAACTTGAACAGCAAAATGTAGCATCAGCATAAGTACACAAATATAAAAGCCATATCAAAGAAAAGAAACACTCAAAACCATATCACACTATAACAATAATTTCATACCACATTAGAACATCCTCTAGACTATACTCACAGCTCTAACATTCGCATTAGTGTTTTTTAGGATTTCTGTTTTATATGCATCATGTTGCAACCAAATAAATATTTAGTTGTTAATAGTTTCAATAGCCATTAAACGAAAGACTGAATAAACAAAGGGAGCAAACTTTATAAAAACCACTAATTAGATGCTTTCAGATCCTGGAGGGTGAATATGTGATGCATTTCTCCTTCTGAAAGAGTCACTCAACAAATTAGTGTTTCGAATAAGAAACAAAAACAGAACAGTCAGGAATATGAAAAGACAATGTTATGATTTGAAGGAACTCTTACCACTAGTTTCATCATGTCATTGGTGAAGTACGCGTTTCATTTCCCTCTGTGATTTTGTACAATGGAAATTTAGGAGACAAGCCTTCGAGGGAACCACCAGCCAGATTTATGTATCTCTGCACAAAACTGTACAATGAGCAAAAAAACATAGAAAAGGAGGAGCAAATATTTATGCTGAGAGGCAAAACTGATGAAGCATATTACTTGGCTAAACTCAAAGGCAATTTGCTTTTTCTTTGGGACCACACGTTGACCAACCCAAAACAAAAATTTCAGCATGAGTATCTAGTAAATGCATTTCCTCTTCATCTTGGTCAAAATTTTGAATCACTTATGTGAAAACATGCACACATCTTGACAAACATGGATATTGTTTCTAAATTTCTCACCAAGACTTATTGAAAAGAAGAAGCAAATATAAAACAGACCAGTTTATCAATAACTCATATATTACCTATGTTTCAAGAAAAGGAGAATAAGTAAGGATCCTTGACATTCTCGGAGGAAACTTTCTTGCTGGTGAAATTCTGTTTTTCCTCCATGTGCAAACCAAAAGTAGAAAAAAAAAAATAACCCAAATTGTCATTTACCTTGCTATGACTAATCGTATTTACCTCTTTTTCAAACTTGATAGTAGCAATCCCAGGCTGACTTAGGAAGACAAAAAAAAAAAAAAAAGATGAGTAAATTTACCAATTAAAGAACTGTGATAAGAAGTACAAGTGAGTTTTCTATAATGAGCTCTATAAAAATGATATAGCCTCTACTTAGAAACCTTCAACTAAAGTAAAACAAAGATAACACCACTAGGAAGCAATCATTGGAGTTCAAACAAGTCGGTTGCACAAATGTCACAGACAATATGCAGCAGTATACTGAAAACCAAGGTGTTAAATGCGCCATTCGTAATACAAACTAAACAAATCCAGGCATCCTTTTCAAATTCTAACATTACATGATCACGAATAGGTAGCCAAGTTTTGAACAGTGTAAAGTAGAAAGAGAGAAAGTAACGTAGAAAGGTACCACTTCAACTTGTACTGCCTTATTATTGTGAACTCCAATGATGACCGATAATTAGCAATTTTGCTTTGAAACCACCTTAACAATACAAAAAGGAAGGATCAGAACATAGCAGAGCTTGCAATCTTCGACTCCATGGTTGCACAACCAATCATAAAGCCAAAAAAGTAAAGGAAATCAGGCCAGCTTGCTATCCCTCCAAGACAGAGCATGAAGAAATGTTGATCGGATACAGATAATCTATAGAATGAACATGAATGGTAGACTTATCTAGGTTGAAAGGGTCAAGGAATGTATATGAATGTGTTCAAGGGACCAAGTGAAATGAGTGATCTATAAAACCCGCAAAAAGACACAACACGAAGAAGTGTTGATGGCGCTTAAAGAATGTCTAAGTCAACAGATCGAGAACATAGGACAATAGTAGCTGTGATTTTCTAAACATGCCATATTAAAAAGCAACTAGCAAAAGCCATGTTTTAATTACATTTACGTTCTGTGGCTAAGATGAAAAACAGTAAGCACAACCAATTTCCAGCCATATATGTGCCTTTACCCTTAAATATATTATTTGATAGCAAGTCAAAAGTTTGAAAAATCCATGACAGGGAGCCTAATTGAAAAAGAGATCCACATCCTTCTTTCTTCACGGAAGTTCATATATGTCAATATCTTCTTATATGTTTAATAAAAAAAGTCTTAATAGAAACATCAAAAAGTGACCTTAGAATATTTACCGGAGTCCGGAGAGCTTGTTATCCCAACAGCTCTCTGCCTTGATCCTTGGTTCCCACTTCTAGACTGATCCTGCACTAGATGGTTAAATTGTAAAAAAAAAAAAACGTTTCAGGAACGCAATATACAGTTTTACTACAAAGGAGAGGCATCAATTCACTACAAAAGAAGAACAATTTAGATTAAAAATCTGAGGTATCGAGATAAGTACTTCATATGCATTCAAAAGACTCACATGTTGAAACCCCAAGTTTGAGTAATGTTGATGCAGCAACACCAACTTGCTGCCAAACAAGTTATGGTATCAGCATATTTATAAATAGATACTCTTGTTTATGCTAATGAACTCATGCCTCTAGTTAAGGCCACAACACATCATCAATATAACATAGGATTAATATCAAAGAAAGGACTCACCGTCTAAGAGGTATGTAGAATAAGAATTAATTTAATACAGTTAAATAAATGTATTCAATACAATAAAGAACCAAATAGTATAAAATAAATAACAAAATGATTTTTCATAAGCAGTATCTATCAGAAATAATCTAGTAGAAACATATAAAAAAAGGAGTTAGACAATTTTACCTAAGAACTTGATCCCGTAAGAAAAATTACAGGCTTAAGTTAAGATAGCTAAAGCAGCAGCCCTTTTCCTTGGTCCTTGGTTCTCAATGCTAGACTGAAAGATGACCATACCAGCGGTTCAATAAAAAGTGTAATAGGTTCATAAGATATTGAATACAAACAAGCCATATGATCATTACTCAGACTCACATATGTCTTATGTTCATATATAACTCCTCTTCCCCTCAACTTTGCTTGTAAATTTCCTAGGGACCGTAATTCATTCAAGAGAGAGAATGAAACGCATCCAATAAGACCGATTAAGTTTCAAAAAAAGAGTGTTCAGTAATATTTTAATATCTGGAGCCAACCTGGAACCATGAATCAAACAGTAGAAAATAAATAACCCAAAAAAAAAAGGTGATGATTAGTCAAAAAGCAATTTCTTTGCCAAAGAAACCCAATTAGACTTTGTAAACCAACTATTACAAAACCATCAACTAAAAAACCTAAAGGAAATGCCAGAGTATCCTAACACAAAGTAGTGAACCCACATATATAAGAGATAAATAAATTATTCTACAGTAACTTTAGCTAACTAACCACACAGGTCTTAAACATCATCTGATTATCTAGCTGAAGAACATAAGGAACATGAAAATCCATATCTTAGAATATCACATCTACACGTAATTTGAATCATGCACTGACACCCTATCAAAATATGTAACACATAAATAAACAAGAAACTATCATCGGTGAAAATAACTTAATATCTTTGAATCCTCCTCCCCTATAATACTTCCAACTCCTGGAAAAAAAAAAATAGAAGTGACGCTAGTAATTATTGAACATTGAGTAACAAATAATTAAGATCTAAGAACACTTTTACCAAGACTAGTCTTGTACCATCTCTTCCTCTTCAATCCACAAGCGATGGGAAAAAACAAGCAACACACTCTCTGCCTTTCATGAGTCACCAAAGTTTTGTATAATTTCAATCCTACAAAATCGGAACCAGAGATCACTACACAGAATGGAAAAGCGAAATAAGCCTGAATAGAACTCATGAACATGCACCAGAGAAACCATGCAAAAGAGTATCGTCCAAAAACAAGAAAAGTGGCTGTTACCGAAATGCCACTTTTGCCAAAATCAGATTGAGACTTGCAAAGACAAAACAAAGTGAGTTATGTAACAAAAAAATTACTACCAGTTGTGTTTTGGGATATCTCTTCAACAACAAACAAAGTGATAGTGCAGGCAACTAAATTCAACAATTTCACTATGATAGGAAACAAGAAAACATACGATTTTGCTCTCCAGTCATGCTAGACTCATCAAGGGAAAGAGAGTGGCCAGATATTAGCACTCCACCCGCAGGAACCTAAAGATAAATTTTAATTTCAATGACAAATATAGTAGTAGATATGGACAAAAAAACAAAATGGAAAGAAGAAAATAGATCACCCACCTGATTGCCAAGACATCACCCACCACGAAGTCATAGATTGATTTATCCACTCGTCTTTCACCTCTTGTCACCTGAGCAGCAATAAACACAGGTGTAGTGTAACTAAGGAGGGAACAAGAGTATTGAGGGAGGAAAAATTACAGTGGTGCAAATCTATACCTCGAGATGTATCTTTCTCTTTTCATCATTCAGGTTTGTTGAGAGACTGTATGTAGTCGCTGACAGTAGCTGCAGATGAGAAGAAAACATAAGAAAAACAATAAGGGTCATCATCAAAAATTTCTCAAATTAAGCGAAAAGTTACCTGTGACGACAATCAGAAACCTCTGTGTTGATCCCAAGTGCTAAAGACGTTACTGCAGCAACCATCAAAGTGAGATCATGGCAAGCATCTCTATGATGAAAAAAAACACACCATATGAGAAAGTGAGAAGGGAAAACCTAAGCAACACAGGAAAAATAAAAAATAAAAGCTTCATACCAGAAACCATGATTGGTTTTGCGCTTTAGCAAGTCATCATCATCATCATCATTTCAACTGATGCCTTTCACTGGTAGTCCTGAGAAAATATGACAATCCTTGAGGCTTGATGCAACAAACAAAAAAAAACAAAAACATGTAAACCAAAGTTAGCTAGAGACAAGTGTGATAGAAAAAAGCAATAACCAGACATAAATAATATGGAAGTCTCATGACTGCAAACTTACCGCTCTATATTGCCGCAGGGAATCCATTGTTGTGACATTATGACAAGCCGTATTAGACAATCCTTGAGGCTGATGCAACAAAAAAAAATTTGCATACCAATGTTAACTAGAGACAAGAGATAAAGAAATAAGCAGACATATATAATAAGCACGTCTCATATAACTGCAAACTTAACCCCCTCCATATTGCTCTGCAGGGAGCCACTGTTGTGATCCTTTGACAACGGTATGACACAAGCTGTTGGTTTTTGCACCACCTCCTGTGAGAAAAACAAAGAAGACCAAAAAAAAAAATTCGTGTTAGTAAATAAGAAGACGGGGAAAAAGGACAAAAATCAAACAGAGATAACGAGAGTGACAAGGATGAATCAACCATCACCGACATATATTAGAAGCATCCTCCTCAATCACCAATCGATCATCATAGCATTATCCTCCACAATATGAAACAATAAAAGAAGGAGAAGTGAATAACATGGAGAATAAAATTGAAAATTCAGAAGCGAATACTAAGTTCAGGCAAACTTACCCCTCCATATTGCTGCAGGGAGCCATTGTTGTGAGTTGTGACATTATGACAAGCTAGTCTAGAGCGTATTTGACAATCCTTGAGGCTGGTGCAACAAGAAAATAAGCATACCAAAGTTAACTAGAGACAGAAGATAACGAAATAAGCATACACATATAATAAGCCCGCCTCATATAACTGCAAAACTTACCCACTACATATTGTTGATGAGAACAATTGTTGTGCTCCATTCACCTTATGACAAGCTATTGGTTTTTGCACCACCGCCTGAGAGAAAAGCAAAGAAGACCAAAAATAAAAATCCGTGTTAGTAAATAAGAAGTGGGGGAAAATTACCAATAAACTAGAGACAAGTGATAGAGATAACGAGATATAAGCATGTCACATGAGTGAAAACTAACCCCATCCATATTGCTGCTTGTTGTGATCCTTTGAGAAGCTGTTGAGGAGTAATTCCAAAAGAAGACCTGCATCAAATAGCGGGAGAGAGGATATCAGTGACTAGGAAGACCAATAATTTAGAAAATCCAACAGAGGAGACGAGTGAAAAGGATGAATCAAACCAGTACAAGGTTACAGATTTACAGTCCCTCGTTTTAAAGAAAACAAGAGTTGGCAATAGCCTAGCAGGAGCGAGACAGGCAGCCATGGCTTAGTCACCCTCCTCTTGGAATATCAAATCTACACGTAATTTGAATCATGCATTGACACCCTATCAAGATATGTAACACATAAATAAACAAGAAACTATCATCGGTGAAAATAACTTAATATCTTCGAATCCTCCTCCCCTATAATACTTCCAACTCCTAGAAAAAATAGAAGTTACGCTAGTAATTATTGAACATTGAGTAACAAATAATTAAGATCTAAGAACACTTTTACCAAGACTAGTCTTGTACCATCTCTTCCTCTTCAATCCACAAACGATGGGAAAAAACAAGCAACACACTCTCTGCCTTTCATGAGTCACCAAAGTTTTGCATAATTTCAATCCTACAAAATCGGAACCAGAGATCACTAAACAGAATGGAAAAGCGAAATAAGCCTGAACGGAACTCATGAACATACACCAGAGAAACCATGCAAAAGAGTATCGTGCAAAAACAAGAAAAGTGGTTGTTACCGAAACGCCACTTTTGAGAAATATTAATGTATCAAGAAAAACAGAAGAAACCTGAAGACCATTTGATTCTCCTATCTGTGACCATGCCAAGAACAGCTCCAAATGTTGAAACTGAGGAAGAAAGAAAGAGAGAGAAGGGAGTCAAATTCTAGCTTCCTGCATATTAGAGTAATGGCTTAAAAAATGTCAGAATTTATTAAATAGATAAGTAGGTTGATCCTTGCATATGTGTAGAAGAAGATTTACCTACCTGTGACCACCATGTCAAGAACAACTCCAAATGTTGAAACTGGAGAAGAAAGAAAGAGAAGTGATGAGTCAAGTTCTAGCTTCTTACATTAGCTGAATGAATTTTATCGACAGAGAAACAATGTCAAAGTACTCCTTCATATTGTCAAATGAATATTATCGACAGAGAAACAGATAAAACAGAAATCCATTTTATGCAAGAAAACTTCTTAATACTCCCAGGAGATATATTACAGTAACTCTACCGAGATGCACAGTTAACACACAAGATGAGCAATTGAATAGACTTACCTTACATCGAGAGCATAAATCCTAAAAGAGTGGGAATATGTGATGCATTTCTCCTTCTGAAAGAGTCAGTCAACAAATTAATGTTTCGAATAAGAAACAAAAACAGAACAATTATAATTTGAAGGACCTCTTGCCTCTGGTTTCATCATGTCGAATATTTGACATAGGATATCTTCAAAGAGTACAGGTTCCTGGGTTAAGAATTCCATGCAATGCAGCTGCTCTCCGTAGAAAAAAACTGCATTTCATTGGAGTGTTTGGCCCCATCTCCATCTAGGTGTGTGCATTTGAACCTGTAAACGTGGTTTTAATCATCTAAGAACCTGAGTTTAACATCCATGGGAGATATATGAGCATAGCAGCAGGCGGGTCAATGGAAAAACGAGCAACAGATCACTACCCATACATATGTCTTTGTTTCAAGAGGGGTATTCTATGTTCATAAATAATGGTACTAGTTCATTTTTAGTAAATTCAAAATCTCAAGCAGACATTATTGTTTCATCAAAAAAGGCGACATATAATCGTGTCCAGTAAATTCTTACGTTTATAAGACAAAAGCATTGCCATAAATAAGTTACCTGATCATGGAGAACATTCTGGTGTCAGTATTTAGCATGTTTACCATATCCATCACTAGAAAGTTTAATCCCTTAACTGGACCTAAAGAAACTATTAAGAAAAAGAAAGAAAAAAAGAAAAAAAAAACAGATAGAAGACACAACCATCACCAAGCAAAAGCTATACATCAAAGACTAGTAAGGAAAACTCCACAGAAAAGCTATACTTACCTAGCGAATGGTAAAAGAGACACGAGTTTTAAATGCCATGAGTATTATCAGGTTGAAGAGTATATTGAAAACATTTCCAGAAAGTTTAGATGCTTTAAGATCTTGGAGTGTGATGCAGTTCTCCTTCTGAAAGAGTCATTGAACGAACTGATGTTTCGAATAAGAAAGAAAAGAAAAGAAAAAAAAAACAGAATAGCGGGGAATATAAATAAACACCCATGTTATGATTTAAAAGAGCACTTGCCTTCTGGCTTAATCATGTCGAATATTTGACATATTATATCATCAAAGAATAGAGTTTCTTGGGTTATACATACCATGTGATGCAGCTGCTCTTTTGTCGAAAATTTGCATTTTACTGGGGGTGATCATCCCCCCCATCTCCATCAAGGTCGAAGCACTTGAACCTGCAAACGTGGTTTCAAATCAATAATATCAAGAGGGAAACATAAAAATAAAAACACACGAAACTTCCAAGATCACTACCTGTGTTTAACATCCATGAGAGATATCCGAGCAAATTCAATAGAAAGGTTCATGAGACGAGATGACTGAAAACAAGCAATAGATCACTACGCATACTACATATGCATTCAAAAGACTCACATGTTGAAACCCCAAGTTTGACTAATGTTGATGCAGCACACCAACTTGCTGCCAAACAAGTTATGGTATCAGCATATTTATAAATAGGGATACTCTTGTTTATGCTAATGAACTCCTGCCTCTAGTTAAGGCCACAACACATCATCAATATAACATAGGATTAATATCAAAGAAAGGACTCACCGTCTAGGAGGTATGCAGAATAAGAATTAATTTAATACAGTTAAAGAAATGTATTCAATACAATCAAGAACCAAATAGTATAAAATAAATAACATAATGATTTTTCATAAGCAGTATCTATCAGAAATAATCTAGTAGAAACATATAAAAAAAGGAGTAAGACAATTTTAATATCTGGAGCCAACCTGGAACCATGAATCAAACAGTAGAAAATAAATAACCCAAAAAAAAAAAAAAAAGGTGATGATTAGTCAAAAAGCAATTTCTTAGCCAAAGAAACCCAATTAGACTTTGTAAACCAACAATTACTTGCATCGATAATTTACATACACGAAAGAAACCACAATTGCAATTTAAAAATCAAAACACTAAAAAGCTAACTCAATAATGTACTATAGGTATAGAAAGAAAGAGACGAAACATGAGAACCACTAAAAGAAAGAGACCAAAACGTGATATATCCTTTGTATCTGCATAAGAACATGGGACCTTATTTATTAGTTGTGATTTGGTAAACATGTCATAGTAAGGAGCAACTTGCAAAAGCCAGTTTCTAATTAGATTGACATTTTGTGCCTAAGCTGAAAAGCAGTAAGCACAAACAGATTTTTCTCTATCAACCCCTAATATACTTTATGATGGCAAGTCAAAGGTTTGATAAGTTCAAGAAATCCATGAAAGGGAACCTCAATGAAATGAGATAAAGAGCCTTTTTCTTCAATGAAATTCACATGAAATGTCAATATCTTCATATATGTACCAAATAGAATCTAGTTGAAACATAAAAAGAATGAGCTTAGACTATTTACCAGAGAGCTCGTTCTCCCGGTAGAGGAATTAAAGGCAGAAGTCAAGACAGCTAAAAGCACCAGCCCTTTGCCACTACTAGACGGATCCTGCAGCAAGAGGGTATACTGTAAACAAATTTTCATGAATTAACATTTGCATACAGTGTAACAATCACATTAACAAAAGACCCCCTTACAGTCCTAATAACCCAAAAGATATGTGCGAACAGAAAGCTTTACGGTAGCTTTAGTATAATCCCATGAAAAGATAAGTATTGTTCATTTCCCTTTGTGATTTTGTATAATGGAACTTTTGTGATCTCTCTATTTCAGGAAACATAATAGAAGCTCCAACGACCTGTTGTGGGTACCCTAAGAAAACATTTAGTCAAAAAAACATAAACAACCAAAGCTAGTTAAGGAAACGACAACTATTACAAAATCATCTACTAAGAAAGAGTATCCTAACACAAAGTAGTGAACCCACATAATCAAGAGCTAAATACATTATTCTACAGTAACTTTGGTTAACTAACCACACAGACCTTAAACATCATCAAATTATCTAGCTGAAGAACATAAGGAACATGAAAATCCATATCTTAGAATATCAAATCTACACGTGTCTTGAATCATGCATTGACTTCCTATCAAGATATGTAACACATAAATAAACCAGAAACCATCATCGGTGAAAATAACTTAATATCTTCGGCTCCTCCTCCCCTATAATACTTCCAACTCCTGAAAAAAAAAAATAGAAGTTACGCTAGTAATTATTGAACATTGAGTAACACATAATTAAAATCTAAGAACACTTTTACCAAGACTAGTCTTGTACCATCTCTTCCTCTTCAATCCACAAGCGATGGGAAAAAACAAGAAACACACTCTCTGCCTTTTATTAGTCATTAAAGTTTTGCATAATTTCAGTCCTACAAAATCTGAACCAGAGATCACTAAACAGAATGGAAAAGCGAAATAAGCCTGAACAGAACTCATGAACATACAACAGAGAAACCATGCGAAAGAGTATCGTCCAAAAATAAGAATTCAATATGCAAAGAGGAACAAATAAATGTAAAAACGCTATTACAAGTGCCTTTCATAAAGTGTTTTGCATCACTAGATAATGGGAAAGCGAAATAAGTCTGACCGGAACACATGACCATGGAAGAGAGAATCCTCCAACAATCTGGTACAAGTTCTTTGTTATGTCACTCCTATTGCATCAACTGAAAAATTGATAGAATTTAGTAGAATTTGTAACACACTCCTCTTTCTATATTCTTAAACCGTATAGTAGTAAAACACCATAAGAAAATATATATAACAGTATAACACCAATAAAACCTACCCGTATAAATTCCGCAACTTAAGCTGACAGTACTTGTTGCTCATGCGTACTATGTTTTTCCATGTCAAGGGAACATGGAAGTACCACATTGCTGAAGGAAGCAGTTATCAGAGTTCAAAGAAGTCGCCACCTGCAGAAAGTATTGCACAAATGTCACAGACAATATGCGGCAGAATACAGAAACTAAGAGATGGAACACATAACTAACCAGAGCAGCTTAGATATCAAACAATGAGTCTGATCCAAATAAAACAGCTTAAAACGTAGTGAAAACCTTACTGCAAGATTGTTAGCAAATATATTTGATCCCAATACAATTACTAGCATACCATACACGCTATTAAGTCACAATATCGATTATGACCAAATGCTGATAACGACATGAAACAAGATGACCTGTGAAACCTCTTAAATAACTAATTATGTATATACACCCTGACTTACATTTACCAAGATCATGCAAAAACACCTATGCACCTTTTTAATTTCAGTGCTAAGACCAAAGCGAACCAAACAAAAAACGTAGAAAGTCAAGATGTATACCTTGCAGGTCACTTTATCCCCCATCACTACCTCTCCAGTTTCTCTAGAGAGATGGTCAATATCAGCAGCGCAAAAATCCGGCGAAGTGATTGCACATAAAAAGATTTTCTGAAGCAAGGTCCTAAACACTATAGGCAGTGTAGATTATTTTTGTTCTACAACAAAGGTAACAATTTTGATGCAACATCAAAGTTATCCAACCAAAAAAGACAAACAGGTAATCATATACATTCAATAGGAATATCTGTTTGCTATTGCTGAAACGCCACTTTTGAGCAACTCAATAGAATCACAATGATAAAAGTGTCTAATGGATTGAAACTAAGCTGTTGGCTGTTACTGAAACGCCACTTCTGAGCAATATTAATGTACCAAGAAAAACAGAAGAAACCTGAAGACCATTTGATTCTCCTATCTGTGACCATGCCAAGAACAGCTCCAAATGTTGAAACTGGGAAAAAGAGAAAGAGAAGTGATGAGTCAAGTTTTAGCTTCTTACATTAGTTGAATGAATTTTATCGACAGAGAAACAAATGTCAAAGTACTCCTTCATGTTGTCAAATGAATTTTATCGACAGAGAAACAGATAAAACAGAAATCCATTTTATGCAAGCAACCTTCTTAATACTCCCACGAGAAAGAAGTATATTACAGTGACTCTACCGAGATGCACAGTTAACACACAAGATGAGGAATTGAATAGACAGACCTTACATGCAGAGCATAAATCCTCACAAGAGATTGATAGATGTGAAAATGGAAGAGTATCTTCTGTGATCCTAATGAAACTTGAACAGCAAAATGTAGCATCAGCATAAGTACACAAATATAAAAGCCATATCAAAGAAAAGAAACACCAAAACCATATCACACTATAACAATAATTTCATACCACATTAGAACATCCTCTAGACTATACTCACAGCTCTAACATTCGCATTAGTGTTTTTTAGGATTTCTGTTTTATATGCATCATGTTGCAACCAAATAAATATTTAGTTGCTAATAGTTTCAATAGCCATTAAACGAAAGACTGAATAAACAAAGGGAGCAAACTTTATAAAAACCACGAATTAGATGCTTTCAGATCCTGGAGGGTGAATATGTGATGCATTTCTCCTTCTGAAAGAGTCACTCAACAAATTAGTGTTTCGAATAAGAAACAAAAACAGAACAGTCAGGAATATGAAAAGACAATGTTATGATTTGAAGGAACTCTTACCTCTAGTTTCATCATGTCATTGGTGAAGAACGCGTTTCATTTCCCTCTGTGATTTTGTACAATGGAAATTTAGGAGACAAGCCTTCGAGGGAACCACCAGCCAGATTTATGTATCTCTGCACAAAACTGTACAATGAGCAAAAAAACATAGAAAAGGAGGAGCAAATATTTATGCTGAGAGGCAAAACTGATGAAGCATATTACTTGGCTAAACTCAAAGGCAATTTGCTTTTTCTTTGGGACCACACGTTGACCAACCCAAAACAAAAATTTCTGCATGAGTATCTAGTAAATGCATTTCCTCTTCATCTTGGTCAAAATTTTGAATCACTTATGTGAAAACATGCACACATCTTGACAAACATGGATATTGTTTCTAAATTTCTCACCAAGACTTATTGAAAAGAAGAAGCAAATATAAAACAGACCAGTTTATCAATAACTCATATATTACCTATGTTTCAAGAAAAGGAGAACAAGTAAGGATCCTTGACAATCTCGGAGGAAACTTTCTTGCTGGTGAAATTCTGTTTTTCCTCCATGTGCAAACCAAAAGTAGAAAAAAAAAAAATAACCCAAATTGTCATTTACCTTGCTATGACTAATCGTATTTACCTCTTTTTCCAACTTGATAGTAGCAATCCCAGGCTGACTTAGGAAGACAAAAAAAAAAAAAAGATGAGTAAATTTACCAATTAAAGAACTGTGATAAGAAGTACAAGTGAGTTTTGTATAATGAGCTCTATAAAAATGATATAGCCTCTACTTAGAAACCTTCAACTAAAGTAAAACAAAGATAACACCACTAGGAAGCAATCATTGGAGTTCAAACAAGTCGGTTGCACAAATGTCACAGACAATATGCAGCAGTATATTGAAAACCAAGGTGTTAAATGCGCCATTCATAATACAAACTAAACAAATCCAGGCATCCTTTTCAAATTCTAACATTACATGATCACGAATAGGTAGCCAAGTTTTGAACAGTGTAAAGTAGAAAGAGAGAAAGTAACGTAGAAAGGTACCACTTCAACTTGTACTGCCTTATTATTGTGAACTCCAATGATGACCGATAATTAGCAATTTTGCTTTGAAACCACCTTAACAATACAAAAAGGAAGGATCAGAACATAGCAGAGCTTGCAATCTTCGACTCTATGGTTGCACAACCAATCATAAAGCCAAAAAAGTAAAGGAAATCAGGCCAGCTTGCTATCCCTCCAAGACAGAGCATGAAGAAATGTTGATCAGATATCCCTCCAATACAGATAATCTATAGAATGAACATGAATGGTAGACTTATCCAGGTTGAAAGGGTCAAGGAATGTATATGAATGTGTTCAAGGGACCAAGTGAAATGAGTGATCTATAAAACCCGCAAAAAGACACAACACGAAGAAGTGTTGATGGCGCTTCAGCTCTGCAGTTAAAGCAAAAAGAATGTCTAAGTCAACAGATCAAGAACATAGGACAATAGTAGCTGTGATTTTCTAAACATGCCATATTAAAAAGCAACTAGCAAAAGCCATGTTTTAATTACATTTACGTTCTGTGGCTAAGATGAAAAACAGTAAGCACAACCAATTTCCAGCCATATATGTGCCTTTACCCTTAAATATATTATTTGATAGCAAGTCAAAAGTTTGAAAAATCCATGACAGGGAGCCTAATTGAAAAAGAGATCCACATCCTTCTTTCTTCACGGAAGTTCATATATGTCATTATCTTCTTAAATGTGTAATAAAAAAAATCTTAATACAAACATCAAAAAGTGACCTTAGAATATTTACCGGAGTCCGGAGAGCTTGTTATCCCAACAGCTCTCTGCCTTGATCCTTGGTTCCCACTTCTAGACTGATCCTGCAGTAGATAGTTAAATTGTAAAAAAAAAAAAAAAAAAAAAAAACGTTTCAGGAACGCAATATACAGTTTTACTACAAAGGAGAGGCATCAATTCACTACAAAAGAAGAACAGTTTAGATTAAAAATCTGAGTTATCGAGATAAGTAAATCATATGCATTCAAAAGACTCACATGTTGAAACCCCAAGTTTGACTAATGTTGATGCAGCAACACCAACTTGCTGCCAAACAAGTTATGGTATCAGCATATTTATAAATAGATACTCTTGTTTATGCTAATAAACTCATGCCTCTAGTTATGGCCACAACACATCATCAATATAACATAGGATTAATATCAAAGAAAGGACTCACCGTCTAAGAGGTATGCAGAATAAGAATTAATTTAATATAGTTAAATAAATGTATTCAATACAATCAAGAACCAAATAGTATAAAATAAATAACAAAATGATTTTTCATAAGCAGTATCTATCAGAAATAATCTAGTAGAAACATATAAAAAAAGGAGTTAGACAATTTTACCTAAGAACTTGATCCCGTAAGAAAAATTACAGGCTTAAGTTAAGATAGCTAAAGCAGCAGCCCTTTTCCTTGGTCCTTGGTTCTCAATGCTAGACTGAAAGATGACCATACCAGCGCTTCAATAAAAAGAGTAATAGGTTCAATAAGATAATGAATACAAACAAGCCATATGATCATTACTCAGACTCACATATGTCTTATGTTCATATATAACTCCTCTTCCCCTCAACTTTGCTTGTAAATTTCCTAGGGACCGTAATTCATTCAAGAGAGAGAATGAAACGCATCCAATAAGACCGATTAAGTTTCAGAAAAAGAGTGTTCAGTAACATTTTAATATCTGGAGCCAACCTGGAACCATGAATCAAACAGTAGAAAATAAATAACCCAAAAAAAAAAAAGGTGATGATTAGTCAAAAAGCAATTTCTTAGCCAAAGAAACCCAATTAGACTTTGTAAACCAACTATTACAAAACCATCAACTAAAAAACCTAAAGGAAATGCCAGAGTATCCTAACACAAAGTACTGAACCCACATATATAAGAGATAAATAAATTATTCTACAGTAACTTTAGCTAACTAACCACACAGACCTTAAACATCATCTCATTATCTAGCTGAAGAAGATAAGGAACATGAAAATCCATATTTAGAATATCAAATCTACACGTAATTTGAATCATGCATTTACACCCTATCAAGATATGTAACACATAAATAAACAAGAAACTATCATCGGTGAAAATAACTTAATATCTTCAAATCCTCCTTCCCTATAATACTTCCAACTCCTGGAAAAAAAAATAGAAGTGACGCTAGTAATTATTGAACATTGAGTAACAAATAATTAAGATCTAAGAACACTTTTACCAAGACTAGTCTTGTACCATCTCTTCCTCTTCAATCCACAAGTGATGGGAAAAAACAAGCAACACACTCTCTGCCTTTCATGAGTCACCAAAGTTTTGCATAAAAAGCGAAATAAGCCTGAACAGAACTCATGAACAAACACCAGAGAAACCATGCAAAAGAGTATCGTCCAAAAACAAGAAAAGTGGCTGTTACCGAAACACCACTTTTGCCAAAATCAGATTGAGACCTGCAAAGACAAAACAAAGTGAGTTATGTTACAAAAAAATTACTACCAGTTGTGTTTTGGGATATCTCTTCAACAAAAAACGAAGTGATAGTGAAGGCAACTAAATTCAACAATTTCACTATGATAGGAAACAGGAAAACACACGATTTTGCTCTCCAGTCATGCTAGACTCATCAAGGGAAAGAGAGTGGCCAGATATTAGCACTCCACCCGCAGGAACCTAGAGATAAATTTTAATTTCAATTACAAATATAGTAGTAGATATGGACAAAAAAACAAAATGGAAAGAAGAAAATAGATCACCCACCTGATTGCCAAGACATCACCCACCACGAAGTCAAAGATTGATTTATCCACTCGTCTTCCACCTCTTGTCACCTGAGCAGCAATCAACACAGGTGTAGTGTAACTAAGGAGGGAACAAGAGTATTGAGGGAGGAAAAATTACAGTGGTGCAAATCTATACCTCGAGATGTATCTTTCTCTTTTCATCATTCAGGTTTGTTGAGAGATTGTATGTAGCCACTGACAGTAGCTGCAGATGAGAAGAAAACATCAGAAAAACAATAGGGTCATCATCAAAAATTTCTCAAATTAAGCGAAAAGTTACCTGTGACGACAATCAGAAACCTCTGTGTTGATCCCAAGTGCTAAAGACGTTACTGCAGCAACCATCAAAGTGAAATCATGGCAAGCATCTCTGTGATGAAAAAAAACACACCATATGAGAAAGTGAGAAGGGAAAACCTAAGCAACACAGGTAAAATAAAAAATAAAAGCTTCATACCAGAAACCATGATTGGTTTTGCGCTTTAGCAAGTCATCATCATCATCATTTCAACTGATGCCTTTCACTGGTAGTCCTGAGAAGATATGACAATCCTTGAGGCTTGATGCAACAAACAAAAAAAAAACAAAATCAGGTAAACCAAAGTTAGCTAGAGACAAGTGTGATAGAAAAAAGCAATAACCAGACATAAATAATATGGAAGTCTCATGACTGCAAACTTACCGCTCTATATCGCCGCAGGGAATCCATTGTTGTGACATTATGACAAGCCGTATTAGACAATCCTTGAGGCTGATGCAACAAAAAAAAATTTGCATACCAAAGTTAACTAGAGACAAGAGATAAAGAAATAAGCAGACATATATAATAAGCACGTCTCATATAACTGCAAACTTAACAAAAATGTTAAGTTTGCTCTGCAGGGAGCCACTTAACAACGGTATGACACAAGCTGTTGGTTTTTGCACCACCTCCTGTGAGAAAAACAAAGAAGACCAAAAACAAAAATTCGTGTTAGTAAATAAGAAGACGGGGAAAAAGGACAAAAATCAAACAGGATAACGAGAGTGACAAGGATGAATCAACCATCACCGACATATATTAGAAGCATCCTCCTCAATCACCAATCGATCATCATAGCATTATCCTCCACAATCTGAAACAATAAAAGAAGGAGAAGTGAATAACATGGAGAATAAAATTGAAAATTCAGAAGCGAATACTAAGTTCAGGCAAACTTACCCCTCCATATTGCTGCAGGGAGCCATTGTTGTGAGTTGTGACATTATGACAAGCTAGTCTAGAGCGTATTTGACAATCCTTGAGGCTGGTGCAACAAGAAAATAAGCATACCAAAGTTAACTAGAGACAGAAGATAACGAAATAAGCATACACATATAATAAGCCCGCCTCATATAACTGCAAAACTTACCCACTCCATATTGTTGATGAGAACAATTGTTGTGCCCCATTCACCTTATGATAAGCTGTTGGTTTTTGCACCACCGCCTGAGAGAAAAGCAAAGAAGACCTAAAATAAAAATTCGTGTTAGTAAATAAGAAGTGGGGGAAAATTACCAATAAACTAGAGACAAGTGATAGAGATAACGAGAGATAAGCATGTCACATGAGTGAAAACTTACCCCATCGATATAGCTGCTTGTTGTGATCCTTTGAGAAGCTGTTGAGGAGTAATTCCAGAAGAATAACTGCATCAAATAGAGAGAGAGAGGATATCAGTGATTGGGAAGATCAATAATTTATAAAATCCAACAGAGGAAACGAGTGAAAAGGATGAATCAAACCACTACAAGGTTACAGATTAACAGTCCCTCGTTTTAAAGAAAACAAGAGTTGGCAATAGCCTAGCAGGAGGGAGACAGGCAGCCATGGCTTAGTCACCCTCCTCTTGGAATATCAAATCTACACGTAATTTGAATCATGCATTGACACCCTATCAAGATATATAACACATAAATAAACAAGAAACTATCATCGGTGAAAATAACTTAATATCTTCGAATCCTCCTCCCCTATAATACTTCCAACTCCTTGAGAAAAAAATAGAAGTTACGCTAGTAATTATTGAACGTTGAGTAACAAATAATTAAGATCTAAGAACACTTTTACCAAGACTAGTCGTGTACCATCTCTTCCTCTTCAATCCACAAGCGATGGGAAAAAACAAGCAACACACTCTCTGCCTTTCATGAGTCACCAAAGTTTTGCATACTTTCAATCCTACAAAATCAGAACCAGAGATCACTAAACAGAATGGAAAAGCGAAATAAGCCTGAACAGAACTCATGAACATACACCAAAGAAACCATGCAAAAGAGTATCGTCCAAAAACAAGAATTCAATATGCAAAGAGGAACAAATAAATGTAAAAACGCTATTACAAGTGCCTTTCATAAAGTGTTTGCATCACTAGATAATGGGAAAGCGAAATAAGTCTGACCGGAACACATGACCATGGAAGAGAGAATCCTCCAACAACCTCTGGTACAAGTTCTTTGTTATGTCACTCCTATTGCATCAACTGAAAAATTGATAGAATTTAGTAGAATTTGTAACACACTCCTCTTTCTATATTCTTAAACCGTATAGTAGTAAAACACCATAAGAAAATATATATAACAGTATAACACCAATAAAACCTATCCGTATAAATTCCGCAACTTAAGCTGACAGTACTTGTTGCTCATGCGTACTATGTTTCTCCATGTCAAGGGAACATGGAAGTACCACATTGCTGAAGGAAGCAGTAATCAGAGTTCAAAGAAGTCGCCACCTGCAGAAAGTATTGCACAAATGTCACAGACAATATGCGGCAGAATACAGAAACTAAGAGATGGAACACATAACTAACCAGAGCAGCTTAGATATCAAACAATGAGTCTGATCCAAATAAAACAGCTTAAAACGTAGTGAAAATCTTACTGCAAGATTGTTAGCAAACATATTTGATCCCAATCCAATTACTAGCATACCATACACGCTATTAAGTCACAATATCGATTATGACTAAATGCTGATAACGACATGAAACAAGATGACCTGTGAAACCTCTTAAATAACTAATTATGTATATACACCCTGACTTACATTTACCAAGATCATGCAAAAACACCTATGCACCTTTTTAATTTCAGTGCTAAGACCAAAGCGAACCAAACAAAAAACGTAGAAAGTCAAGATGTATACCTTGCAGGTCACTTTATCCCCCATCACTACCTCTCCAGTTTCTCTAGAGAGATGGTCAATATCAGCAGCGCAAAAATCCGGCGAAGTGATTGCACATAAAAAGATTTTCTGAAGCAAGGTCCTAAACACTATAGGCAGTGTAGATTATTTTTGTTCTACAACAAAAGTAACAATTTTGATGCAACATCAAAATTATCCAACCAAAAAAGACAAACAGGTAACTATATACATTCAATAGGAATATCTGTTTGCTATTGCTGAAACGCCACTTTTGAGCAACTCAATAGAATCACAATGATAAAAGTGTCTAATGGATTGAAACTAAGCTGTTGGCTGTTACTGAAACGCCACTTCTGAGCAATATTAATGTACCAATAAAGCAGAAGAAACCTGAAGACCATTTGATTCTCCTATTTGTGACCATGCCAAGAACAGCTCCAAATGTTGAAACTGGGAAAAAGAGAAAGAGAAGTGATGAGTCAAGTTTTAGCTTCTTACATTAGTTGAATGAATTTTATCGACAGAGAAACAAATGTCAAAGTACTCCTTCATGTTGTCAAATGAATTTTATCGACAGAGAAACAGATAAAACAGAAATCCATTTTATGCAAGCAACCTTCTTAATACTCCCACGAGAAAGAAGTATATTACAGTGACTCTACCGAGATGCACAGTTAACACACAAGATGAGGAATTGAATAGACAGACCTTACATGCAGAGCATAAATCCTCACAAGAGATTGATAGTTGTGACGATGGAAGAGTATCTTCTGTGATCCTAATGAAACCTGAACAGCAAAATGTAGCATCAGCATAAGTACACATATATAAAAGCCATATCAAAGAAAAGAAACACCAAAACCATATCACACTATAACAATGATTTCATACCACATTAGAACATCCTCTAGACTATACTCACAGCTCAAACATTCGCATTAGTGTTTTTTAGGAATTCTGTTTTATATGCATCATGTTGCAACCAAATAAATATTTAGTTGCTAATAGTTGCGATAGCCATTAAACGAAAGACTGAATAAACAAAGGGAGGCAAACTTTATAAAAACCACGAATTAGATGCTTTCAGATCCTGGAGGGTGAATATGTGATGCATTTCACCTTCTGAAAGAGTCACTCAACAAATTAGTGTTTCAAATAAGAAACAAAAACAAAACAGTCAGGAATATGAAAAGACCATGTTATGATTTGAAGGAACTCTTACCTCTAGTTTCATCATATCATTGGTGAAGAACGCGTTTCATTTCCCTCTGTGATTTTGTACAATGGAAATTTAGGAGACAAGCCTTCGAGGGAACCACCAGCCAGATTTATGTATCTCTGCACAAAACTGTACAATGAGCAAAAAAAACATAGAAAAGGAGGAGCAAATATTTATGCTGAGAGGCAAAACTAATGAAGCATATTACTTGGCTAAACTCAAAGGCAATTTGATTTTTCTTTGGGACCACACGTTGACCAACCCAAACAAAAATTTCTGCATGAGTATCTAGTAAATGCATTTCCTCTTCATCTTGGTCAAAATTTTGAATCACTTAAGTGAAAACATGCACACATCTTGACAAACATGGATATTGTTTCTAAATTTCTCACCTAGACTTATTGAAAAGAAGAAGAAAAACATAAAACATACCAGTTTATCAATAACTCATATATTACCTATGTTTCAGGAAAAGGAGAACAAGTAAGGATCCTCGACATTCTCGAAGGAAACTTTCTTGCTGGTGAAATTCTGTTTTTCCTCCATGTGCAAACCAAAAGTAGAAAACAAAAATAACCCCAAATGTCATTTACCTTGCTATGACTAATCGTATTTACCTCTTTTTCCAACTTGATAGTAGCAATCCCAGGCTGGTTTAGGAAGACAAAAAAAAAAAAAAAAAAAAAAAAAGAGTAAATTTACCAATTAAAGAACTGTGATAAGAAGTACAAGTGAGTTTTCTATAATGAGCTCTATAAAAATGATATAGCCTCTACTTAGAAACCTTCAACTAAAGTAAAACAAAGATGACACCACTAGGAAGCAATCATTGGAGTTCAAACAAGTCGGTTGCACAAATGTCACAGACAATAAGCGGCAGTATACTGAAAACCAAGGTGTGAAATGCGCCATTCATAATACAAACTAAACAAATCCAGACATCCTTTTCAAATTCTAACATTACATGATCACGAATAGGTAGCCAAGTTTTGAACAGTGTAAAGTAGAAAGAGAGAAAGTAGCGTAGAAAGGTACCACTTCAACTTGTACTGCCTTATTATTGTTAACTCCAATGATGACCGATAATTAGCAATTTTGCTTTGAAACCACCTTAACAATACAAAAAGGAAGGATCAGAACATAGCAGAGCTTGCAATCTTCGACTCCATGGTTGCACAACCAATCATAAAGCCAAAAAAGTAAAGGAAATCAGGCCAGCTTGCTATCCCTCCAAGACAGAGCATGAAGAAATGTTGATCAGATGCACATAATCTGTAGAATGAACATGAATGTCAGACTTATCCAAAGTTAACTAGAGACAGAAGATAACGAAATAAGCATACACATATAATAAGCCCGCCTCATATAACTGCAAAACTTACCCACTCCATATTGTTGATGAGAACAATTGTTGTGCTCCATTCACCTTATGACAAGCTGTTGGTTTTTGCACCACCGCCTGAGATAAAAGCAAAGAAGACCAAAAATTAAAATTCGTGTTAGTAAATAAGAAGTGGGGGAAAATTACCAATAAACTAGAGACAAGTGATAGAGATACCAAGAGATAAGCATGTCACATGAGTGAAAACTTACCCCATCCATAATGCTGCTTGTTGTGATCCTTTGAGAAGCTGTTGAGGAGTAATTCCAAAAGAAGACCTGCATCAAATAGAGAGAGAGAGAGGATATCACTGATTAGGAAGACCAATAATTTAAAAAATCCAATAGATGAAACGAGTGAAAAGGATGAATCAAACCACTACAAGGTTACAGATTTACAGTCCCTCGTTTTAAAGAAAACAAGAGTTGGCAATAGCCTAGCAGGAGCGAGACCGGCAGCCATGGCTTAGTCACCCTCCTCTTGGAATATCAAATCTACACGTAATTTGAATCATGCATTGACACCCTATCAAGATATGTAACACATAAATAAACAAGAAACTATCATCGGTGAAAATAACTTAATATCTTTGAATCCTCCTCCCCTATAATACTTCCAACTCCTGGAAAAAAAAAATAGAAGTTACGCTAGTAATTATTCAACATTGAGTAACATATAATTAAGATCTAAGAACACTTTTACCAAGACTAGTCTTGTACCATCTCTTCCTCTTCAATCCACAAGCGATGGGAAAAAACAAGCAACACACTCTCGCAGCTCACCACCAAAGTTTTGCATAATTTCAATCCTACAAAATCGGAACCAGAGATCACTAAACAGAATGGAAAAGCGAAATAAGCCTGAACAGAACTCATGAACATACACCATAGAAACCATGCAAAAGAGTATCGTCCAAAAACAAGAAAAGTGGCTGTTACCGAAACGCCACTTTTGAGAAATATTAATGTACCAAGAAAAACAGAAGAAACCTGAAGACCATTTGATTCTCCTATATGTGACCATGCCAAGAACCGCTCCAAATGTTGAAACTGAGGAAGAAAGAAAGAGAGAGAAGGGAGTCAAATTCTAGCTTCCTGCATATTAGAGTAATGGCTTAAAAAATGTCAGAATTTATTAAATAGATAAGTAGGTTGATCCTTGCATATGTGTAGAAGAAGATTTACCTACCTGTGACCACCATGTCAAGAACAACTCCAAATGTTGAAACTGGAGAGAAAGAAAGAGAAGTGATGAGTCAAGTTCTAGCTTCTTACATTAGCTGAATGAATTTTATCGACAGAGAAACAATGTCAAAGTACTCCTTCATATTGTCAAATGAATATTATCGACAGGAGAAACAGATAAAAGCAATCCATTTTATGCAAGAAAACTTCTTAATACTCCCAGGAGTATATTACATAACTCTACCGAGATGCACAGTTAACACACAAGATGAGCAATTGAATAGACTTACCTTACATCGAGAGCATAAATCCTAAAAGAGTGGGAATATGTGATGCATTTCTCCTTCTGAAAGAGTCAGTCAACAAATTATTGTTTTGAATAAGAAACAAAAACAGAACAATTATAATTGAAGGAACTCTTGCCTCTGGTTTCATCATGTCGAATATTTGACATAGGATATCTTCAAAGAGTACAGGTTCCTGGGTTAAGAATTCCATGCGATGCAGCTGCTCTCCGTAGAAAAAAACTGCATTTCATTGGAGTGTTTGGCCCCATCTCCATCTAGGTGTGTGCATTTGAATCTGTAAACGTGGTTTTAATCATCTAAGAACCTGAGTTTAACATCCATGGGAGATATATGAGCATAGCAGCAGGCGGGTCAATGGAAAAACGAGCAACAGATCACTACCCATACATATGTCTTTGTTTCAAGAGGGGTATTCTATGTTCATAAATAATGGTACTAGTTCATTTTTAGTAAATTCAAAATCTCAAGCAGACATTATTGTTTCCTCAAAAAGGGCGACATATAATCGTGTCCAGTAAATTCTTACGTTTATAAGACAAAAGCATTGCCATAAATAAGTTACCTGATCATGGAGAACATTCTGGTGTCAGTATTTAGCATGTTTACCATATCCATCACTAGAAAGTTTAACCCCTTAACTGGACCTAAAGAAACTATTAAGAAAAAGAAAGAAAAAAAGAAAAAAAAAACAGATAGAAGACACAACCATCACCAAGCAAAAGCTATACATCAAAGACTAGTAAGGAAAACTCCACAGAAAAGCTATACTTACCTAGCGAATGATAAAAGGGACACGAGTTTTAAACGCCATGAGTATTATCAGGTTGAAGAGTATATTGAAAACATTTCCAGAAAGTTTAGATGCTTTAAGATCTTGGAGTGTGATGCAGTTCTCCTTCTGAAAGAGTCATTAACAAACTGATGTTTCGAATAAGAAAGAAAAAAAAAAAAAACAGAACAGCGAGGAATATAAATAAAAACCCATATTATGATTTAAAAGAGCACTTGCCTTCTGGCTTAATCATGTCGAATATTTGACATATGATATCATCAAAGAGTAGAGTTTCTTGGGTTATACATACCATGTGATGCAGCTGCTCTTTTGTCGAAAATTTGCATTTCACTAGGAGTCATCATCCCCCCCATCTCCATCCAGGTCGAAGCACTTGAACCTGCAAACGTGGTTCAAATCAATAATATCAAGAGGGAAACATAAAAATAAAAACACACGAAACTTCCGATTAATCCTCAGAAATTCAAAATCTCAGAAAGGAAAAGAAACAAACCCAGATACAGAACTAATTAAGAAGCAATTTCTTCCGATTAATCCTCACCCTAAGGAACCAAGAAAACGGTAACGAATTAACAAAGAAGTAAATATAAAGACTGTAACGAATCCGGAATCAGGAAGAAATTAAACGGTAGAAAGGAAATAACCCTAACAAAAGATGATCTTCGACTCCTCTTTCATCCGTAATGTTCCATCTCCTTTAACAAAAAAAAAAAATTGAAATTGCACTTAATAATTGGAAAAGCCAAACATCAAATAAAAATAACAAAAATAGCGAACGATGATGAAAGGGAGAGGGATGAAACGATGATGATTGGTAAAAAAAAATAAGCTTCGATTTACACTCTGATCTGTTGATCGATCACAGAGAAATCCCGAAACTTGGTAATTAGTGAAATAAAAGATGACAGCGAGTTCGAACAATGTTAAAATGACGACGATTGCAAATTTGAAAACGAATCGATTCTTGGCAGCAGCAATTCTTCTCTTTCTTTTCTTTTTTTCTTTTTTTTTTTTTTTTTGCTCTAGAAAAATAGAAGAATGAATCGCCTAAACTAAAACCCTTCCCATGCGCTTTAACTGTGTGTTTTTTATAGAGAAAAAAAGCTAAAAAATAAAATCAACCCAATTTCTGAAAACCAACAGTAAAGATTTAAACGTTACCCTCTCTGACTTTTGTTTTTGAAATAATCCAGCTGGCATATGCTTTTTGGAATTCTCCTCTTTTTTTACCGTTATGTGTGATTTTCCTGCACACACAATTAAAAGATCTCACACGTGTCCATAGTAGATTTTATAGTGAGGATGTACTCAACGGTCGAGATCAAATATTACTTTGTGAAGATATGGTTTGGAAATTAGATAATACAAAGTCTGCTATCTCGAAATAATAATTACAAAGTCGGCTAGTTTAAGGCTTTTTTTTTTACCGTTAGAATTATTTGCACACGTGTTCATCATTAATTCATTGAGCATTGTACTTTATAAACATGGTGAATTTTTGAATTAACAGAAAATATAAAAATAAATTAAAAATATAGCACTATAAAACTAAAAATAAAGAAAGGGTATTATGTAATCTAATGTAATGCTCAATTTGTATTTTGGCAATGACCAATATGATGGAAATAAATAATCACATAATTGAGATATGTATCTCAAAACACCAGTTCTAATGCACAAGAGAAGTGGGATCGTGATGATATTTTGCCATAACTTCATTTTTCTTGTTTGTTTTCGATCCTATGCTAATATCTTTGATCCGTTCTTTTTTTTAATAATTTGAAATGTGATAAAAAAAACATAGAAAATAGAGTACAAATTTTATCAAATCGTTATGCAGATGCAAATTAATTATACTAAAATTAAGAGACAAGAATGAATTTCTTCTCCATCGCCATAGGAATACGCCCAGCAGGGAAGAAGGTCCGTGTAATTTTTGTGTCAACATGGGCCTGTTAACCAGCCCTTAGTATAGGTGTACCAGTAAGCCGTTCAACAAACATGGAACAAGCCCTCCTTCTCGCTCCTAGGGTGCAGAAAAGGAAGAATCTGATGCCAATGGTTTAAAGATACAAAAATCAAAGATGCAGTAAACGCAAAGAGAAAATATTACCCTCACGCTTTCCAATGGGGAGATGCCAGGCTTATTCCAAGAAAAAAGATGTTGGTTAATTCACACATTCCACAATGAACTCCTTAATTGTGAGGATCGTTAAGCTCGGCTTTATATATCCAAGATCTTATAAACTCACAATATGGCTAACAGGTTTTAAGGAACAAAAACTTAAGCATAGCACTGTGAGCAGGATCAGCAACCTACAACAGAACATGTCGGGATCAGAACAAAATTTAAACTGTACAAGATTCTGGCTCAGTACATACAGCTTAAGAGAGTGCAAGTTTCAGACTCGTCAGTTTATGTATATCACTTCCTTTTAAACATAATTTGCAGCAATAATCACCATATCAAATGGTCCACATCACAAGGTGCATAGAATTATTAAAATGCCATGTACTGATATTCTTTCAAATTTCTTTACAACATGTATATACTAAAATGCAAAATTTAATGACGCAAAGTAACTAAAATGCAAAATTTAAACGTGAACTGGAAACAACTGAAATGGAAGGTGCCTCTAGGCTACATTAACCGATAACAATGTGCGTCATGAGAGAAAAATTGAGGATGAGTACTAAATGAGGAACATAACGTAGCCTGACCTGTAGTTGGGAATATAAGTATGTAAGCAGGTCACTTCCTCTGTAGAACCCATGAAATCGCGTGGTGGCTTCTTTAAGCAAACATTTTCAAGGAGAGGTACAATAAGATAGGGCTTTATGAGATGCTAAGGGAGAGATGTGGTCTCTTGGAACTTCTTAGTTGCTAGGCGCAAAATCAGACATTTGATAATGCTTTGGAGGTTTGTAGGGAAATGGAACCAGTGAAAATAAGCCACTATGGCTAGTCAGTTACCAGCATTGACCAACACGACAACTAAAAATGTTATGTAAAGATGTTGCAGAGCACGGTTGTGCTTCCCTGCGTCACTAGAACAACAAAAAAAAAAGCGATCTGACTATGCAGTAGTTACTTTGGCAAAGATTGTTGTAGAGTTATCACTCACAAAGACTAACTCAGACAAAAGAGAGATCATCAACTCTACAAGATCAATTTCGCATCCATTTGATTGTATAGCACGTTGAAACAGCATATCAACAAGGTGTATATGTATGGACGCTTTTACACTTCTTGAACCACAAATTTCATTTTCTAGTCTCAACCTCAATGAATGGTCTTTTTCCACCAAACAAGTCATCGGACAATACAAGAAGTTGTGCAATTGTTTTTTTTTTTTTTTTTCTAGTTTTATAACTCAAAACCCTCAACTGGATTCCGACAATCAAAACAAAGAACTACATAAGACAGCATTCAGATACTTCTCTTTCCGTCAAGATATCATATCATCATTCCTAGCCACTGCAACATTTGTTCTTTTCTACACAAGATTGCATCAAACCGCTAAAAAAAAAAAAACAATATCAACAAGACTGACAAGAGAAGAGCATCCAATTCAGATGTATCATCTATCCGACCAATCCACATATAGAGTCAAAGCTGCACTAATGAAACGGAGAAAAAGAAAGGACTAGAAGATACCTTTTGGACCGGTTGGTTATCAAGGATGTTATTCCATTGGTCAGCAGGGTGTGTCAAACTTTAAAGGCGCCGCTATACATTAAGTTTAAAAATGAATACCCACTATGGCCCTGTTCGTTACAGTGTTGCCGGCGACACCTTTCAGCGACGCAAATATAACGTTGTTTTTAATGAGTTTTGAAATGAGCGACACGTGACGTAAAAGAACGGTGAGAAATAAATGACTTTTCAGTCGCCGCGTCGGTTAAAACGATCGCCGGAAATTTCAGCGACTATTTCTTCGGAGCTAGCGACAATAAATCCCAACTTCAGCAACTATTTATT
This sequence comes from Camelina laxa, assembly GCA_024034495.1. NCBI lineage: Eukaryota > Viridiplantae > Streptophyta > Magnoliopsida > Brassicales > Brassicaceae > Camelina > Camelina laxa. Next base: position 9,390,219 of record CM043882.1, on the reverse strand, counting down.
TCTTATCAATCATGATTTTGCTTGTGTTTGCGTCATTTTTTCCGGTCGCTGAAGCTGTTTCAGCATCACTCTTCCGAACAGGGCCTATGTTAGAATAACAATTGGCAACGCGTCAAATGCATGCAAAGAGGCAAACTAAAGATTCTCAACACAAACAGCTGTAACTGAAAACAGTAAACTATCTATCAAGCTTCTAGAGAAAGTTCACAACCTATACTAGTACTAATGCAGGAACTTTTAGAACTAAAAGCATTGAGGAGGAATGTTTCGAAAAATTGTTTCCAAGGAGGAATGATTCGAAAAGGGACTTTGTCAATTTGAGACTGATTCTTTGTTGCTACTTATTCCAAGCATATGCCAAGAGATTAATCAATCAGTCTCACTAATACACAATTAATCTCACCTAACCATCAAAAGAGTTGAAGATAAAAGAGACATTGTAACACAGAGTTAAAACACACAAAAATCAGAAGAAACGAGAAACAAAGAAACGCTTGTCGCTTCGAAACTGAACTCCAAAAACTCTGGATTCTGAAAATCACAAAAATCCGTTTCACTGACAGACTTACAAAACCAAAAAAGAAAAGAAAAAAACTCGAAAAGCAACCCCTCGAGAATGACGAAACTAAAGATGTTGACAAACTAAAAGCGACACAGACTTGAGATGAAAATAAGATTCTTAAACACAATGATTCAACAAAAATATATCTGACCTGATTAAAAAAAAAAAAACCACAGTCACTACTTTTTGCCATAAAACACCAACAGTGACTACTCCTCTGTTCATTGATTTACATGGCCTTATAAAGCCTAAGAGGTTACATATTCGTGCCTATGATCTAGGATACATTAAACAGAATATATACAAAATATCTAAGTAGTTGTGACAGAATATTCCTATATTCTATCACCCTCCCGCAGTTGAAGCTTCCGGTGTCCGGACGGCTAAACTGGTTCGAAATTAGTTGAAGAGGCACGTTGGCAATCCCTTAGTGAAGATTATTGAGAGTGCTCTTGGTTTAAATTAATTGTTGGTTAACTTCGTTGGTTAGCTGGTTATACTCAGAATAGATATTTGTATATAATACAACTCATATGTAAAATGTACAATTTAATTGAATGAAGAAAGATTCTTTCCAATCCTAACAAACTCTCTCTTTCTTCTTCTCTCTCTTGTTCGTAATATGGTATCAGAGCCATCTGAGCTCAATTTTTCTTCGATTTCGATCTGATTTCTCAAGTTTCGAGCTCTCATCTTCGTCTCAATGGTGACTGCAATTCGTGCGAATCGGAAACCAGCTCGGTCGAAGGCTTCTACAAGTTCTGCTGCTCGCAAATCAACACGATCCACCTCCGATGTCAATGATTCTCCTCCGATCTCACCACCAGTTACCGATTCTCAGGTTTCTGGGGTCTCGCGAGTTGTTGCATCATCCGCGATCGTTGATCCATCTCATTCACCCTTCTTTCTACACAGTGCAGATCATCCAGGTTTGAACATCATCTCTCTTCGTTTAGAAGAAACGAACTATGATGACTGGAGTTATGCAATGCGTATTTCATTAGATGCAAAGAATAAGATCAAATTTATCAATGGTTCTTTGCCTAGGCCTCCAGTTACAGATCCAAACTTTGATCTATGGTCTAGATGTAACAGTATGGTCAAAGCATGGTTGCTTAATTCTGTTTCTCCTCAGATTTATCGTAGCATACTGCGTATAGACGATGCTACTGATATATGGCGTGATCTCTATGGTCGTTATCATTTGACCAACCTTCCACGCACATATAATCTTACTCAGGAGATTCAGGATCTGCGTCAAGGTTCTTTGTCCTTGTCAGAGTATTATACTCGTTTGAAGACACTGTGGGATCAACTTGACAGTTCAGAGGAACCGGATGATCCATGTGTCTGTGGTAAAGCTGCTCGTCTGCATTTGAAGGCAGAAAGAGCTAAGACAGTTAAGTTCTTGGCTGGTTTAAATGAATCCTATGCTATTGTTCGCAGACAGATCATTGCCAAGAAAGCTCTTCCTCCACTTGTTGAAGTTCATAAGATTTTGGATCAGGATGATAGTCAGAAGGTTTTCACTACTGTCACTCCACCTACGGCTTTTCAAATCTCTCAATCACCTTCGGTTTCTGCACTCTCTCCTACTGCTGATATTTTATATGTTCAAAATGGTCCAAACAAGGGTACACCAATTTGTTCTTTTTGCAACAGAGTGGGACACATTGCAGAACGTTGTTATCGTAAACATGGATTTCCACCAGGATTCACTCCAAAAGGGAAATTTGGTGAGAAAACTCATAAACCTCAAGGTGTTCAACCAGTTGCTGCTCAAGTTTCTTTGTCCCCTATGCCAGAGAAACAGTCGATTGAAGGTATGATTGGTAATCTCTCTAAAGACCAACTCCAGAACATCATTGCCCTTTTCAGTTCACAACTTCAATCCTCGAATTCGGTTGTTACTCCTGCTGCAGCAAGTACTTCCCTATCAGCTTTAGATCACCCTGGTATCTCTTTCTCTAACCCAGTTTACTCTTTTATTGGCATATTGGCGGTTTCTAAACAAATTTTGTCAAATGACACATGGGTGATTGATTCTGGTGCAACTCACCATGTGTCACATGAGAAAGATGTTTTTGTCTCTTTAGACACATCTGTGGAGAGTTTTGTGAATATGCCAAATGGTCAGCATATTAAGATCAGTGGAGTGGGCATGGTTAGGTTGAACAAGGACATTCTCCTCACCAATGTTTTGTTCATTCCTGAGTTCCGTTTAAGTTTGATCAGTATCAGCTCTTTAACATCTGATATCGGTTCTAGAGTGATCTTTGATCCTACTTGTTGTGAAATACAGGACCCTACCAAGGGGGTGATGATTGGTAAAGGTCGACGTATTGGGAAACTCTATGTGTTGGACACAGACTTCTCATCAGTTTCAGTCAATGCAGTGGTGGATGTCAGTGTTTGGCACAAGAGGCTTGGTCATCCTTCTTACACAAGACTGGATGTTATCTCTGAAGTTTTGGGCACTACTAGACACAAGAATAAGAAGCATGCTTATTGCCATATTTGTCATTTGGCTAAGCAGAAGAAGTTATCTTTTCCCTCTGAAAACAACATCTGTAATGAGAATTTTCAGTTGTTGCACATTGATGTTTGGGGACCCTTTTCAGTGGAAACAGTTGAAGGATATAGATATTTTTTAACTATAGTTGATGATCACTCCAGGGCAACATGGGTTTATTTGCTCAAGAACAAAAGTGATGTTCTAACCGTGTTTCCTGCTTTCATCAAAATGGTAGAAACACAATATAATTCTAAAGTGAAGAGTGTTAGATCAGACAATGCAAAGGAATTGCAATTCACTAAGTTTTATCAAGATCAAGGAATCATTTCATACCATTCTTGCCCAGAAACTCCTGAACAGAACTCAGTTGTAGAACGCAAACACCAGCACATACTGAATGTAGCAAGGTCTTTATTCTTTCAGTCGAATGTGCCATTAACTCTTTGGGGGGATTGCATCTTAACTGCGGTTTTCCTTATCAATCGGACACCGTCTCAGTTGCTTTCCAACAAAACTCCATATGAGGTTCTTTCTGGTAAGCTACCTGACTATACTCGCATCCAGATCATTTGGTTGTTTGTGCTATGCTTCTACATCTCCAAAGCAGAGACACAAATTTCAACCACGAGCAAGGGCTTGCATCTTTCTGGGTTACCCTGCAGGATACAAAGGGTATAAAGTCATGGATATGGAGAATAACATGACATATATATCTAGACATGTGGAGTTTATTGAGGATATCTTTCCATTGGCAAACCCTAAGAAGCTTGATGTTCAAAATGCCGGATTCAAAGTACTGACACCAACGGATTCCTTGTCCTCAGGTATACTGGAACCCAACTCTCTTTCCCCACCTCAAATTTCTCCATCTTCTTCCTTTTCACCACAAATTTCTACTTCGAGAATAAAGAAACCACCAGCTCATTTGAATGATTATCATTGTTATTCTCTTGACAACGATATTGTTCATCCTATTTCCTATTTTCTCTCTTATTCACAACTTTCACCATCTTATAAGTGTTATATAAATAACATCACTAAAATTCCAATCCCTCGATCATATGCTGAGGCAAGGAAATCCAAGGAATGGTGTGAAGCTGTTGATAAGGAGATAGGTGCTATGGAGCGCACTAGTACTTGGGATGTCACTAGTTTGCCTCTAGGTAAGAAAGTGATTGGGTGCAAGTGGGTGTTCACTTTGAAATTTTATGCAGATGGTAGTCTTGAACGTTATAAAGCACGTTTGGTTGCTAAGGGGTATACTCAGAAAGCAGGTTTAGACTACAATGAGACCTTTTCACCAGTTGCAAAGATGGTCACAGTGAAGTTGTTGCTCAAAGTATCAGCCTCAAAGAAGTGGTTCTTGACTCAACTTGACATCTCCAATGCTTTCTTGAATGGTGATTTGGATGAAGATATCTATATGAGACTACCAGAAGGGTATGCAGAAATTAAGGGGGACTCTATGCCTAAGAATGATGTTTGTCGTTTGAAGAAGTCTATTTACGGTCTTAAACAGGCATCTCGTCAATGGTTCCTGAAATTTTCAGAATCTTTGCTTCGGTTGGGTTTTACTAAGGGTCATGGTGATCACACATTGTTCACTACCAGCCGTGGTTCTGATTTTCTTGCTGTTCTTGTGTACGTGGATGACATTGTCATTGCCAGTACTTCTGAAACTGGTGCTCGCCAACTAAAAGAGGCTTAGAAACAGAGCTTCAAGTTGCGTGAACTTGGACCTTTGAAATATTTTCTGGGTTTTGAGATTGCTCGCAATACTTCTGGCATCTCTATTTGTCAAAGGAAATATGCTCTTGAGCTTCTTACATCTTCTGGTATGTTGGCTTGTAAACCAATGAATGTTCCTATGGTCCCGAATCTCAAGTTATCCAAAATTGATGGTATTATTCTTCCGGACAAGGAGCTGTATCGAAGTCTTGTTGGTCGATTAATGTATCTGACCATCACTCGTCCGACATAACTTTTGTGAATAAGCTGTGCCAGTTCTCTTCTGCCCTCGCACATCTCATCTTACCGCTGTGTATCAAGTTCTGCAGTACATCAAAAGCACCATTGGCCAAGGTGTCTTTTACTCGGCTGATTCGGATCTCACTCTTAAAGCTTTTGCTGATTCGGATTATGCCGGTTGTCGAGATAGTAGACGTTCTACTACTGGTTTTACCATGTTCTTGGGTTCGTCTCTTATCTCTTGGCGTTCCAAGAAGCAACAAACTATTTCTCGCTCTTCTGCAGAAGCAGAGTATAGAGCTTTGGCTCTTGCTTCTTGTGAAATGATGTGGATTACTACTCTGTTGTCTGATTTGAGAATCAAATCACCATCTGTTCCGGTTCTCTTTCGAGAGTGCAGCAGCAATCTATATCGCCACTAACCCTGTGTTCCACAAACGCACAAAACATATCGAGGTGGATTGCCATACCGTTCGTGAAAAGCTGGACAAGGGTCTTATCAAGCTTCTACATGTCGATACTAAAGACCAAGTGGCTGACATACTCACCAAACCAGTGTTTCCTCATCAAATTGAACATCTCAAGTCCAAGATGAGTCTCCATAATCTATATACGTCTCATCTTGAAGGGGACTATTGAGAGTGCTCTTGGTTTAAATTAATTGTTGGTTAACTTCGTTGGTTAGCTGGTTTACTCAGAATAGATATTTGTATATAATACAACTCATATGTAAAATGTACAATTTAATTGAATGAAGAAAGATTCTTTCCAATCCTAACAAACTCTCTCTTTCTTCTTCTCTCTCTTGTTCGTAATAAAGATATCTGCATATTGGAGCGAGCAGGGTAAATGTAAAACTTTGACTTCGCCTATTGCTATCTTCTCGCGTACAAAATGGATGTCCAGTTCGATATGCTTGGTTCGCTGATGCTGCACTGGATTTGTTGCCAAGTACACGGAGCCAATGTTGTCACAGTACACAATGGAAGCTTTTTGAAGTGGTAGATGAATCTCTCTCATTAGATTTCGTAGCCATGTGAGTTCTGCCACAACATTTGCGACCCCTTTATATTCAGCTTCGGAACTTGATCGTGATACTGTTTGTTGCCTTTTAACGGACCAAGAAACCAGATTCGAACCAAGGAAAACACAGTAGCCCGAAGTCGACCGACGAGTATCTGGGCATCCAGCCCAGTCAGCATCCGTATATGCTGTGATTGGTTTTTTTTTTTTTTTGGGTAAACCCCAAGTTATTGCTTTTTGGTACCAAAACATGTTTTTGATGTCATATTGATCGCGTCTCTGTACCTAAATTCTTACTGAGCACTATAACTGCAGGTTATACAGCAAAAGTGCCCGGCAGGCCGGCACAGTGGAAGTCTGTGAACTGAGCAGCTAAACAAAGAAAGAAACACATAAATCTCTCATCTTACGGTAAGATTCCTACAGTACTTCAAGATAGGTTAAAAAAGCAGGTAACAAATTTCTAGATATACTCTGCCCTTTGAATTAGCTGCCTAAAAGAACAAATCATAAAGAAACATACAGCTTTTAAACATGTATAACAAGCAGGGTTTGGTAATTTCAGAATTGATTTCCCCTTATAACTCTCGTTAAATCTGATGAATACAGATAGAAATCAAGAACAAACGAAATAACCAAACCAAAAAAAGTAGCCCTGTGAATGAGTTCTAGAGCCTCCCCTACTCTCCGATACCAAATCAAATCCCAGTATACGTTATAATCCCCATCAGTTTCTTTCTGAACTGTATATAAACCAGTTTAATAGCAACGCAGTGCAGGCAGCCATTTTACACAAGACTCGAAGTCTCGAACTAAAAAAAAAAAAGAACGATACTATCTTGGTGATTCATATGTATGTCTTCATGTCTTATCAGTATCATGCTAATCCATTTAAATTGCATTGATCACCACACCCCACTTAAGAGTTTCTTATATGATCAAAGATCAATAAATTTCGTCCGATAACATGCAAATGCACTTGCAATGGGCTGAAAATGTCAGCAAACCTCATTAGAAAAGCAATCACCAAATAAGCGACCTAAGTGAACTAGTCTACATAAATCTCTTAGCACAAGAACACACTGTCGTAAAATGGAACTTAAAAAATTGATTCCACACCCAAAGATACAAAATTACATAGTGCCAATGAAAGACAGACATGAGGACCGTGTAACCAGATTAAAATCATGTCAGTGTATCCCGTTAATTTGCATATTCATCAATATGTTCACATAGCCAATGTTATGAAGTCCACATAGAGATCAAGAGAATGTTGTGTTCATAGAGAAGGACTTACCTTATTGTACAATCTTTATTCAATGAAATGGAGTTTGAAAATTTTCGGCCTTGATGAACCTATATATATCTTCTGCAGTTCCCCTGTATAGATTGAAGCGGCTAGGGAACACATCAATAAAAGAAAAGTTGCAGACTTATGTTGTCTACTTAGGCTGACCTTGTCTTAAAAGTTATGACCCTTTCCCAATCTAGGCTAGGGAATTGTTAACCTACATTGATCCGGTCTACAATATTCCAAGAGCAAACCAACACAATAGTAAATAAGCTAGCAAAAACTTCGGGTTTTATGGTGAAAGAACAATGATAACGGCTAGTAAAAACCTAAGATAAAAGCTCTTTTCTTTGCTAACTTCTATATACTGCAAAATTAACTGAATAATTGGCGGGATGAGCCAGGCCCGTGCAGTAGTGCAACGCATGGGCGACTCGTGAAAACCCAGATAGCAAGCTATCTTAACGGGCTCTCTCCCTTTAAAAATAGAGTTAATATCGTGTGAGCCGATGGCCCACATATCAGATATTAAACTGATAAGAACAGATACTACACTTGATCTTAGCCAAAAGGCCGAGAAAGGTATGATTTGTAAGTCGTGCTCGGCTTCTTATTTATACTACCAAGGTTATGACCAACGTTCTGTAACTTGTCGATGTGGGATTTTAGAAAATTAGATTCTTTACATGTGCAAAGTAAACCGCCTATTTTAAAGACAATATCTATTTGCTCAAGCTGCATCCAGAATGTTCAACGAGCCAAGAGAGCTTGAACTCTCTTTAAACAAAACATAAAGAAACATCAGCTTCTAAACACGTCGTATAAAACTCTGGCTTTATAAGCTTCAGAATTGATTTCCCCTTTTAACAAATGAAATAACAAAAACCAAAGTAGCCCTGTGAACTTGTAGATCCCTTCTCTACTCTCCCATGCCAAACCAATCCCAGGATACCTTATAATCCCCCATCAGTTTCTTTCTGAACTATATAAGCCAGTTGAATAGCTGTGTAGGCAGCCATCGATAAAACCATCTTGTTGATCCACAGGTATGCCCTTATCACGTCTTATCAATATCATGCCAATCCATATATATATAATTTTTTTAATTGCATTAATCACCACAGCCCACTTACTTTAAGTTCCTTATCATGTAATACTAAAAGATCTCGTGTGTTGTGTTCATAGAAAAGGACTTACCTTTGTTGATGCAAAACCATATCACAATTTATATATAAAGAGCCTCACCAAGGCAATAGACCTGAGAAGTAACTCAGTAAGACCACAGAACTCATAAGACAAACTTTTTCCAAAATTTTAGGACCAAACAAAAATTTCGGACTAGTCGCCGTCACGATTCCATCATTGATGACGACTACATGTAATCACACATCTGTAGATAAGGGATACATCCCAATAGCGTCTAGGTTTAGAGCAGTTTCCAGATTTTGACTTTCAAGAATGCAATCATTTTGACTGTTACTTTGACTTTCTTTTCGGTTCATATGTATATATTAGTCCATTCTTTCTAATACTATTCTCCACGTGCTCATTTACGTTCCAAAGTCAATAAAAAATCACGAAGCCACCAATGAAAATTATGTGCAACTAAAGATTATTAAACATTTTATAACTGGAATATCTTTGGCAGAGCAAAAAGAATTATTCGTTTTATTTAACAAAAATGTGACTTGTCGGTTACCAAACCAAAGAAAATGCGACTGTTAGTAGTCTAGTCTATAATATCTTAACATGTTGTTGTCCTTGTCAAACCAGCAATGCTGCTTAGATTTATTTGAATAGAAAGTTTTCAAACGACTTACTTTTTTTTGGGTCAAATTTTAAAAAAGTCAACTACTCTGAAACCTTCTTTATTTTTTGCTTATAAATACATTACTCCATGAATACGTTACAAAAGATCTTACTCTCCTTTTCTCACATTTTCTAGGTGAACCAACAAACCAACCAAAACCTTAAAAAAAATCTCTACTTCGCTCTATCGTGTTCTTTTCTCTTCTCGACATACAACAATCCGAATAAGAAACATGAAGAGAGACCGGTCCGATTATGAAGAATCCGTGAAGCATATAGATATTGTGAAAAGTCTAATGATGTTATCTCAGAGTTTTGTTGTCAAACAAATCGATGTAAAGCAATATACCGCCGGAAGCAAAACCAATCATAACAACCACTTCGAATGCAAAACGTGTAACCGGAAGTTTGATTCGTTCCAAGCTCTCGGAGGTCATAGAGCTAGCCACAAGAAACCTAAGCTGAGCGTTGACCAAGAACAGGTGAAGCATCGTAACAATGAGAATGATATGCACAAGTGTTCAATCTGCGATCAAATTTTTGGTACCGGTCAAGCTCTAGGCGGTCACATGAGAAAGCATAGGGCGAGCATGATGACCGAACAATCGGTTATCCCTCCTCCTCTTGTTTATTCCAGACCGGTTTTAAATCGATGCAGTAGCAGCAAGAAGATCTTGGACTTGAATCTAACTCCATTGGAGAATGACCTTGTGTTTATCTTTGGGAAGAATTTGGTTCCACAAATTGATTTGAAGTTTGTGAATTAGTAGGCTTTTTCATTAATCTTTTTTTTTTTGTTGTTGTTGTAATTTCTCTCTTGCCAAACATTATTTCATTCTTTATTTCATGTTTGTAAACACAATTCGTTTGAATAAATCATTTGAATTCTTTCAATGAGTGATAAAATATTAACAGTTCAAACAGGACTATTTTCGAACTTACACCAAAACACACCCATTCACAATAAAACAGATTTCAATACTTTTTGGTTTTAAGGCTTCGGTAAACACTTAACTCCTATAACATACGAGACCAGGCTCCCTCACTAAATCCTTTTAAAATAGATGGAATAAAGTCGTACCAGTTTCAGAGTATAATACAATAAGAAGAAGATCATTGGTATGCGACTGATAAACTGATATATTAGATGTCAGAGAATCCATCCTGGAAAATATGGAATACGAATTGTGTCCTTCACACACTATACCATTTGGGGGAAAGAGAGAATTTTAAAGAATACGTAGAAACATCACCATCTCATAAAAGCAAAAGAAGATTGATTTCTTTTCCTCCTTTTTTTTTGTTCTTTCCAAAGGTAAAAAAAAAAAAAAATACCACGTCTCTTTTCACTAGGCTGGGTTCTTCCCTTTGATGGCCACTAGCCACAACATGCTGATTTCTGAGTAGCTTGAGATGTTCCTGCACCTTGGTCGGATTGGTTCATTTTGATTGTTTGTGGCTACAAAAATATAAAGAACAATCCAGCCATGTTAAAATCGTTAATACATACCGTAAATTGTGAATCTGTGATTTTACTCAAATACTTCAGGGATTTATCTTGAAATACTAAAAGCTCTAAACTTTTTACTCTATAGATCCTATTTGCAATGTATGATGATGATGAGGGTGAAAATAAAATCTAAAGCTCAAAGGTACCTCAGCCTTTGCATCAGTATCTGCAAGTCTTTGCTTAATATCTTTAGCAATTGAGAAGAAAACTTCTTCAACGTTTAAGTTAGTCTTGGCACTCTGCAAGAGAAACTTCATCAAGGTTAACCAAATCAAAATCATACAATTAGTAGGAGACAAATTCAAATCGAGAACCACAACGTACAGTCTCGAAAAACTTGATTCCGTATTCATCTGCAAGAGCTTGGCCCTTAGATGTTGGCACAGCCTGGAGAAAACAAAACAAATCGGTGTATCAGCCAAAGAAATGAAAACATAAAACAAATTAGTAGGAGGATACAAGGGAAGGATGAAAGAGAGAGACTGACTCTTTTGCTTTCATCCATATCAGCTTTGTTCCCAACTAAAATCTTGTTGACATTATCAGAAGCGTGCTGCTCAATGTTACGGATCCAATTCCTGATGTCTGGAGTTGAAGAAAAACAAAGGATTGAAAGGATAGAAGAGAAGAGATTAGTTGAATAGATAGAAATAAAGTTAACAGACTGAGAAAATAAGAACTTTAGAACTAATTGCAAAACACTAGGACTAGAACAGAACTAATCAAACTGATATGCAAAAGTTAGGAAAGTCATTACTGTTGAAAGATGATTCATCGGTCACATCATACACAAGCAAAATCCCCATGGCTCCACGGTAGTAAGCTGCAATAAGAACAAACCAATTAGGTAAATAATTCAGGCTCACACCATAGTTAGTAAGGAAACAATGCATAAACAAACACTACGAGAGACTGAAAAGTAAATGGCATATTCTAAAGCAAAAACAAAGACACACCAGTTGTGATAGTGCGGAACCGCTCCTGTCCAGCAGTATCCCAGATTTGCAGCTTAATTCTCTTTCCATCGAGCTCTATAGTCCTTATCTTGAAATCAATCCTGTCAAATAAAAAACACAAGTTAAGTGGGAACAGACAACTGCATACGGCAGGTGTTAACAGACAATGACATACCCAATAGTTGTAATGAAACTGGTGGTAAACGAGCCATCAGAGAAACGTAAGAGGAGGCAACTCTTACCCACACCTGGTACATGAATGAAAGAGATAGATAAAGAAGAGACTTTTGAATAAACCATTTGGCCCAAGGTACACACAAAGTTAAAGACTAGTCTAAACCATTTGCGACAAATTCTAAATCAACACATTCAACATTCTAAGCTGATGAAATTCAAATATGAGTAACAGGAGGAGGCAACTCTTACCCACACCTGGTACATGAATGAAAGAGATAGATAAAGAAGAGACTTTTGAATAAACCATTTGGCTCAAGGTACACACAAAGTTAAAGACTAGTCTAAACCATTTGCGACAAATTCTAAATCAACACATTCAACATTCTAAGCTGATGAAATTCAAATATGAGTAAAGATATGTTACTAAATCACATTATGGACTAATCGTAATTGGACGATCCAAAAACTCAAAGGCATCGATTGAATGAAAAATGCAAGGAACAAAGGCAAAAGATTGCGATCTCAATGATGAAGAGACCTACCGCTGTCTCCGATCAAAAGAAGTTTAATAAGGTAATCGTAATCAGCACGAGCTCTAGCAGGAGGAGCAGCCATCTCTTAAACAAAATCAAAGTTCTGGCTGAATAAACAAATCACTGGTACGTAAGCCATAGGGAGAGACAAATTCAAATCCAGAATCATGAACGTATAACACTGGAAAAAATCGAAAGGGAGAAGAAGTACCAGATCTAACTCAGGGAAGACGAATCGTCAGAACGGAGCAAGACAGTAGTAACCGGACGGCCGTTGAATTGTTTTGTTATTTCTTCTCCCGATCGGCTTTTTTCGGAGATTCAGAAGAGCCTTTTTTTTTTTTTTTTTTGGGTTTGAGAAAGAAGGAGAAGGAGAGGGAATAGATCTGGACCGTTAGATCTTGTTCAGATCTGTGTTTGGCCGGGGCGCGTGGTCTTCGGTTACGGTTTTGATAAAACACTTAATTCGTTGCCGTTTTGATATATTTTTTGAACAAACGGGCCTTGGGCTACTTTTGTGTGCGACAAATCTATGATTTTAGCACCCAACCCAACAGAAATTGTCGAAATCGGAATACGCGATTCTAACTTGTGCTATACGATGTTTTGATGGCTTTTTTAACTTAGCGTATGCGTCAAAGGATCCAAGCAAAAAGTTGAAAGCACGCATCTTACTTAACCCGTAATGGACTAATGGTTATGACTTATGAGGGGAATGTGTGTAATCTTCCAAAAATTTTGTGGCATATCATTTCGTTGACTTTCAATAGTTCTTTTCATAGTTTAAGCAACTAAAACGTTTTTTAAAGTTGTATTGCATCCCTTCATTTGTAAATCAACTAAAAAAACTTGAACTAGCAAAATCCTCCAACAAACTCACAAGGCGACGCAAAGGTGAAATGTTAGGCAAAAAAGAGATAGTTGATCGATTGACAAATTGCTAAAGATGATTGAATATGAAAATATAATGTCGTCGGTGTTAAGCAAAATAGTCATCCCGAGAATAAAGCATTGGATAGGGATATTCTTACAATGATCCTACGTAGCATCCACTGTATTGCATGAGCATCCGTTTACTCCACCCCATCCAACGATCATCCTCTGCGTACAGGTCCACAGGTTCACTTTCTGACCAACCAATAAGTGAATGACACGGCGTACGTAAGCCTTTTCTAAATTACGCGATCTAGTTTCCTTTTTCTGTATGGATACGATACAAAGAGTGTTTCCATCGACATTAAAGGAAACTTTAACCATTAAGTGAAATCAAATATTTTCTAGATTTGTTTTGAATTTAAATTTCCGATTAGTACGTCGAACGTGATCGTTTTGTTTAATGTTTTATCCAAAGTCAGAAACATGATATCCAACACCGTTGTATATATAACGCTTGTAACTTTTATTTTGGAATGAAATCTTTACATTTAAATCAAAAAGAAAAACACGGTTGTATTTAAGGAAATCTAAATTTACGCGATTGATTAGGATAATGTTTATCCAAATTTATCCAGTTTTGGTGGATAATCATATCTTTATTATCCAAATTCTTGCCAAAATAAGTAAGTGTTACTCCATTAAACTTTTTAACCAGACAAGAAAGTCAGAAACAACACCGTTCGAACTTATTGACTGCAAAAGGTATTTATTTGGGAACACACGTGTATATTAGTAGGACAAACATAATTACAGTATATGATTTTTATAATTGTTTGTATTAATGTCAAAAACGAAATATTCGTGAGTCGTAATAGAGAAATAAAATAAAATATAACAATTTGAAAATAACCAAAATCACAAGTGATTTTATTTTCGTAAGATTATTGTTACCAAAATAATTACAAGTTATTTATTTATTTTCCTGACATCATTGTTACCAAAAACTGTATTACTATTACATATCAATATCATATATGTTTATATTTGAGAAATACTTTAAAATAGCACTAAAACAAGTTTTATGAATAATTATAGTATATATTTTATAAATTTTCAAAAATATTACTATTTAACACATTAAAAATTTTAAAATTAATTTTTAGAATTTTTCTTTTTAGGTTTTGATTTTTAGTTTCACATTTAGAATATAATTTAGGATTAAGATTTAGTATTTTGAATTTAAAATTTAATTTTGAAAGATTAATTAATAGTATTTTTGGAATTTTAGAGTACTAAGTTTGGAAAAGAAAATTATTTTGGTTATTTTTGAAAATTTCCTTTTCGTATAAATTAGAGAAAGAAAAAAGAAAACGAATATTCACTTGACAGATTACATATGCTTTTCTTTTAATTGCAGTTTGTAATCCACCGACAGAGAAAATTGCGATTGTATGTTGTCGTCATAAATCTGAACACGAATATTTCCAGTGCACTTGCTCGCACCTGATCTCAGCTCTCTCTTAAGCATATTCCCCTATTTACACTGTAGCTAACGGAGACTTAACGTGGACTCCTCGCAATCCGAGTCACGTAGCGAGACCTTACGTTGACCCCACCGCCGTTAGGAATTCCGTCTATATCTCTTTCTCTGACAACCAATAATATTTTGACATGTGTACACAATTCGGATCAGGACATATTCCAAAAGTAAAGAGATTTTATTTTTTATTTTTATTTGGTAATGCTTTTTATTTATGAATTATTTTTCCTTCCAAAATATTAATATTCATGGAGCCTTCAAATAGCACAGAAACAGAGAGAGAGAACATAGAGCGAGCGGGAACGCGTCTAGTTTTACACAGCTTTCTCTTCTCCTTTAGCTTTCCTCTCTCTACTCTTGCTTCTCTCTCTCTCTCTCTCTCTCTTTACATCGGTGTGTGCTTCTTATCGGGTTCACTCTTCTTGAGATCTGTGCCTTTGTTTCTTCTTCATTCAAACGCTTTTCGCTCTCGGTAGATTGGTTCGATTCGCTCAGGTACGGATTTCGAAATGCTCTTCAATCGGAGTTGTTCTTTCTTTCATTACCTGGTTTCTAATGTTTGTGTTGGTTGTCTTAATCTTCTTAGATAAACAATGAGCGATGATTTTTTTGTAGCTTATATTTATTTAAGGGGGGACTTTGTAATCTGTAGATCTGAGTTGGGTTCGAAAAAGATTCAAACTTTTTAATGTCTAGATACTCAAAACTCCATATGTGGGAAAAATGTTTGCTCGTTTTGTCTCAAAACCCCATTGCTGATTATTTGAAGATGATTCTAGAGAGTGTCCTGTTTTTTTTTTTTTTTTTTTTTTTGATGTATATATGAAAGAAAAATTCGATCTTTTTGCGTCACTATATATACACATGTCGGAACGGTTTTTGTCGGTGATTACATTTAAGGATTGATGAACTGCTGCAAAACAAAAATATGCGTTTATTAGACGTTTCTGTAACTTTCTTCTTTTTAAAAAAGATTTTTGTATCTTATGTCTCTGTGTCCACCATTGCGTTGCTTAATCAAAAACTTCCAAGTGGTAAAGATAAATGTCGGTTCCGGGATTTTTTATTGTTGAGATGTAGATCTAAAGGGAATTATAACATTTATAAAAGATCTAGGGCCATAATTTGTCTTCTTACAGAGATTTATGAATTGCTATGTGCATTGTTTTTGCAGCAAAATGGCGCCACCGATTGAGATTGCTGCCAAAGGCTATGTTGAGAAACATGTTGCCCTTCCTACCCTTAATGAGAGGATACTTTCGTCCATGAGCCACAGATCAGTTGCTGCACACCCATGGCATGATCTTGAGATTGGTAAGTTACACGTAAAGGTTTCTTCTTTCTTTACTTTTTTTTTATTTTTTGGTTCTAAGATAATTACATTGTTTCTTAATTTCATTTCTTTTGTTTTCTAGGACCTGAAGCCCCAATTATCTTCAATTGTGTAAGTATTTTGCTTATGTGCTTGATACTTGGCAAGCAAAAAGATTTGAATATATTTTATTAGATCTGTATGCGTATTGGGAGATGCTTCACTTGTGTACTATTTAGTATTTCCATAGCATTTACTTACTTGTATCATTCACTCAAAGAAAATTTTAAATGCTGTTTTTCTTGGGACCAGATCAAGCCTGGTGTAGGATATGAATGATGTCCATTGCCTGATTAGGAAACTAGTTTAGTCATTGAGATATTTATCTCGGAATTATTATTGCAGGTGGTTGAGATAGGAAAAGGGAGCAAGGTGAAGTACGAACTCGACAAAACTACGGGTCTCATTAAGGTAACTTAAATGCAGCAACTTTCTTCACTGTCCTTTTGCACTATAAAAGAAGGCACTATTGTTTATACAATACATATATTGTCAGGTCGATCGTATTCTGTACTCATCTGTTGTTTACCCACACAACTATGGGTTCATTCCGCGTACTCTTTGTGAGGACAGTGATCCTATTGATGTTCTCGTCATCATGCAGGTAAACATCTTTTTTCATTCAATTTTGAGAACCTGTATAATTCATTGCATAATGTTTCATGTTCCATTTGGATTTGTGCATCTGATAAGCGTTGAAGAAGTTTAACAGATTATAGACTCTATTTTACAACTGTGTAACGTAGGGATGAATGTAGCAGATTAGAAATGTTGCGAGTTGATTAGAGAGCAATTAGTAAAGGCGTCTCAACATGTTGTTTCCTAGTGTTCAGTTTCGAATTTAAAGTCCCTTATTAACAAAGTTTTTCTGGTTTGATAAAATTTGATAACAGAAATAGTCTCACAGCTTCTGTTTTTATTAGCATCACCAGTTTCTCAGTCTGTCTAATTTGAATCATTTGATCGGTAGAAACACACATCCATGTGAATCATGTTAAATTTTGTCCTACAGGAACCAGTGATCCCAGGATGCTTTCTTCGAGCCAAAGCTATCGGTCTGATGCCAATGATTGATCAGGTTAAAAAATTAACATACTTGAATGTCTGTGTCATCTTATGTTCGTATAAAGTAACAAAGACTGAACTAGATTTTCTTTCTGATTTAAAAGGGTGAGAAAGACGACAAGATTATTGCCGTCTGCGCTGATGATCCAGAGTATCGCCATTACAATGACATCAGTGAGCTTCCGCCTCATCGTATGGCTGAGATCCGTCGTTTCTTTGAAGACTGTGAGTGTTCTTTTTCACCTTCCTTCAAACTTTTGTATCGCCATTAATCCGAATTAAAATGTTTAAACCGAAATCGAAGCCAAAGCATAAACTTCGGCCTATATGAGACTCATATTAATGGATTGTTGTTGCAGATAAGAAAAACGAGAACAAGGAAGTAGCCGTGAACGACTTCCTTCCCGCAACAGCAGCTTACGACGCAGTTCAGCATTCCATGTAAGCACCCTTCATATAACACTGACTGTTATAAACTTCATATTCATATAGACATTTTTAACTGATACCTCTTATGTGCCCATGTAGGGATCTCTATGCGGACTACGTCGTGGAGAACCTGAGACGTTGATTTACCAACCCAAGCAATGGAATGGGAGAGCTTACAACTGCATTATTCACATTTGTTTTCTTGACAGATGTGAAAGGTGTAAACACAAATATAAATATACATATAAAAATGTCTGGGTTCTCAAAGGATATATTTGTGTATGTCCTCTGATGACTCCGGTAGATGATGCCGATAATTCAAAGACTAAATCTGGGATTTTACCCATTTGTGTTCTATCACTTCTTTAATTTTGGAGTCATTTCCTATATCTTGATTAATTTTTACTTTTGAGTTTTTCTAATATTAAATCTTTTACACATCCATTATTAGTCATAGACAAAAGAGATATGTCATTCATAAAACCTTATGCAACATGCATACATAGCTACCAATGGTTGTGTACTAAAGTAGGATTAGTCCGCTCTTAATTCACAATACCATTCACCATTACAGTCTAAATATGTACTATTGCGGACTAAAAATCTCCGTACTTGAACATAAAATTTCATATTATCGTAATTTCACACTATAGTTTGACGTTTTGCGTACCAAAATATATGTACGCATGCTCCGATCAGCAAGGTACCATCCAACCATTCAAAGTCATTATCAAATTCAAAGTTGCTTCAATCTTTGTATAGCCAACTTATTCCAAATTTTTCCATTTACAAAAACCAAATAGGATGCGTGTAATAGAATATTACCATTGTAGCCTTCATTTTTCTAATATTTGCCGGCTTACCCACGTTTACCTTTTCTATGAACCGTCATCGTAAACCAAAAACCCTTTCCTATCCCTAAAACCCGAGAGGCCGAGACCGAGGGAGTATCTTCTTTCTCTTCTTTAGGGTAGAAGAAGGACGAATTCGAAGAAGAAGAGGATCGAATCGTTTTTAATCAACGATGAGCTCTTTCAATGGAAACAGCAACATCGACAACCTCCTAATCCAAACCCTACTTGGACGTCTCCAAATTCGTCCCCCTAACTCTCATTTCCTCTCTCAATCCCTAGATGACCTACTCTTCAAATCCGACGACAGCGACGGCGACGATGACGGAGAAGGTCAAACCAGCCTCGACAGAGAAGAAGCTAGGCTTGAGAAAGAGCTAATCCGAGTCATCGTCTCCGGTCGAAGCGATTCTCTTAAGCCGAATTCAGGACAAGCCGTGACAGTCAACGAACACCACATCTGCGTTGGGTTTCACGAGGATGAGGAATCTGATTACCGTGTTTGGGAGTGGCATGGTCATATCATGTTGTTCGATGAAGAGAATGGGTACACCCCTGAGTATATCTACGGTAATTACTTCGAGAGGTTGCCTGTGAAGCTTCCTAACCGCCGTGTAGACAAGGAGAAGAAGGAAGTAAAAGAAGAGGAGGTTGAGAATTTGGGGCTTAGAGAGTTGATCGATGGTGGTGACGACGCTGCTCGTGGTAGGATTCTTCATAGGAACAACATCAACATCGGTTCCTCAAGGTTGCTTTCTTATAAACTCCTTTTATAACTTTTATCATTCTGTGTTATGTCAGTTCCAGTGAATTCTGTGTATGATGATTCCATAAGCTGCTCGATTGAAGTTTTGGGTCTGATACAGACTACAAGTTTAGTGAGAAACGTAACAGTGGCTTTTGTTTTTGGGATGATTTAGTTGTTCATTGATGATCAAAGTTTTGGGTCATGTATAGAGTATGTATGCAGTGAGAAATATAACAATGGCTCACATGTTTTGGATGACTTTTGTTGTTAAGCGACCTGCCCTTAATTCTGTTTTGATCAATATTAGTAGAGAATTCAGCCCATGTTGTTTCCTGAATGAAGTTACAGGTTGGGCCAATGTTTGGTTGTGGTTTGTAGATAGTTGTTTCCCATAAATTGAGTAAATTGCATCGTTCTTACAAAGAATGGTTCCTGTCAACTGTTGTACCTTGCTTGCTTGGCCTTCAGTGCTGTCCATTGACCTTCAGATATCCATTTTTACATTACCTAATGAGAGTAAGCAATAGTATATTACTAGTGCTTGATCTTATTCTTGCTTCTTCATATTTTTATTCGCATACCCATCCTCTTCCAAGTATCTGTTAGATTACCCTCTTGTCTCACTTTAGATCCCAACTGTGACGAGATTATCTTGCGTTTCCATACTCAAAATGTTTGAATCGATCGCTGAATTTATGTGGTTTATGTGAATTGGCAGGGTCTAAGTTCCTAAGAGCGTCGTGGCAGTGAGAGGTCACATTGTTCGGGAAGATTTCAGATGTGTGAACAACTCGCGACAACAAAACATAAAGTGCTGGTGGATTTACGGGTTCTGCTCAGTTCTATTTATACCTTGAAATCCATTGGTCAAGCTGTTCTTTTTAAGAAGTTTTATCTGAAGTTGTTTCTGAACCAAATTTACAATACCTGCTAATGAACAGAGAAAAGATTACAGAATCATGGTCATCGAACTCGGACGCTTTTAACGTTTCCCATGTTTTGTCTATTTTATGTTCTTTGCTTAAATCATATATTTTGCTCATATTCCTCGAATTCTGCTTGTGTCTAAATATTCCTGAAATGAACTCTGAACACCTTGGGACGTTTGAGATTCGAACATCCTCAGCCGATTCGTGCCAATAAGAGCTTATGTCACACACCAAATCGAGAAAGCGACGTTCATTAAGCTTTAAAGTCACAAATGAACGTTCATTAAGGACACTTGGGTTTACATACGTATTTAAAATGACAGTGTTGCTGACACGTTCAAAGCATAGATATGTTTTAAGACAAAGCACGTTTATGCGCAAACATAACTCGATAACATGAGTCGTTAACCACTAAATTCAATGAAGTATGCAATTCTGATCCACACAACAGCCTTAGCTTAAATTAAATCGTCACATTTAAAAGAAAAACTGTCAAAACTGATTCATGAATCTGAGAACAACATCATTAACACTCTTAATTAGAATCTTAATCAAAAATTAAATTGTGTAATAAACAATGTACATGTATCCAGGGCAACAACATTATGAGGTTCACTTGCCCGTGATGAATGGGTGAGCTAATGCTTGTGACACTGTAAGTCTCTTTTGAGGATCTAGTGTGAAAATTTTGTCCAGAAGATTCCTGAAATGAACCAAGACCTTGGGATCTTCATCCTCATAACGACGTCTAATTACTGAACCTAAATCTTTTGAAATAATGTTTACCATCATTCTCCTTACTGTCTTTCCACT
Source organism: Camelina laxa (assembly GCA_024034495.1). Lineage (NCBI taxonomy): Eukaryota > Viridiplantae > Streptophyta > Magnoliopsida > Brassicales > Brassicaceae > Camelina > Camelina laxa. The sequence goes on along the minus strand of CM043882.1, from coordinate 9,369,252 downwards.
AACACTATCTTCCTCTGTACTATAGAAGCATAGGTCCTGATCAAAGTGCTGATCGATGAATGCTCCCTTGCGAAGCATTTTTTTAGGGAAGGGGCCTTTAAGTTCCATATGAAGGCGTAACATATCATTGTTAGTGGAGCCAGGGAACATAATTTTCCCGCTATAAAGCTCATACAGACAGCAACCAACTGACCACATATCTAACGGATGGTCGTAGGCTAATCCAAGAATAATTTCTGGAGCTCTGTAGAAGCGACTAGCAAGATATGGTGTAAGTTCGTTTTCACCAGCAAACATTGCACTACCAAAGTCACAAAGCTTTAACATGTTCCTTCCCTCATTCACCAGTATGTTGTCAGGCTTTATATCGCAGTGAAGAACACCACAGTTCTTGAGATGTTTAAGTGATATGAATAACTGTTCAGCATACAATCTAACATCAGATAGTTGTAGACCAACGTTGACACCAATCTTCTTCACAACTTCACGGAGATTAAGATGAAGAGACTCAAACACCAAGCAAAGGTGGTTCCTATACTTAAAATTCGAAAGAAGACGAACGCAGTGGTGCTTATTCTCTGGATCAGAGCCAGCTAGCTTGTTCAATATCCGTATCTCAGCCTGGCCGGCCTTATGCATTGTCTCATTGTTCCGGATAATTTTTATAGCTACTTCCTCAGGTTCAGATTCCTCAGCTTTTGTGTCTTTTGCCCGCACCACGGTAGAGAAGACACCTTTTCCATGAGTAGCCATGATTTCATATCTGTTATCAAGTAGTTCACCAAGTTGATAACTGTAATAACCTTCTGAATCATCCCAATTATCATTGAGTCCACTCCTTACAAAAGGAAGAAGGCCATTACCTTTACGAGTACCAGCAGCTGGAGACTCACCAAAGATATCATCAATGAACGTGTCACTCTTTGGGCTGTCTTCCCCAAGCCCTACGGAAGCTAGTGTCCTATCTGAGTCTGATATTACAAGCCGCGCAGGTGATTCACAAACTGCCGATGATAGCTTGGCGACTTCATTATCTACGACATCAATACCCACCTCAGCTTTAGTTTTTTTAACTGTAGAAGCAACATGCCCTAGAGTACCACCACTTCCAAGAGTATCTGCCACAATAGAGGACTGCTCCAACTCTTTCTTACGTTTCTCCAATATCTCTTGCGTTTTCCTCCTGCTTTCCTCGATTATTTTCAAGTCTTCAGCTTCTTGATCAAAAAACCAAACAAGATCTTCACGGTTAACATCATGTCCATCAGTTTTGGACCTTTCTCCGTTAGGATCATGGCCCTCCTTTAGATCAGAACTTGAGCTTGTTATCTCTAAGGCATCCTCTGCATCATGTCTTGAGTGTTTTTGCCTCACTTCACCATATCCATCAGTTTTGGAGCTTTCTCCGTTAGGATCATGGCCCTCCTTTAGTGAACTTAAGCTTCTTATCTCTAAGTCATCCTCTGCATCATGTCTTGAGTGTTTTTGCCTCACTTCACCATATCCATCAGTTTTGGACCTTTCTCCGTTAAGATCATGACCCTCCTTTAGTGAAGTTGAGCTTCTTATCTCTAACTCATCCTCTGCATCATGTCTTGATGAGTGTTTTTGCCTCACTTCACCATATACATCATCAACACTTTTATGCTTCTCCCGATCACTTTCCAACTCTCTCCTTCCTCTATCCCTATTTTTTCCCCTTCGTCTCTCTCTTTCATCCTCCCTCGTCCCCGTCTCTCTACTAGTACTCCTGGCTTTATCTCTACTCCTCCCGCCTCTGTCGTTGTCTCTATCCCTCACTCCTCTGCTGCTATCTCTATGATCACTGCTTCTTCCCCTCTCTAATCTCTTGTTCGAAATCTCTCCTTCCTCCATCTCAAGTTCTCCACCGTTCCCAACTCCAGAAGGATCCGGAGAAACATACTCTTCATCGATGTATTGAACTTTATCATCATCACATTCACGACGATGGTGACTGTGTTGATGCTTGTGATGACGGTCCTTGTACCGCTTCGAAGATTTAACGACTTCATCGGACGAAGAAGACGACCGACGGTGCTTGCGGTGGTTTGATTCCACATGCTTATCGCTCCCCATCAGATCGTCGGAAAAGTGTTAAACAATCGCAAAGTTAGGGTTTAGGTTGATGATTTTGTCGCGGGCTCTCAATTTGTGTATCCGTGTATAACAACAACAAGACTTCCATAAATCATCACCTATTTATAGAAAAAAGTTTACACACAAAAGGCAAATTAAAATCGGAACCGTCTATTTTAAAACCCATACTGCCACGAAAGAAATGGCCCAGGCCCATCAAGAATAATGATCATATAAGAAATCATGTCCGCTCATTTAAAACCTTACCGATGAATGACACGTGAGCAATCCGCGTGAAACTTAAGTAACCAATGAAAAGCCAGCACAAGCCTCTATTTAAACAAATCTCTTCTCTTATTTTTTCAACAGACGAATCTTTTCATTGACTTCATTTTTTTACTCTCAAACAAAAATCTCAATTTCTCTCTAAAGTCATCATCATCAATGGCTCCGAAGGCAGCAGAGAAGAAACCGGCAGAGAAGAAACCAGCAGGAGAGAAAGCACCGGCGGAGAAGCGACCAAAGGCGGAGAAGAAGATAACGAAAGAAGGAGGAAGCGAGAAGAAATCAAAGAAGAAATCGAAGAAGAGCATCGAGACGTACAAGATCTACATCTTCAAGGTTCTGAAGCAAGTTCATCCCGATGTCGGGATCTCTGGGAAAGCGATGGGGATCATGAACAGTTTCATCAACGACATATTCGAGAAACTCGCCCAGGAATCGTCAAAGCTCGCGAGGTACAACAAGAAGCCGACGATCACTTCTCGGGAAATCCAAACGGCGGTTAGGCTTGTGTTGCCCGGAGAGCTTGCTAAACACGCCGTTTCTGAAGGAACTAAGGCGGTTACCAAATTCACTAGCTCTTAGAGAGAGGGTTTTTGCTCATATCTCTTAATAATTTGTCTCGTTCGAATTGTTTAGGTTTTGGAATTAATATTTGATTAGTGATATTATTTTCATGTGGATTAAGGCTTCTTTGTTAATTTTGTGTGGTGGCTTTTAAAACAGTTTCAATTTACGCTAAATAAAAAAGCTTTGATTTGTCAAATTTCTCTGAATCGTCTGCAGAGAATTGTATTCATAACAGTGTGATTAGTGATGATGATGATTGATGTTAAGGTTTTTCAACTGGGCCTGTTTGAGACCCATTATCGTAAAAAAAAACAAGGCCCATGAATAAAGAAGAGTATTAAGTACGTTACCCATGTGGGAAAGTTATGATTCGCCTCAAGTTAGGTGGCCACGTCTATGTCTCCCCTCATCTTGACCTTTCTTTTGCTTCTTTCTTAATATAAAAAGGTTTCTGCCTTCGATCCCCTCCTTTATCTAATCCAGTTTTGTCTCAGATTCGCTTTCTTTTTTTTTTCCTTTTGTCGTGATTTCGATTTTTTTGGATAATGGGTCGTTCTCTCTGATTCCAATGATCCGAGTTTAGTTTTGTCGCCTGAGATCTCTCTGCATATTTGTTGGATTGGATTTACAAAAGGGTTGTGTTTGATTTGAATTATCTTTTAGGGATTATAAGGGGTTTCGAAGAGCATAAGTTTACAAAAATGCGGGTGTCCTTTGAGATACTCCTCCTTTCTTTGGTTCCCGCGTTGACTTTTTATCATTCTGGGTTAAGTTCTAATCGTTTGAAACCTCTTCAGAAGAGTGATTGGCGTGGTAATCTTAGTTAAAGTTTCGCCCTTTTTTTCCAAATTTGTCTCCTTTTTTTTTTTCTTAGATCTTCGTCGTTGTCCTCGTTTGGTTCTCACCATTTCCTTACAAGATCTCTTTCTTCGGAACATTTTAGTCACTGTTTCCATCTTTCGGTGTTTCTTTTTGACGTTACGTGTGCTAAGATTTGCGACGCAAGAGGTACTGATATACATATATGAAGTTCTTGTTCATTATTTGATCAAAAGATTCTGTTGCTGATGGTAGTTTGAATTTTTTGTTTGTTGCAGTTGATTTTTGGATATGAGCTCTGTTTGTGATTTCAAAGATGTAGAGTCTCACCTTGAGAGTAGCTCTGCTTCCAGTTCCAATAAATGTTCTAATGGCTCTAAGCATGTCTCTTGTCTTGGAGGATCTGATGATGCTCAAGAGTCTGATGGTGATGATAGTAGTGGTTTTATACACCAAAATGTGATTGATGAATCTAAAGAAGACTCGGCGATCATCACCGAGCCCATTCCTGAGTCTTTACCTCCCGATTCTTTGGATGATGAAAGTGAAGATAAGAACCTTGCAACCGCATTACAAGACATGTTCTCTGAGAGTGTAAGCGACCTTATCTTTGTAGTTGTTGTTGTTGTTTCTGTTCTATTGCCTTTGTCTTGTTTTGCGTACGATGTGTTGTTGTGCGAGATTTAAAGTATAGATATGCAAGTTTCTGTGAGTAATCATAGATATGCTTCCTAGTAGCCTTGTGACCGTGGCTGTTTCCATCATATGTTGGTTGTTGCTTACAACATCTAGAACCAACCCTTTAGTCAATAGTGGTAGATGTACAAAGGAGTTGTGTTACAAAGCATCTCTGGCCAAATCAAGGACATAGATGAAGGAGTACAATTCCTCAATGGTTGTAGCTTATCAATCTCTTTTTTTTTTTTTGTTTCTGATGTAATTAGTAGAGACGCTATTTATGTTGGCTGCTTCTGATTTTTGTTTCTTGTCATTCTTCAACAGATGACTGAGATTACTCTGATTCCTGCCATTAAAGGTGCTCGAGAAAAGCATGGCAAGTCAGTCCAGAAACTGAGTGTGTCATGGGCTGAAGATGTGTATGATCCTCCGCCCTCCATTGTCTCTCACACAAGAAGCAAGAAACAGCAACCGCAGAAATCAAAGAGCAAAGACAACCTGAAGAAGAATGGAAAAAAAGGACAAAAGGGAAGCAGCAACTCCCGTGGCAGCAAAGACAAGAAGCAGACTTCTTCTCGCAGCAGCAAATACAATCGTGATAATAAGTTTGATTGGGCGACACAAGTGTCTATTATAGCTGCATCTTCTTGAATCTGTGTGACATGACCAAGGCACTTGCGTCTTCCTTACTCTTGTCTCTCCTCTTTTCCAAGCCCTCTCTACTCTTGTTTATAAATAAAATATTTGGTGTGAAAAACGTTTTTTGAGCTTCAGGAACGACTCTTGTTTTTTCGTACGGATGTTTTGATTTTACACGAATTACCAGTTTTATTGTGAAGCTTGTTCCTCTCAACCTACGTGTTTTTCTTTTATTTTGTCATATATGTCAAAACTTTGTAAAAATTAAAAAGTGTTGTCCGGTAGGCAAGCAATTTTAAACTGAAATCTTACCGAGCTTGTATTTCCAAAAAACTTCCATCAATACGTGTTGTTGCATTAACGCAAGCGTTCGTAACTTTTAGCCATCAGTTGCTAATTTAGTTGAGCAGATAGTGCAATGGAAGTGTAGGAAGGAACAACATAGTATCATATGCTTTGATTTTAACTTTATTATATTTGCTTCTTCTTTTCAATTCTTTCCTTTACAAAAATATCTCACTAGGTCTGAAACCTATCCTGTGTCAACCCTAAATTCTAATATCCTTCTCTGTTAAGAGCTTGTACAAAAAAAATAACCCTTCTGCAAAAAGAAAACAAGCGTGGGGTTTTTAAAGGACCGACAACGCGAAAAAAGGAAAGATCCCAATTACCAAAATCCAAGATGAAGCTTCAAAAAAATTTCTTCCATGAAAGATGATGATATCAGATGGGTGAAGTTGTTTCTGAAAAATTCGGAACTTTCTTCTCGAGCATTGACGTTCCCTTGAAGACTGTAAGTTGCACTTCTCTTTGGTACTTCTCTAACTGCAAACACAAACACACACCCTTGTTAATCCTCTTTTAACCATTTTTGTAACCAGATTGCGTAACCATTAAAGATCCAGGAAAAGTGTCCCAGGCCAAACTTTACGTACTTGATGTTCAGTCATCTTTGTGAAGCCAAATTTCTTTATCCAGATAGACTCGGCTTCCTCAGCTGCGGGGAGAAGCAAGTTCTCAACATTCAGAGAGGAAAGAAGATTCTCAACGCAAGCAAACAGGCCTTGAAAGTAGCCCTATAGAACCATTAACCAAATTGGTTATGTTACAAGTAATAAAAAAAAAGCGAATCTGACAAGGTAAATAAACATGGGATGTACAAAAGCTTACCCTTCCCTGATACTCTCGGCTTGTAGCTACCATAGGAAGCTCTGCAACTTTCTGACCAAATATCCTAAGCAGTGCGGCAGAAACAACAAGGGAACTAAAAATGCAGCCAAAAAAGAAAAAACAATTAGGAAGATCGAGAGATGGTGAAAGAAGCACAGAGAAGGAAAGATAAAATGCATCAAGAACACAAGCATACTTCACCATCAGGACCAAGCAATACATTCCTCCAAACTCCTGGCCTGATATATTTCTCCTGCAAACATATTGGAAGAGTTACCGGGATGATCAACTACTATAAACATATGAATGAACGAGGAACTTAAATCTGAGTTTATCACAGTACCGCTTACCCATAGACCATGACAGGAATGAGATCACGACCAGACGTTGCCACAATGGGATCAAAACACTCCTGAAAAGTAGTCTCGTTCGCTAATCAGTTAATAAAATAAATTTACAAGCCAGACAATACACAAAATGATTTGAGCACATTTATAAGTCTAAGCATACCCTGAAAATAGCAGCTGCTCGTGAAAGTAAGGGTAGATGCTCTGGGTATCGACTTTTTCCTCTAAGCATCCTCCATTCCACAATATCTCCATTGTCAATATATATTCCTTTTTCTCTGTATTTTCTGCTTATTGTGTCTAACAAAAGCGAGGGAATTGTTTGTGGCCCACATGAAGCAGAGCTTTGAAGAACTGTGTGAATCCTGCTGCAGTCACTACAGCAGAACCATTTATCTTGGGGGATTCCCTACAGCATTCAGGAAAGAAGTTGAGAGAGGTTCAATGAACTTGTGAACACAGACCACCAACATTACATGACTTACTTTCAAATCACAAAGCTCATTTTCCCTGAGACAACCGACGTGGTACTCTTTCTCACACTTCAAAGAAAACAGGAAAAATGACAATTAGACAAGATAGACGTGGTTAAAGATAATCTTGGATAAGAAACCAGAAACAACAATACCTACCTGATCACAGAGAATAACTGTCCTATCATCAAATTTCCCAATGCTAAAATCATGTGACCTATCAGAAATGGCGAGAACGAATAAACATAGTGGAGAACACGTATATGCACACTAAAACTAAAAGTATGTAATGTATACAACCAACCTGCAGAACACGCAACCACCAATTTCGTTTTCTGGTGCCTTGACAACTCTTGTTAGTCTTATAACTATGGGTTTTAAATTAGGATCAGCAGAAGTGGCTGTTTTAAAAGAGATAGGTCCATCATTGCAGCTTGAACAGTACCAAGTACCTTCAGGCATTGATTGAAATTTCAAGCATACTGCATATGAAAAGGGCCACAAATTATTAGAACCAGTGAACAACCCTAGAGCTGATACCAAAGCAATGCTGATTTTGCAAATCATCTTTAAGAAATTATTTTAGAACTGAAACAGAAAGAGGCATTTATCATATTCCTTTTTCATTATGCTTGAGAAAATTTTCTTAAAATATGTGCTTAAAGATTAAGTTGTACATTCGCAGTAGAATGAACAAGCAAGTCCACTATCCTTTAACAGTAACGAATACTCACCTGTATGAAATGCTTGACGACATCCAGCACAGAGTAGCAAATCTCCACCATAGCCACAAATAGAACACATGTCATCGCTCTCACCAGTTGTAATGACATGGTCCCCACCCGCCAATGACATGGCTATATCATGCAATGACAATCCGGAAGATACGAGGATATGACGATAACTGCAACAGAATCTGAAACTTCAGATATGTCTTACAACATTAGTGCAAAAAACACATCGTGGTAGATAACTCACGGTTGTCGTCTACCAGCCTTTCCAGCATGTGCTTCGAATTGTGAAGGACTAATCTGTTGTTCAGAAACATGATAAATATCTATCATTATAATTGAAGAAAGAATGAGTCTAAGGGCCAATTTACATAGTCACTGCATCCAGCATGTTACCTCTGTATCGCAGCAGCTACATACTATACCACTTCCTTGCTTGTAACCCTGCAGAAGTTTCTGCGAGAAAAACAAGTGTAAACAAAACCATTCAGACTTAAATTTGCAAAAAGAATAAACAGAGTTGTTCAATTAAGCCCACGATAACAGACCTTTGATTTCCAATAGTAAGCCAATTCAGTCCCATCCGGTAGCCCATTAGGCAAAAACAGCAACCGGTGTAAATCTAAGTCCCTACAAAGATATAATTGCAATATTTATTCATCACCCGTGGGATCGCATTTAGAGAATGAATGGGAACAAGAATAGCCAAATAATGAGGTTCACAAAAGCAATACAAACCTCTTCCATTTACCGCCTCCAGAAACTTTCTTATGGCAACCAATACCAAACATATGAGAGGCATGCCTACAGTATTAACAACTAAGTAAATTTCCTATGTTTAGTAAACGAATTGTCAATAGGTAATACTCAGAGTAATCAATATCCAAGCAAGAATATTTGAGGACCGTACTTCTTTTTTTTTGGCTTATGTTTGTGTCCTGTGTCCTTAAAACAGATTTTCTCTCGAAAATAATTGTTCTCTGGAAAACATGGAGTAGTGCTTCGACTCTCATCAAGAGACCAATCAGAACCAGGATAACTGCAACTTTCACAATGGTAACTTAGGCCATGTTAACCTTCTTATAAAAATAAACACCTAGATAACAAAGGATCCAACTGTCGCTGACTGTCATCTTCAAATACAAATCTTTGGAAATTTTTAGATCAATAAATAACACAAGTAGGGGGTCAAAGTACCTAACAAGGGAATGAAACGAATGATCCACGATATGGTTGCTAACATCTTCAGCCATGTTATTATCCTGCTGGAAACTTTCTGAAGATCAGAATAGCAAGTCAGCTATGTCCATCAGAAAGTAGCAGAATACACAGGAGAATCCAGGGAAAGCACTATCAAAATACTGGGGGATATTTCCAAGCAAACTAAATCCACCAGGCAACTAAGATACCTTTCAAAACCTGAAAGCTATCCTCGTTCAGAGCAGAACCAGCCAAATTCCTTGTCACCTCCTCGACAACGTCAAACGGTGCAATCTTCAGCTCTTGAACTAAGTTATAAACCGACCTTCCATTCTCCAAATATATGTGCTTATTAGGGTGTTTCTTTTTCACACCAGCATGCCTCTCGAACTCATTAGCACTTAGAACCTTCTCACAAAACAAAATATGACATAGTTAAAAGACTGTGAAATTGCACCTAGTATCCTAATACAACCACATAAGAGAACTATGAAGAACAAACTTACTTTGGAGAAATCGCATGCAGTACAGCCACACAAATACCCACCCGAGTAGATTATCCCTTGAAGCTCTCTCTAAAGACCATGCAAAAGTGATATAAGAACATGTATATATCACCTCAACAAACTATCATAACAAATCCAAACCCAAAAACATGAACTTTACCGGAGGTGAGGTTGAAAAGTACTTCACCCGAGCACCATCGAGAATACCCGTCAACAATAGGTTCTTCACATTAGATGCGAAGTTGGTAAAGACGATCTTCTTCGAGGGTTTCACACCTAAAGTTGTTGAAGAAGCTACATTCGAAGGAGTAGCCTCCCAAGTATACTCAATCATAGGTAAACCACATAACTCCTCATTTCGTTTACTGAGCTTAAACGTGATTTTAGTAATCCCGGTTGTGCTAAGATGCTTTGGAATCTCCCTTACGAAACAAGACGGCACATCATCAATCGACTGAGAGCTATCTGCTAGCGACGCTGCGCCATATTCACTGTGTTTCTCCTCGTCGTCGTTGTCGTCGCTGCTTAGAGTGTAATCGGAAACAGAACAAGACCCAACGCGGTCACCAGAACTCGATTTAGCAGGATTACTAGTGATATCTCGGAAACTAGAGGCAATATCAACGGGAGACAGGACTGGGTTTGATATTTCAGACCTAATGTCATCGTTTGAAGCTTCCTTGGCTTGTCTCTTGTTAGAATAAAGCTCTCCTTGTTGTTCTTGTACACTATCTTCTTCTTCTTCAAAACACACACGGTCTCTCTTCAATCCATTCTTCAGTTCTGAACTCTCTTCCTTTAGCAATCCCAAACAAATTGTTCCTTCTCCCATTGTAAAACAATGGCATTCAAACCCAAATCGGAGAAAAGATGCGATTTTTTTTTTTTTTTTTGGAATGTAAAAATCAATTGGGAGAAACGTATGGATTTGTTGAGTAACACATAGTCACATATGTGATATGAATCAAATGAAAACATTCATAGCGATACTCGTAAGAAGAACAAAACGGGGTCGATTGGAATGGAAACCCTAAGCTCGACCATAATCGACGGT
>CM043882.1:9014106-9358586 GCA_024034495.1 Camelina laxa | reverse complement strand
ACTTCCGGAGCTCGACCGTAAATAATGTCATTAAATACTGGTGATTGATCAAGAATATTTAAATCGTTACAAGTACTTGGAGCTCCAAAAAATGCGTGCCATATCCAGAGATCTTGTGAAGCTACCGCCTCCAAAACAATTGTTGGTTTACTGGTGCCTCGTGAATACATTCCTTTCCAGGCTGTTGGGCAATTTTTCCACTTCCAATGCATACAGTCGATGCTTCCAACCATCCCGGGAAAACCCCGCAGTTCTCCGTAAAAGAGTAGCCTTTGAAGATCCGCTTGTGTGGGTCGGCGTAGGTATTCAGTGCCAAACAAGTCAACTATTCCGACGACGAAATGTTCCAAACATTTACGAGAAGTCGACTCAGAGATACGTAAATATTCGTCAACCGAGTCCGCCCCAATCCCATATGCTAGTAGTCGAATTGCTGCAGTACATTGTTGTAGCGGTGAGAAACCATTCCGGAAGGTTGCATCCTTTTTTGGTTTAAAATATGGAACTTCTTCACTGAGACGATTCACAATACGCAAGAACAATGACTTGTTCATGCGAAACCGTCGGCGAAATTGCCTCGTCGTGTAAGTCGGATTATCACTAAAATAATCGTTCCACAAACGTTCGTGGCCTTCTTCCCGTTGTCTATCGATAAAAATACGTGTATTCTTTTCCGCAGGAATTTCCTCTTCAGCAGCTTCAAATTGATTATTAAATTGCTCTTGAAAAAATTGGTTCATACTATCATTTTTTGGATCATAATGATAGTGAAAATTGTTGGAAGAAGATGCCATAGGAATGAAGAAGAGAAAGAATTATTTGTTTTTGGGTGAGAAGGAAATGAAAGTTTTGGATGAAAGAATGAATTATATGATTTTGGTGAGAGAAGGAAATATTTGTGTTTTTTTTAAGAGAAGCATATGTTTGTTTTGTTGAGAGATATGTTTGTTTTTGATGAAAACCACCTTGTGCTCTACTCATATATATAAAGTGATCAAAGTAAACATCACGGGTTCACCAAAGAGTACATCACGGGTTCACCCTTCGAAAGCAAAAGAAACAACAACAACAACAAGTACCATCACGGGTTGAACATACGAAAGCAAAACCAAAAGAAACAACAACAACCAAACATCACGGGTTGAACATACGAAAGCAAAACCAAAAGAAACAACAACAACCAAACAACAATTTATTGAGCTGGTTCACTTGGTCCGTCAGCTGGATCACTCGGTCCTTGAGCTGGATCACTTGATCCTTGAGCTGGATCACAAGTACCTTGAGCTGGATCACTTGGTCATTGAGCTGGATCACTTGGTTGTTGATCTGAACCAAGTGATCCTCATTAGCTGGATCACTTGGTCGTTGAGCTGGTTGAGCTTCACGGGTCGACAGACTATTGATTCCAATCGCAGGAGCTGGTTGTGGAGGATAGTAACATGTCTCAGCCTCCTCTTCTGAATCAGAACGATAGTCTAATGGGCTGTTTATACCATCGTCGTATTCACGGTCCATGACTTTGCAACCTGAAACCGAGACATATACAACAAACATAGATAGGATTCATTAAAAACACATAGACCAATACATAGTAACATCCGAGATTCATTCTAAACATAAACAACAAACATAGATAGGATTCATTAAAAACACATAGACCAATACATAGCTGGATCCGAGATTCATTCTAAACATAAACAACAAACATAGAGACCATACATAGTTAAACATAGACAACAACCACATTTAAAACATAGTTAAAACAGTTCAGCCATTAGCTTCTTCTTTAGAGCTTTTTCATCTTCATCAAGAGTGTCTTTCTTGGCAATGAGAGTGTCAAGAATAGACATCTTTTGGAGTTCTTTCATGCCCTCTAAATCCTTCTGTTTTATCTCCCACATGTGACTAAATTCCGCAGATGGTGCAGCCTTCTCTTTACCTCTGTTCCTTACTCTTTTCGTTGCCTTTATGCCCGCGGGTCTGCTCTCCTGCTCACCAACGACAAAACCCGTAGATGGTGCAGCATCATCAGCTTTTCTTTTGTTAGAACTGGTTGTCTTCGTAATGGGGTTCATAGCCTCCAGACTTGTCCATTTCTGTTCATATCGTAGCACATTCCAAGCATACTCCAAACCAAACTTCTTGTTGTACAAGTTAGTGTAGATTTGGTGAGCATTTTGTAAAACATCTAGATCATTCATCCCACTAGCTTTCTCACTCTCTGCCTCTGCAAAAGCTCCACAGAACCTGCTCACTTCCTTACTGATCTTTTGCCATCTTTGTCTACAATGGTCAGGGCGCCTAGGCTCAGCACCATCACGGACATGATTACTTGTTTCGTAATAGTGTCCTATACGGTACCAAAAGGACCCTGCCTTTTGCCCATTTCCAACTACGGCATCCTTCGATGTGTTTAACCAGCCGCTTATTAGCACTAAGTCATCTTGGGTGGACCATAGCCTTCTCTCCCTACGCTGTTCTGCTGTCTCTTCTGATTGACTAGGAGCTTGACTCGGCTGTGAACTCGGCTGTGAACTTGGTTGTGAACTAAAAGAAGGAATTTGAGAGGAAACAGTGTTTACATTGGGAGCAAAGCTGTCATATGGGAAGTTAAGAAGGCTAAAGTATGGTTGAGACTGATTGTTAGGAGTATTGTTTGATTCCATAGCAATCAGAATTAAACAAAGAAAATATATTGTTCGAAGGTGGATGATAGAAGAGAAGTAAAAGTTATGATAGATTGGAAGACAGAAGCGAACAAGAAGGATGATGGACTTAAGAAGGAAACAAGATGGACTTAAGAAGCAAACAAGATGGACTTAAGAAGGATCCGAGATGGAGTTAAGAAGCAAAGCGGTTGGACGTAATATAGAGAACTTAAGAAGCCATCATTAAATCAAAAGTTAGGGAGTTTTAATTGTAAATAACAACAACCTACTTCAGTCAAATCAGAAGTAAATAAAAGTCATTTACTATTTTTTTAAAGTAAATCATTCCTAGATTTGTTAACTACTCAACTATATTTGTTAAAGCATTCAGAAGTTTCAAACCTTTCAAACATTTTCAAAAGTTTCACAAGTTTGAAAATTTTTGACAGTTTCACAAGTTTGAAAGTTTTTGACAGTTTCAAAAGTTTTATAATTTTTGACAGTTTCAAAAGTTTAAAAATAGCAGACAGTTTCACAAGTTTTTACACAACTCAAACCTACAAAACAAAACTACAATCACAACGAGTAGCCAATTCTAAGAGACATACAAACAAACCAAATGATAAAAGGTTAGATGGTGAGACATACAAATCAAAACAAAGAGACACTTAATTGACAACAACAATGTCTAACATCCGACACCACAAAACAATTTCCCTCATTAAACAATCATTCCACAATTAACAAGCCACTTCAATCAAATATAATCACTGAATAAACACTAATATCACAACTCAAATCAGGAAACCAACCTTGCGACTAACCTTTAACTTTCGAGCAAACGCCGGTTTCTTGAAGAATCCAATTTAACTTCCACTAGTTGACCTCACCTACAAACCTCCGAAACAAAGAAATTTCAAGTTAAATTCATGAGTTTTATTGTTGGTAAAAAAATCAAAATACAACTCTCGGAATTCAATCATAGATAAGCTCACTATAATCGTATAATGATTAATCCCAAATCCTATACTAAACTGAAACCTAATTCACAGATTTGAGATTAACCCTAAATCGATAAAACCTGATTCAAAGATTGAAAGAGGAAACGACTGTGACAAACCTTCTCTGTATGACCGGAGATTTGCCCGACAAAGGAGAGGAGGAGACAAAGGCGTTTCGATTTTGATTTTGCTTTCGATTGAGATTTTGGTTTCGATATGCCAAAAGCCTGACAAAGGAAACGACAGAGACAACGACAGAGACAACGACGGAGAGAAGGACGGAATAGGACGGAACTAGCTTCTCTCCTTTAGATTTTGGTGTTTCAATTGCCGGAAAACAAAGTTTCGGCGGCGATTATGGCGAGAATGAAGCTGTCGCCGTTTTCGAAAGAAAAACAAACCCTAGACACGATTTCGATGGAATGAGAGAAATGAAAATATTTTATTCTCATTTTTTTTTTTGACCAATCAGAAGAGAAGAAGAATGTTAGAACTGGCTGTGGATCAGTTCTGAACCAAGACCAATATTTTTGATCTAAGCCCACTGTTCCATTTTTTTTATTATATAATTGGGCTTAGAACAGGGGGAGTGTTTTGCCGTTAATGATGGCCTAACATTGTAGGACTGCTTTATAGTCGGATTCGGGAGTTTTCATTGATTGAGAGTAGACTAGAGACACATACACAAAATAATTCTATAAAATTTCATTCTATGTTTGTATTACATTTTCAGAATATAATTTCGATCTTATATTCCTACTTTCTCAAACTCTAATAACATCCACACTCACTTTCTACTACTACTATACTTTTCCCCTTTAAAATTACATATTTCTCGTTCACCTTTTTTTTTTTGTTTTCCTCTACTTTATTATTTGGTTTCTATCTCTACTTTTTCTTATTTTCTTTGTTGTAACATTTTAGTTAGTTATTATCAAAAAATTATATGTTCATTTTATACAATATATTGTAATTATATTTTTCTACATTTTAAGATGTATATTGCTATATTTTTTAAAAAATTAGTATATTATACACTGTCCATTTTTAGTTGAACATTTGTTCAATAATAAGTGGATGACCAGTTACACTAAGTTGAATTGTTACATTTTTCGTTAAAATTTTTTGATGAAATAAGTTTTGACCATTACAAAATGTAAAATTTTTTTTTAACAAAACCCTTTTAATGAATTTTACTCTTGTTTGCATCAAAACATGTTTTTTTTTTATGTACATCCAAACATATCCACCAAACCATGACCACATGAATATATATGATCAAGGTGTTGCAGCCCCAAGTCCATAGCCCAAAACATTTTTGTTTTTATTTTTTTAGGAACATCCAAACATATCCACTAAACCATGACCACATGGATATATATGATCAATGTGTTGCAGCTCCGAATCCATAGCCCAATAATTTCCTTTTAACTTGAACATCTTAATCATATATATCCATATGATCATAGTTTGGTGGATATGCTTGAATGTTCATCAAAAAAATAAAAACAAAATTATTTTGATGCAAACAATAATAAAATTCATTAAGTGGTATTGTTCAAGTATTTCTACATTTTGTAATGGAAAAAACTTATTTCATCAAAAAAAAGTTCAACTAAATATATAACATGGACAAAACATTTTTGTTTTTATTTTTTTATGAACATCCAAACATATCCACCAAACCATGACCACATGGATATATATGATCAAAGTGTTGCAGCACCGAGTCCATAGCCCAATAATTTCCTTTTAACTTCAACACCTTGATCATATATATCATGTGGTCATAGTTTGGTGGATATGCTTGTATATTCATCAAAAAAATAAAAATAAAATTATTTTGATGCAAACAATAGTAAAATTCATTGCATGGTATTGTTCAAGTATTTCTACATTTTGTAGTGGATAAAACTTATTTCATCAAAAAAAAAAGTTCAACTAAAAATATAACAGTTCAACTAAAAAGTTAAACATTTGTTCACTAATAAGTAGATGACCAGTTACATTACTTATATTGTATCCACAAATAGTTATCCATTTGAATAAGTTTGACAAATATTGTATCCACAAATATTTTATCCACAAATAGTTATACATGTGGACAAATATTGTATCCACAAATTGCACTATAAGATAATATGTTTCCATATGGACATGTTGACATGGACACCTGAATTGATAGGTATTACTTCGATAATATGTTTTTATATGGACACGTTGTCATGACACCTGAATTGATTGGTATCCATATGGTTGGCCATAGATATATGAATTTGATGTTGTCATTGTACCATAATTTACAATAGTTCATCTAAAATATATTAATATAGATCTTAAAATGTATATTTTGTATGAATAAACACAAGTAACTATCTATTAACAACACTGCAATTGAGTATCCACTTATCATTGAACAAATGTTCAACGACAAATGGATACTATATAATCTAAAAATTCATCAAAAATATAGCAATATGTATATTGAAATGTACAAAATATATATAATCACAACATATTGTATATAAATAAATAAATAATTTGTTTTATAATAACCATTTAAAGTGTTAGTAACAAAAAAAAAAAAAAAAAAAAGAAGGAGAAAAAGAAGAGAGGGGCAAAATCGTCCAAAATGTGTGTTTATTTTTGTAAAAAACTTGTAAAAATATAGGAAGGAAGGAAAATGGGTGTAAGTGAAACACTTGAATGAAAAAATATGTGTGAGTGTAATTCACCCTGACATATATTATTGGCTGAGTTAACAAAATACAAGCAAAATGAATGGAATCTTTATATACTCTGCAAAGAAATTTCTGAATGTAATTTCTTTTACTTTCTTTTGGTTGATGAATATATCTTTTGTTTTTTTTTGTCGTCTGAAAATATATCTTTAATTTCAGAATAATAAATGGAAAAAGATACAGTTAGAGCTAAGCCCAGGCCTAGGCCCAGAGGTATTCAGCTAATAATTAGATTCCAATTTAGCCTATTAAATCAGTAACTGACCGATAAATTTCTGAAAAATACAAAGTTTCGTAACGGTGAAATATTCATTACTTACGTTTTTCATGTCTCGCACTTAACTAATTCATTATTCTGAATTAATAAGTTTCGTATTGATCATATTAATATCTCCCGTAAACAAGTATCCGTGACATATACAGAACTTCGTTATATCTCAACGTTACGAAAATGAATTAAGGAGGAAAAAGCCTCTATATATATATATAACCTTCTCTTGTTTAATATATTGCTCATCATAAATATGTATACCTTGGAAACTGAAAAGTACAATCTCATAGTGTCTAAGGTCTAACTATCAAATTCGATATTCTTGAGTATTAATGTGAAACTAGTATATATGTTTGAAGGGGGAAAGAAAAATACCATGTGAAACTCCAACATTGAAAAGTTAGTAAAAGAAATGTTCAAATTGGAGTTGTTATTACAAAACCATAACCCTTGACATGTTCGTATAGGTTTAAAATAGGCTTATGGATTTTATAATCTTCGATCGTCCATATCAGTTAATTGTTGGATAAGTCCAAGAGACTAATGTGGAAATGTTCCATAGTTGTGTTCTTAATGAAACTAATTAAACAACGATTATATAAAATACTTTTTCCTTCTTAACCACTTAACAAGTTATAAATTAATGTTCACGCTAACAAGTTAACTAAGCAAAAGCCGTCATCATTTATATACTGACCAGTTAAACGTCTATGTAATTTGAATTTCTGCCACTAATAGATGTTGGCATGTTGCCATCCGCGAATATATTTTTTAGAAATTTTTTGTTGCTTGTTATTCGGATAGTTTAATAGTATATACAATTGAAAAGAGTACACATATATACTGTATGTATATATATAAATTGTGAAATCATATACCTCGCCGTAAAATTTTATAAAATATCTAACACCGCTTAAAGTCTTCACGCATAGATTTAATGTTAAACCCTAAACTCATAAAGAAAGAATTCTAAACTCATAAAGAAAGAATTCTTAACTACATTCTTAGGTTATATTCATATACACTAAAAATTAAGAATTAATTAGCATAATCTAAGATTCTAACAAAATATGATTAACATTTGACATTAGTAAAAGCACTTAAATATATAGCGTATACGAGATCGATGATGCCGACGTACAGATAGATCATAGATACATACATATCTCTAACTGGATGAAATCTAACGCTCAAGATCCAATATACATATATATAGTTGTGTACTACTGACTTTCATAAGTATTTTTTTAATGACATTGATTAAAGAAAATTGTAAAACATATATATACATGTCGTCGATGGACCGCTCGCTCATACGTGTGTATCTAGATGTGTTTTGGGGATACATTGTTTATTAAGACATCATCGCTCATCTGTTTACATTTGTATTTTCATGTATTCTAATATTACAGTGTGTTATTTTTGATTAAATAATCCAGTAATTGTCGTGTTTTTTAATAAGAAAAATTTGCGTAATATATCTACATTGTCGGCTATATATATTAGTATTCCACAAAAGTTAAAATGTAAACGCCAAAATCAATTGAAAACATATAAGAACCAATCATCGCAAGACAATAACAACATAGCTTATCTTTCTACTTTTTGTCGGCTAGACAAAGTCGGCTTTGACTTTCAATTTAATAAAGACTAATTATCACGTTGTATATCAGTATATTTAACCTTTCTCATGATATCTTGTGATGGTTTTATCAAATCTGCATCTCTTCGTAGATAGAAATTACACTCCCTTGTTTATATTTTTCTCGATATATACTCTATACAAATGAATAGAAAATACTTGGATCGTCGATCATACTCATGGTCCGGATCACAAGCGAGACCATACATATGCGATTTTTGCGAGAGAGGTTTCTCCAACGCACAAGCTTTAGGAGGGCACATGAACATCCACAGAAAAGACAGGGCAAAACTTCGACAAGCGAACCTGAAAGAAGAAGATACTGAAGAAGCCACCACTTCGACAAATCAGTTAGAGCAAGAGCTTATTGAGTTACCGTTCTTCGTTGATACGGTCCGTCGACCAACAACAAAAGAAGAAGATGATAAAAGCGATAACTGTGTAGGAGATGAAGAAAAGAACAAAACGAGGATACTTGAAACGGCTTTATCTCAAAGTGCAGAAGTGATAGATCTTGAGCTCCGGCTAGGATTAGATCCTTATAAGAAATCAACAAGTACGTAAAATGTTTAAATAATTTAATCACCAAGTATGTAATTATGTGAATAATTTCGTTTGAGTAGCTAGATATTGATTTTGTTAATATTACACAGAAACTAACATTTATTATGTAAATATATATTGGTTACCGATTGTGATAAGTTTATTATAATCATTTATTGGTGACCATCATTGTTTATTTACCAAATACGCCTAACTGGTATGGTATAATAATTAGGGTTCAATCATATTTTATTGTGAATCTTATGAACCATGAAACAAACAAACAAAAAACTATGCGCCCTATAGTGATTTTAATTACAGAATAAATCAGAATGTATCAAAAAGATAAAAAAATAGAAAGAACAAAAGGTTATCAAAGAAAAACGAAGGAAATATAAAAATTATTGTTGCCATATTGGTTGGTTACCATAATTAATAACTAAAAATAGAGATTTAGATTAAAGGTTTCTACTTTCTACTAGATAAAATTAACCCATTGATTTTATCTAGTTCCCACCCATCTCCTTTTTTTTATCAGGTGTTGAATCTCTCTGTCCAATCTCATCCTCCCGCCTCACATTGATTTGAAAACACAGACACACTATATGTATTATGTATATGAGAACATATATAGGGATAGCATGAGTATACTTTTTTTTTTTTTTTGGCATTAGCATGAGAGTGTACATATATGAGAGCTATATTTATGTGATGATTTCATCGTTTAGCTAGCTGTTTCAACTTTCAAATGATCTTGTTATGAACGTAACTGATAATAATAGACGAAAAGAAGAAAAAAAAAAAGCCATGATGATGTACACACAATTATATTGTATTTGAACTGTGAGTATGCGAAGTGAGGTTAAATTATACTATTTGAGTAAATTAATTGGTAAAAAAAATGCAGGAAAAATTCGTTATTGCTTTGGAAACAATCTACATAACTGAGGATTGAAAAAAAAAACCAAAAAAAAAGTCCACGAGAAAACAAATATTTTAATTGTGATATGCATGGACATGGTCCTTGCATTTGAATAACACCTATATCTACCTTTACTACCTTAGGTTGTATTTGATCGCACTATTACAAAAAAGGTCAATATACGGCACACAAATTTAAAAAAAAAAAAAACCAAGTTTGTTTTCAAAAGTCCACACTACTTAACATTAAGAAAGCTTCAAAATAATAATTGGTCAGTTGGGATGTCTTCATATTTCTTATGAAAACTTGGTTTAATATACGCTTAGAAGTTAGAACAAATACGCTTATATAAACCAAGGTGTCGTAGTCAATTATATATATTGAACCAATTTTTTTTTTTTTTAAAAGAAACTAATGAAATTTGTAACCACGCGTCCATTAGAAAAAGGCTGCTTCAAAATTTGAGGATGTTCTTTTTTTTTTTTGCTTCCAGAAATTTCTCAACATTTTTCGTATTAAAAATATAAATAATAAAACGCGGTTAAGATCATGCCACGTGTTATTAATATAATGTGGCATCCGAGGTGGCACAACCTAAGTCCTCGTAATTGATTCTCCCCACCATCATTATTTCTGTTTCTAGTGAGTCAACTCGTTCTCTCTTGTCTCTCCGTTTCTGTTACTTAATCCTCTTTTTCGCAAAACGCGATTTATTCGTGAAAGTGAAACACGCAGATCACTAGATTTTGTCGCAAAGGTTTTGTTTTTCTTTTTTTTTTTTCCGTTTTTGGATTTGTGTTTTTATGGTGGTGATTGTGGATTTGGAAGAATCTGAGCAATGAATGGAAACAGTAGAGGAGATGTTCAGATTGGGGAATGTAAGACAACTGTAGTTTACATGTCCGGTTACTTACCAGGAGCTTCTCCCGAGAAATCCCCTATTCTCTCTCCTGTTCCCGTGGATTTACCGGCGGCTGTTCACGCCGGAGATTCTTGGAAAGATGTGTGTGGCGGCGGTTGTGGATTCGCTATGGCTATTTCAGGTTTGATTTCGGAATTCGAAACGTATTTTTGTTCAACTAAAAGATCATAAATTTTGGGTCTTTTCGATTTACAAAAAGGTGTTTTTTTTTCCTTTTTTTTTTTGAATTCTTACTGATTTTGTATGTTGGTGGGTTTTAGAGAAGGGAAAGCTTATAACTTGGGGTTCTACTGATGATGAAGGACAGAGCTATGTCGCTTCTGGAAAGCATGGGGTAAACTTCTTTTTAAGATGTGAAATGTTGTCTCTTCTTTTCAACCTCTTTCTATTACGAAATTGATTCTAGTTTTTGTTTTTTTTCTTGAATACGATTGGTTTAAGGAAACTCCAGGGCCGTTTCCTCTTCCCACAGAGGCTCCAGTTCTTCAGGCTTCTTCAGGATGGGCACATTGTGCGGTTGTTACAGGTAATTGCCTTGCCTCTACTTCTATGTTTGAAGTCTTAAGGTAGAGTATTTGGTCAACTGTTAGATGAAGTGGAGTGATGACACTTGTAACTATGTCTTTTATTCATGACTTGTGTGTTGGTGTCTACAGAGGCTGGTGAAGCATTTACTTGGGGTTGGAAGGAATGCATTCCATCAAAGGATCCTGTTAGAAAGCAGCAGAGTGGCTCGAGTGAGCAAGGTGAGATCGGTTGGGATATCTTTTGTTTTAGTTGTGTTATTTGTTTACTGTTGATATGGTATATTGGTATGTTTTGAATTGTCATAGTGAGTCCATCATCACAAGGTTCAAATGCAGCCAGTGGTATGACACTGCAGAATGAGAATCGGAAGGGAGGGGAGGAATTGGTGAAGCGGAGGCGGATTTCAACCGCCAAAGATGAACCCGAAGGCCTTTCACTTGGAGAGGACTTCTTTGCTATCACACCTTCACTTGTGAGTGTTGGCCTTGGAGTGAGGATCACCAGTGTTGCTACTGGTGGTCGGCATACTCTGGCGTTGTCAGGTGAAGTTAAATAAACGACTTCTTTACAAATCCGAGATGAAGCTGCTACCTTGTAGTTGAAGATTCATTTGAGGATGATCATGTTTTTGCGGAAGTTTCAGATATAGGACAGATTTGGGGTTGGGGATATGGAGGCGAAGGGCAATTAGGATTGGGTTCCCGGATCAAAATGGTCTCCTCTCCTCATCTAATACCTTGCTTTGAATCACCTGGATCTGGAAAAGAGAGATCTTTCACATTGCATCAAGGAATCACAACCACGTCTACTCAAGTTTCAAGAGAACCTGGTCGGCACATAAAGGTTATTTCTTGTGGAGGTCGTCATAGCGCGGCAATTACAGGTCCATTTTCTTTTCTGAGTGTTTCCTCTGTACATTACTGATCAAACTGGTCTGCAATAAAAGAAAAGGAGGTTACGTTGCAGTATCTGTATTTTGAAAGTTGGTAGTGGTAGTCAAGACTAGTTTTGAAAACTTTGTGATGGCTTGCTTGATTGCTCGTCCTTCCTAGTTGCAGATACTGGAGGGTTAATAACTTTTGGCTGGGGACTCTACGGACAGGTGAATGTTATACAATGTAGCAATATTTTTCTCATTATCCAGTTGACTAAGCTTTTGACTTTAATTGCATTCGGTATAGCCTCTCCATGTGCTCATACTAACCCAAATTTTTTCTTGCATTTAGTGTGGCCATGGAAACACAAATGATCAATTAAGGCCCATGGCTGTTTCATCAGTGCAGAGTGTTCGGATGGAAAGCGTAGCAGCTGGATTGTGGCACACTATTTGCATCTCTAGTGATGGTAAAGTGTATGCCTTTGGTGGAAACCAATTTGGTCAACTGGGAACTGGCACTGATCATGCTGAGGTAACATCTCTTGTAATCCAAAGTTTGTAAACCAATACTGGAAGTCTTGTGCAGTGCATGAACCGAAACATTAGGTATTACTGAAAAATTGTATATCTGTCTTCTGATGTAGATGATACCTAGGCTGCTGGATGGCCAGAATTTCGAGGGTAAACATGCAAAAGCGGTTAGTTGCGGCGCCCGGCATAGTGCTGTTTTGGCAGGTATGGTTTTTAAATGTTAATGGCAGAAATGGACCTCTCCGAACCGAACTGAGCCCTAGCAATTTGTTTTCAGTTGTTTTAACGAGAAGATACTAAAGAGCCCTAGCTTGTGAGATGCTGCAACTTGTATTCAGGTCTCCTTTATTAATTTGTGGTCTCTCTTTAAGTTTTTCAAGAGAGAAAACGTCATATCCTCGTTTTGAAACATGGAACATGTTCGTCAAACACTTTGCATTCTATGATAAATGCCTGATGTAGATTGTCCTTTCTGATTCGAGTTCAACTTTGTGATGGAGGTACTAACTAACTACTAAGTGTATTCTCGATTTTGCTGATTCGCGCTGTAATTTTTGTTTCTGCAGTGGATGGTCGGTTGCTATGTTGGGGATGGAACAAATACGGGCAGGTATGATGTTGCTTCTGTTTTGCTTTGCTAACCGGTTGTCTCAGTATCACTGTATTTGTACAAAAAGTATCTCATTTTTGCATCCCTCTTGTTACTCAACAGCTGGGTCTAGGGGATACGATTGACCGGAACATTCCTACTCAAGTCCAGCTGGATGGCTGCAGACTGAGGAAAGTGGCATGTGGATGGTGGCATACATTGCTACTAGCAGACTCACCCACTTGAGGTTTCCCAACCAGGCACCAGATCCTCAATAAAACAGTCGCCACTTTAGGTGCCTATAGGTTTGACAGAAGCTGTACATACATGCTTTTTGCTATATGTGCTTTCTTCTTCAGTCTTTCCCTGTCTTCATGTTTTTCTTAGGGAGAGGGCTTTGACTTTGTGTATTGTGTAACATGGGGAAATTGCAGAACAGGAGAATAATACTGCTTGGTATGAAAGGATCTTTAGGTTTCTTTGGATTGGGTGTAAAAACAATTGGATTTTTAGATTGGTAAAGAACAATAACAGTGTCCTGCTTTGTACAGTCTTAGTCACAGCACTTCGCTTCTATTTCACTTGTATCAGGAATCAGAAAAAGTCATGCAATCAGTGTTAGTTGGGAAATCTTTAGTATATTCCATGACAAGCGTAGATCCACTGTCAAAAATATAAATATACATCGAATCACAGCTAACTTGTGACTAAAATTTTAAATAATAACTGTCGTGTACTTCCATTGAGTTCTTTATTTGAGTTAAACAATGAAACAGCTAGGGAAAAAGAAACAAGTGTCACTGTAAGTGCAGTATTATAATGTTGTAACTATTGTATAATACGTTGGAAGGCACAAGGCTTAACATGGACGCACCAGGAAACGTCAGTAAGATAAATGCTAATTGGCTAGCTTAACATGTATGTACAAGCAAAAGTCAGTAAGATTACTATTTTTTTTTGGCGAGTAAAAGATCATTTAATTACATTTTGCTTTCAATTAGACATCTCTTCTTGTTTTGCTACCTTATTTAGAGCTCTTTAAGGATTACTACATAGTACATACAAATACTACTAGCTAGTAGATTGTTGCGTTTTCTAGAAAGATAACTCAACTATGGTACAATACCTATTTAGAAGGATTGACGAAGAGTGAAAAAGTGTTACCTAAGATCTGTCGTAAACTTACTGTTCTTTTTTTTTTTTTGTAAGTTCAAATTTTATATTCATCTCTGTACTGCTGTACAAATAATTTATTTTGACTACTCAAAATATGAATTACAGTCGAATGCCTTATCTGAGGAATGGTTTGTGAAAACGCACCCTTAGCAGAAAGACTATTCACACACGACCCACGATCAGTCCGAAGTTTCGGGAAACCAGATTTGTAGTGCAAATATAAAAATAGTAAAATCACAAAAAAAAGAAAAAAAGAAAGAGTATTTTACGTTAAATGTTACTAATAAACTATATGCTTCGGTTTATTGGCACTGTAACACATTATAACAGGCCAGTTGGCTTCTGCACTTACAAGCATAAAGAAATATATTCCTCGGATACACAAAACCTTTATTTTGGTCAAGGATTATATCATTCAATTATTGTAGTAGCGACCTGGGACCATATATATATATTTTGGGGCGAAATAACCAAAAAAAAAAAGTGAAGAACAATATAACTAACTTTTTTACTCACAGTCGTAAGAGCTGGTCAGGTTAATTCCGATGTGTAATACTCGTATTTGGAAAAGCATCTATATTTCCAAACTGTATATTCCACCAAAATATGTAGAACAAATGGACACGAATAGTGCACGCAATAAAAAAACATCTTCCACATGTGTTTTCCTTGTTAACGAAGTAAAAAAAATTCAGAATTTGGGTCAATTCAAGATATCAAAACACAGCTTTTAATGTACCCCCTGATGCAATCGGGAACATTAAAACTATCTACTTGACAAAAACAATACACTATTTTATAAAAGATGAAAACGGAAATCATAGTACACATGCAGCTAATATATCACACACACCCTGAGAAAGCACCTGCCCATAATAAAACAAACAAAATGGAGCTTCCATGGCTATCTCTCATCACCCTTCTCACTCTTTCTTTCTCTTCTTCTTCTACTGTAAAAGCTTTCAAACGATGCCCTAACTGCGGGTCAACTCAAGTCCCGTACCCGCTAAGTACAGGACTAGATTGTGGCGATCCAGATTACAAGATCCGGTGCGATGAACGTGGTTCTCTATGGTTCGATACGCTCAACGGATCAACCAATCCGATCAAAACAATTGACCCGTTAGGCCAACGGTTCGTGCTCCGTCCATCAGGGTTCGAGCCAAACAGATGTGTATCTGTCGATATCAAGTACCACGGTATTCAGCTCGACCCGAATCTTCCTTTCAACGTTAGTAGTAGTAACACGGTTATAATCATGAATTGTACAAAAGAAGGTTTAGATTCGTACAGCTCTCAAGGGTTTAACTGCTCAAACAATAGCTTGTGCCACAAGTTTCTCAACCAGAATCTCGAAGCACGAGGCAAGTGCCGAGGCGTGTCTTCGTGCTGTTGGTATAAGACCGGTGCATCGGTTAATACTTATAAAGTTTACAGAGCTAGGACAGATATGTGTTCAGCTTATCAGAGTTATATGAATCTGGATCTGCTTATGCCGGTTAGTAAATGGGGTGAACCAGCCGTTGAGATACTATGGGAAACTCCGAGAGAACCGGTTTGTAAGATTCAGGGAGATTGTAAAGATTTGGTGAACTCGGTTTGTTTAAACGATTCGTCGAATTTAGGACAGAAGAGATGTGTCTGCAAGAAAGGGTTTCGATGGAACCCGGTCAACGCAGTATGTGAAGGTCCGGTCCGGTTTTGTGATTTGGTATTTAATTTGTGTTTTAGATTTGAGTCTTTCCGTTAACTAAGTGCAAAATTTGTTATTTGTTTATGTAGTGAACCGGTGTTCTAAGGGAAAGAAATGCAAAAGATGGAGCAATTTACCTTTAATTGGAGGTAAAACCGGATCAGATTCGGTTTGGTTCATTGGTTTATTATCCAAATCAATTTGGATTCAAGCCGGTACGGTTCGATGTTAAATTAGTTTCGGTTATTGAACAGGTTTAACCGGAGGAGTGGGAGCAATATTGATCGCCGGATTCGTAATGAAGATGATCATCACAAAGCAGAATCGGATAACCGCCGGAAGCCAATCTTGGGCGAGCGTAAGGAAACTACACCGTCACTTACTGACTACAAACAGTACCGGACTCGATCGAATCTTCACCGGCAAAGAAATCGTCAAATCAACAAACAATTTCGCCAAATCGAACCTCCTAGGGTTCGGCGGATTCGGCGAAGTCTTCAAAGGAAACCTCGACGACGGCACCACCGTAGCCGTGAAACGAGCTAAGCTAGGGAACGAGAAGAGCATATACCAAATCGTCAACGAGGTTCAGATCCTTTGCCAAGTTAGTCATAAGAATCTAGTGAAGCTTCTCGGATGCTGCATTGAATTAGATATGCCGATACTAGTTTACGAGTTTGTACCTAACGGAACTTTGTACGAACACATTTACTGCGGCGGAGGAGTATATGAACCTCTACCGTGGCGGCGACGTCTTATGATCGCTCATCAGACGGCTCAAGGACTTGCTTATCTTCACTCATCAGCTACACCGCCGATTTATCACAGAGATGTTAAATCGAGTAATATATTACTAGATGAGAATCTTGATGTTAAGGTTGCTGATTTTGGATTATCAAGATTAGGTGTGAGTGATGTGAGTCACGTTACTACCTGTGCGCAAGGAACCTTAGGGTATTTAGATCCAGAGTACTATCTTAACTTCCAGTTGACTGATAAGAGCGATGTTTATAGCTTCGGGGTTGTGTTGTTCGAGTTGTTGACTTGTAACAAGGCGATTGATTTCAATAGAGATGAGGAAGATGTGAATTTGGTTGTGTTTGTTAGGAAAGTTTTGAAGGAAGGGAGATTGATGGATGTGATTGATCCGGTGATTGGGAAAGGAGCGACGGGGATGGAGATTGAGTCGATGAAGGAGCTTGGAGTTTTGGCGGAGCGGTGCGTTAAGGAGACGAGACAATGTCGACCAAGCATGAATGTTGTAGTGAAGGAGATCGAGAGCATTTTACACGGAATTTAAAAGTTTGTTGAACGACGTTTTGTTTTGTCGTGTAAGGATTTTTGTAAATAAATAATTTCACAAGTGAATTTACATGTCTCGTCTATGAATGTAATTGCCAATTGGAAGAAAGTTTTGTAAAACAGATTAAAGATTTATACTCATCAAGTTTTGATTACTACTTATAGAGGTCAATGTATATAACATGGTTATGAGTCTTCTATAAGTAAGGTGTGGTGGTGTTAAGACTTAAAAGAGAGATAGCTTGATTTCAAGAAACACTGATGGATTCGATTTGAAACACTGATCTCAAAACTACAAAAGATGTTCTCAACATTCCAAGAAGAAAAACACAAAGGTGGGGTTTGTTTTCGAAACTAAACGGAAGCTAAGATCCAGAATGTGACATGAGAAGAAACAGCGATTTGGATCCAAGTGACGAAAGAAAGGGCTACAGCTACTTCATACCTAAGACAAGGATATTGGCTCTGAGTATTGCAATACTTGATATCCTTTTCATATAAGACTACAACTCCCGCTGATGAACATGCAGCTGCAAGAGATAACATTGCAGTCACCTGCAAAACAACAAAAACAATTCAATTCCTTCAAAAAATATCATATCAGGAACATTGAATTTAATGTAAAAAAACCCCATAGAAATGTGGTGCATACCCAATCACCAACGACGAATAAGCTAACCAAGATTGGGTTTTGGAGATCTTTTTTGCCCCTGAGAGCATAAACATCAAGACAAGCTAACCCAAAGCTCCACAGCAATTGAAGTCCCATTGATGCAATCAAGTAGCTAAAAAACACAAACCCAAAATTCATAACAACATTAACAAGACTTCCACTAACTAGAATTTTTCTAGTTAAATCCGCCAAATCCGACATCTAACCGAACAAAATAAGGCTTAAAGAAAAAACACTTAACCAAAAAGCAGTGTGAACAGAGAACTGTTTGGCAGAGACCATAACCCCGATTGAAGCCGCAGCAGAAGCACATTGTCCGATTCTCAGTAACAGACCACACAAAGTTCCCGGACCTCCGAAAAGCTTCTTCATTTCAATCAACAACGATTCCAATATCTCTTTCCCAAAAAAAACCCAGAAAATTTATGCTTAAATCAGCAGAGGAAAGAAGAGGAGACAAAATCGAGGAAGCAAAAAAAAAAACCCTAGTTTTCGCAATTGAAAAAGGCTACATTTGCTTCAGGAGAGATTTTGGCGGGGAAAAGCAGAGGAACTCCATAGCATAAGTTGAAAGAAGAAGAGGAACGCTAGAAGAGGATGAGATTTTTTGAGTCACCTACCTACTAAATAGAATTTCCCAAAACAGCTTAGATTCGATATTAAGCTTCTACCTTCTTTCTTTTCTCCCTTTGACATTGTTTTTTTTTGCTTTTAGTGGACTGAGTGAGAAGAACCAAGCGTCCTACGTGGCGGACAGATTTTTTTTTTGTTTTGAGTTAAATATGGAAACATTTTTATTAACTTAGGCCATAGGTAGTTTTTAGATCATGGATTTAAATTTTCAGATTTTTGATTTTGGTTTTTACATTTTGTAAAATAAATTTAAAAACAATTGAAAAATTAGAAGAAAAAAAAATGTTTCACAGAGGTAGGAGTTCTCAAAAATTCATTGAATTGGAATTGGATTTTGCTATGAAATTTTGTAAAATCTTCAAGTATCTGGATTTTTATTTATTTTTAAGGGAAACCATTTTCATAAAATCTTGAATGATTAAAAAATGGATTTTTGAAAAATCTAAAACCAAAAACCACTTGAAAAGCCATTTGTTGGTTTTTACCTCAACTGATTTTGTTAATACAATTTAATTCTAATGTCTGATAATAATTTCATTTTTGTGTTTTGGAAATGTGTATAAAATACGAAATATTCAGACTTTTAAGGTGCGACACAAGTCTTTTATTTATTTGATTAAAAACATACTTGAAAACATCCACAGGCCCAAACCAGACCAATGAGATAACTATGTTTTGATCAATATATGGGCCTTTATAGCCCAAAGTAAATTTGGACGTGAAACCTGGTTTTCTGAATTAGGTCAAATATAAATACAACTAATATCATCTCTCTCGAGATTACGGCTCCTTGTACTCACTCATTTTTAGGGTTTCCAGAGATCGGCAGATTTTGACATTCGCACAATCATGACGACTCAGATCAGTAAGAAGAGGAAGGTGTGAATTCTGATTTCATTTTTTTTTTTTTACATTTCGATAGATTTATCTCGCTGCATCGTTATTGGAACTGTTTTGATTAACTCTGTTGACAATTTGATTTGTAGTTTGTAGCCGACGGTGTGTTCTACGCTGAATTGAACGAGGTTCTCACCAGAGAGCTTGCAGAGGATGGTTACTCTGGTGTTGAGGTTAGGGTTACTCCCATGAGGACTGAGATTATCATCAGGGCCACCCGTACTCAGAACGTTCTCGGTATGTAGAATCTGTTCTTCATTTTTGGAAATTAGAAATCTTTTAGAGACTTGTATGTGTGGGGATCTGATTTAGGATAGTTATTTGGATACAGGTGAGAAGGGGAGGAGAATTAGGGAATTGACATCACTTGTCCAGAAGAGATTCAAATTTCCCCAAGACAGTGTTGAGCTTTATGCTGAAAAGGTGACCAACAGAGGTCTCTGTGCCATTGCTCAGGCCGAGTCTTTGCGTTACAAGCTTCTCGGTGGTCTTGCTGTTCGTAGGTTTGACATTTCTGCACTTTTGTTTACTTGTATACATCATTTGAGATTGTTAACTTACTAGTAGCTTGTTTAAGCATTCACCGAGCCCCTAATAGTTATATGTTTAGTGTTGTAATAGATGTCTTTCATATATAGAATGGTATTGGATAAATGTAATGTCTCTATCTACTGAACACGCCTCCTACTTAAGGTTTCAACTAGGTTTCTAAGTGTACACGGTTTCAATGTCACAAGTTCTCATAGAAAGATGTTAATTTTTGCAATGATTTATGTTGTACAGGGCTTGCTATGGTGTATTGAGGTTTGTTATGGAGAGTGGTGCTAAGGGATGCGAGGTGATTGTAAGTGGAAAACTCCGTGCTGCACGTGCTAAGTCAATGAAGTTCAAGGATGGTTACATGGTTTCATCTGGTCAACCAACTAAGGAATACATTGACTCTGCAGTGAGACATGTTTTGCTCAGACAGGTAAATATCTTTCGGAGATGTTCTTTAATGTGTAAGTAGTTCAGGCAATGTGTATAATATCTAAGTCTGGTTAAACCGCAATGTGCAGGGTGTGTTGGGAATCAAGGTGAAGGTTATGCTTGATTGGGACCCTAAGGGTATTAATGGACCTAAGACACCATTGCCTGATGTTGTGATCATTCATGCTCCCAAGGATGAAGATACCAGCTACCCACCTGCTCAGGTTTCTGCTCCGGCTGCTCTTGCTCCTGAAGCTCCACTTACAGCCGTAGATTACCCTGCAATGGCCTAGAAGAATCCCTCCCTTCCTTTACTAGTCGATGTGATTTTGTTTTCAACTGTTCTTCCTCTTTTGACAGTTTGTAGCTTCTCGTATCTTCGAATCAGACACGTTACTCCCCCCAAATCTTTATCTAAAGTTATCTCAATTTCCCAGTGTTGGAAAAAACTTCATGAATCATATTCTCTATTAATTCTTTCTTATTCATACGAAAGCTTTCAGAATATTATACGAATATAAATTGGTGAAATTGAACATGTAACGAGGCGTTTGGATTTATCCACGTGTTCGATACCTAGCCGTCTAAAAATAAAAACTCCGACGAGTTTCCCGCTCTGTGGACTCTTCTTCCTCAGCCTTATAGTAAAAAGGGTCACGAGAGAGATCTACATCGCACTCCTAAAGCTCTAACAATGGCGGACGAACTCGGATTCTTCCAACTCAACACCGGATCAAAGATCCCATCGGTTGGTCTCGGAACATGGCAAGCTGCTCCTGGCGTAGTTGGAGACGCTGTCGCCGCCGCTGTGAAGGTTCGTATGTGATTTCTCGTCTCATTTCACTGATCCTTCGATGGTCAAGGGTTGATTTCAGATCTTTACAGCATCTTTTTCGTTTTTTGCAGATTGGGTATCAGCATATTGATTGTGCTTCAAGATATGGCAATGAAATTGAGGTTAAATCCACCGATCTGATTTTATTTTGTATCTGCTAAACCTTACATCTCTGGCAAATTTGGTATGTAATGGCTGTTTTAGGTTCTTCATTATCTTCTTTGCCTGTTTGAATTACACGGGATCTGAATCTTGTATACCTCATGTTTTTTCACACATTTTGTATCATCTCTATTGTGGTTGCTCACATAGTTCATCTTTTGGCGACTCGTAGTTTTGATGTCCCTTGGTAGAACAGTGTATTGTCTGGTATGATCGTTCTTATTGGTTTTTGTATGTATGCTAAGGTTCACCTTTTTTTTGTTGGCAATGACAATGGCACACATTGTTTTGTGTATCTTCTTATTAACTAGGTTTAAATTTTGAAGGATTGGTGGTGTTATTTGTTATATACTGTTGTCAAATTCATTTGATATGTACATTCTACTTATGCTATGGAGATATTGAAAACTTTTTTCACCGGCAGATTGGGAAAGTTCTGAAGAAGTTGTTTGAAGATGGCGTAGTGAAGCGTGAGAAGCTGTTCATCACATCAAAAATCTGGTATTTTTTCCATAACGTTTCATGTTTTCTTACGATTTTCATTTTCCCTCGAGTCTGCTTAGCCTCTAACCTTTTATAACCTACAAATTATGCCATGACATGACAGGCTGACTGAACTCGATCCTCCGGATGTACAGGAGGCATTGAACAAAACTCTACATGATCTGCAGCTTGATTATGTTGATTTGTATCTCGTAAGCATGGCTTCTTTGAACAAATTCTAGTTTTATTGTTCTAACAGTTTTCAAGATGTGTTTCTTTCTTAGATTTTTAACCTTGATTTGTTATTACAGAACTACTAATTGGATCTTTGGATTAACTCTATGAAAGCTTACTTATATTTTGATTGGTTTCATTTGATCTTTTTTTCTCAAGATGCACTGGCCTGTTAGATTGAAGAAAGGCACTGTTGAGTTTAAGCCTGAGAACATTATGCCTATCGATATTCCTAGCACATGGAAAGCGATGGAAGCACTACATGATTCGGGCAAGGCACGAGCCATTGGCGTAAGTAACTTCTCAACGAAAAAACTCTCAGATCTCGTGGAGGCTGCTCGTGTTCCTCCCGCTGTAAACCAGGTGGAATGTCATCCCTCATGGCAACAACATAAGTTACATGAGTTCTGCATGTCCAAAGGGATTCACCTATCAGTAAGTTTGAATACACTAACATATCCAAAATATTATAGAAAATTAGAATTTCATGCTTATATACACTTGTGACTTTCGATTGTGGTAGGGGTATTCGCCACTGGGTTCTCCTGGAACAACGTGGGTGAAGGCCGATATTTTAAAGAGTCCGGTACTTGAAATGGTTGCTAAAGAACTCGGGAAGTCTCCTGCACAAACCGCACTTCGTTGGGGACTTCAAATGGGTCATAGTGTTCTTCCCAAAAGCACAAATGAAGCAAGAATCAGAGAAAATTTTGATGTATTGGGATGGTCAATCCCAAAAGAAATGTTTGACAAGTTTTCCAAGATAGAGCAGGTAAGTAGAACTATAAACCACATTCCTGCAAATTTAAAATCTATGAGGACTTCTAAATTTTAATTCTTTTTTGGCATTGCAGACTAGGTTAGTCCAAGGCACGTCGTTTGTTCATGAGACGATGAGTCCTTACAAGACACTTGAAGAGCTTTGGGATGGTGAGATATGATGAAACCAAGACGTCTTTTTTTGTTTAAATTTTAAAGTTTTTAACAAAAATTTCGTTTGACGATGGTGAAAACTATGTTCCACTGTTTTATACTTCAATCGAGGGAAATAACGTGTAAACGATTCAACTATTCAATAACAGTTTCTTAAGAACACCAGAAAAATCACTAAGCATTGTGGTCTATGATAATCATAAACAAAAATTTAGACTGTAACAGAGAATTTGAATCCATCGGCCTCAAAAGCCTAAAAATAATTATCTTTCATGAACCATAGGAAAATCCAAAACATGAATTCGCAAGCAGAGAAACTAACGAAGCCACATTGCTAATATTAAATGGAAACATCAACAAAAAAACCAAACTAAGAGGTCGCGCTTGTTTAGACTTTGTGTCTCACTGTTGTTTAGCTTCGACCTTCTTCTTCTGCCAGAGCCTGTCCACGCCACTGTCTGCGTCTCCCTGCAGATTCAATTTTTTTTAAAAAATCTCAATCAATGATCTTTATTATCACAACTGTGGAAGATTAATTGAAGCAATTGGAAGTAATTCAACAAACCTGAGCTCGGACAAATCCGCAGAGAGCAAAGGTGGTGAATTGGCCGGTGTAAACACCATCAGCATCAAGGTGACCAATGTTAAGCTGAACAGAAGCATGATCCTTTGATGTGATCAATCTGTTTGTTGCCGAGCTGAATTTACAAAAAAAACAAGCTTAGTTCTTAATTAAGAGAATTTAGCTTAAATCTATTAATCCAAAGTCGAGAACAGAGAAAGCTGATAAATACCATTTTCTTGGAATGTAGAGCTCTGTGGTCTGACCTTCTTCGTTCTGCATTTTTACAGATTTGGCTTGACGAACAATTAAAAAACGATCTGAAACAAGTTAAACAAACACTAAAATTAATCAGATGAGCAATAGAACAATGTATTCATGAACGATAAATCCGTAAGATAACAATGGAAGAAGGAGACTAATAAGACTCTTAAGGATAAATTCTCACCTGTGATGAAGAAGAAGAAGAAGAATCTGAGATCAGTTTGGCGGCGACGAAGATGAAGCAAAATGGTCTGTTTATTGTATTTATAGTTGCGAGCTCTTAGGGTTTGCTTATTTCACAATGACTACTATACCCTTTATGTTTAGTTCAAAAACATATCCAATTAGAGCGGTTTTTAAATTGAAATCGAACCGAACTACCAAGGTTTTAAACCAGATTAAACCGACGGTTGTTAATTGTTTTTTTTATACCATCATCGGCATTCGGAATCATAACCAAAGTACAAACCAAAACAGAAAACTGGTTCAGTTTGGATATTCAGATTGAAAATTGACTTAAAAATTGGTTCAAATTGTCTGATTCAGCTGAACGATTTTTCCAGATTTCTTGCATATTTTTCTTCTTTCAAAATGGTTTTTGTAGACACTTGACAAAATGACACACAAATCACCATATACTCCCATAGAAAAATTGGTGTTTACATATCGAAACCAAATTAGTCTAATGATTTTGACTGTAAAGTTTTAAAAACTCTACACAAGAAGCACCTTCATCCAAAGCTTATTCTGTCCCGAAACTGCGGTCTCCAGCGTCTCCAAGCCCAGGTATTATGAACCTATTTCGTTTTAAATACACAAGCAAATTAAAATCTTATCTTCATAAAGCCAAGAACCCATTTTCGAAAAAGTGAACTTGCATATCTGACTTACCCATGTTCATTGACTTCAGGATCGATCATTCCAGCATATACATGAAGCCTGAAATGTGGCAAACAGTTTAGTCAAGTGTTAACCAAATGTCAAACAAGTTTAGAGTCGATCTTTTGCTACTGAGATTACCCAGGGAATTTCTCATTAAGCTTCGTCAGTGCAGGAGGTGCAGTACATGCACAAATCTGTAATCAAGGAGGTACCGGACAAAATCAAACTACTTGAGGATATTAGGTAGCCAAGATATCTGACAAAAAACTGCTTTCTACCACTTTGATTTGCTGAACAGACAAACCACGTTCCTTCAATAGATCCATCGCCGCAATTATGGTACCACCTAAAATACAAATAAATCCGTGTTTTGAAGCACAGAAAAAACCAAGCTGTTGCTAAAACCTACAAATCTAGCTATGAAGCAGTTTGGTATTACCATCGTGTACATTTGAACATCAAACCTTAATCACACTTCTAATATGGAGGAGGCTAAAAGGACTAAAACTCATTACATTACAAGAATTGATTTAAGACTTTCTTACCTGTGGCAATCATAGGGTCGACCAAAAATACTCTCGAATTCTTGGGAAATTCATCTGGCAACCTAAAGAAGATGTATCAAAAGCTGTTATTGTAAAACACTTCAGTAAAACTACATAATGCTGCAGAGAAGTCCTTACTTGTTAAGATACACAGACGGCAAAAGTGTTTTCTCATCCCTACTTACTCCTGGCATATATGATAAGCACGGGGACATCATAAGGTAGTTGATCAAAGTCTTTCATGTTTGACATCTTCGAACAAGAAAGTACTTACCTAAATGATATACTTTATTCGCAGGCAAAACCGAGGATGCATGTTCTGCAAGAGCAAGACCAGCTCTCAATATCGGAATAACCTACACAGAGAGACAAAAACCAAGTCTCAGATATGTTTTACATTTTGCGTTTGAGAAGAAAGTATATAGACAGGAAGAGTTGGAGGAATTAAACGAACCGCAATAGGCTCTCTAGGATCAATGAATTCAACAGAAGCAGGACCCAGTGGAGACATTATTTCTCCAACAACAGTTGGCTTGACAACACACAGACAAGAAACAAATAAGCAAAAACCAGAGAAAACGAATTCAAGAAAAAGAGATGTGAAACGGTTACTCACCAGCCACTCTCGTGATGCTTCATACATGAGTAGTCTCCCTAGTTCAGCCATTGCATTCCCTAAGATAATTTAAAAAAAACTCAAGCTTTAAACAGCAACAGAGACATATGTAATAACAAAGTCATATTCAAACGCAATTGAGCAGATAATATAGTCTAAGAGCTTAAGAATGTTCACTAAAATCAAGAATTAGGATCCAACGAATCAGAAATTGAATTCAGTTCTACATGCATCTCTACTTGGTGTGGGATAAAATACTCAAAAAAATCTTATCTACTCACTGAAGATAGGACAAGGAGTCTGGTCATTTCTCAGAACAGAGATCCAATGTTTGATCAACGGATGTGGTGGCACAAACACCTGAAACCCAAAATCAAATCAACTCAAACAAACAAATACAAAACTCCAAAAATCTAAAATTCAATTCGAGTGTTTTACCAGCATCCTGTTGCTCCCGTTGATCGAACCTTCCGACGCAGCCATTTTAGCTCTAACTCGAATACTCCGCCGGTAAACAGACGAAGAAGACGAAGCACTGACCAAATTTTCTATACAACCAAAATTCGAGAAAATCAAAAGCAAAAAAATCAGTTTGAATATACAAAAAAGCGTTTCACTCGAAGCTAAGGAATAATAGAATATATAAATATATATATACTCGAGCGAGAATCGGGGAGAAATTAAAGGAGAGGAGAGAGGACGAAGGATTAGGGTTTAGGCGGCTGCTGCATTGTTGTTGTCGGGGACTAAAACGCAGCGTATCAGAACCACACCTGAGGAGTGTGTTGTTGTTAATTGAGTACGCCATTTCCGTCGATGTTCCCAATCTGGTTAGATTTTGTTTACACAGACGATAGGGCGGGCGATCTTAAACCGGTTCTCATAAGTAGAATCGAAACAAAATTTTGAATCTTATTCTTACGGCCCAATGGGCTTTCTTTTTGTTAATCAATATATAGTAGTGTTTAGGACTTTCAAATACTGTACTAGTATTTACTCAAGAACAGCTTATTTACTCAAGAATTGTTGTAACTCAATAATCAATGTAAAAAAAAACAGATACATAACATAAAGGTTTACTATATCATTTGAGACAAATCCATATATATAAGAATAACTTTTTAAAAAAAAAAAGAGAGAGAGAGAGGGAAGCTTTACCAATGTAGTTGAAGCAAATTTGATGTTTTTGAAGAAAAGTGTATTGTTTGATGAGAAAATATGAGACAGCTTATTTTTTTATATATAGAGGTGAATATTTACAATCTTTTTTAGGATTAATAATTAATTATAGATTTTCTTGAATTATAGATTTTTTAAAAAGAAAAATAATTTTGTAAATTCTTTATGATTACATTTTTACAGTATTAATAATTAGCTGTAAAATTCTCTTAATTATATAAGTAATTTTCTTTTAAAATTAATAATTTTATAGTTTCTTTATAATCACATTTTTACAGTATTAATAATTAGCTTTATAATTCTCTTAATTATAGAAGTAAATTTTCTTTTAGAATTATTGTGATATTGTATAATTTCCTTGTAATAATGATATTGTATTATCTTAAGAGTTAAGATCAGATTTATATCTACTTTGATAACCAAGTCTTAAAACTGATTTTTCTTTTTGACTCATGAAGAATTTTGTATATATATAATTATATGTTATTTTTTTAAGATAGAGACAAATTTTTGCAAAAAAAAAAAAATGAACAGGTTTCTATAATAAGATATAAGTTTACACCACATATACATAACTTTACACTGTAGTAGAGATCTCCAATGTTATATTATAAACAAACATGATTGATTACACATCTTCACATTGTGATAGAACACATAGTGGTTCCAAAGTCTGTATATATTTTACTGCTTCAAATAAAATCTGAGGTCTTCTGCGTTGGGTTGGTCCCTGAGTTTAGCCATTGCTCTCCGTTCGATCTTCCGAATCCATTCTTTGCTAACTCTAAGAAGCTTCCCAATCTCTTCCAGGGACTTGGGCCTGTAGTCTTGAAGACCATAACGTAGAACCATCACTTGCTTCTCTCTTGGCTCTAGCCCTTCTAGAAGATCATGTAAGTCTCTCCTCGCGCTCTGCCTCATCACAGCCTCCTCTGGACTCTCCATCGTCCTATCCGGAGTAAGTTCCTGCATGCGTGGAAAATCAAGCGTTGAGTCTCGAAACCGAACCAAACTGAACAAAAAGAATAGCATAAATCTAAACTGACCCAATCGTTATGATAGATCAATTACTATACTAAACAAAACAAATCTTGGTTCTTGTTCGATGGACATTTCTCAAAACCAATGATTGAGCCAAACTAAACAGAAACCAACTCCTCACTCCTCCACCCCCCACATGAATTGCTAAACACATCCATAGTTTCTGCACATTTTGGTCCAAAACGACATACCAGGAATTTTGTAGAAAAGCAATCCCCAACCTTCTGTTCGATTGAACCAACCACTTTTAAGCATTGGTTAGCTGCTCGAATCTTCTTCACCGAGAGGCTTGTTAGTTTCGAGATCTCCTCATCCGCCGGATATTTTATCCCATTGCTCGTTTTCAAGGTCTTACGAGCCTTTTGGATCTGATTGATAGTTCGGATTATTGATGCCTGCGAATAAACAGAAACGATAAAGGAAAACAAGTGAGGTTAGCTTTGTTGAAAATGAGACAAAACTATAGATAAACAAGAAAAAAGGGTCAAAAAATCAAAATGCACAAACAGGAATATGGACGCCTCTTGCATGCCGTGACACCATCATGGACATTGATTTTCTTATCCAATACTGCACATATGTTGAAAACTTGTAACCCCTTGTGTGATCAAACCTCTCTGCTCCTTGTAACACCCCCACATACCCTGCCTGCAAAACCCACAATATAAGAACAAAAGGAACTGCAATCATAGTTTTTAAAATTTCCACTTGCAAATGTTCTTTCTGTAATCATAAGCTAAAAGATAGAACTTTTGTAGGACTCTTAATACAACTCTTAATGAGAGAAGATGAACCTGAACTAAATCTTCGTGGGCGATTCCCAGTCCACGGTAATTTCTTGCAAGAAAGAGAACCAAAGACCGGGTGCTCTTCAACAGTTCATCTCTACAGTACCAACCGTAATGTAGATTGCGCATCAGGAGTTTCTCGTTCATCCCAGCTGCTGCAGCCCAACAACTCAAACTGGCTACCTTACCACTTTCTTCCTCCAGTTGCGTTCTGATTCTCTCCATGTCCGCCACTATCTTCAAAAGATACATGAGAGTGTCATAAGAATTTCTTGTTAACCAAAAGAGAACAAAGGAAAGGTTTAAAAAAGTACAGAAATATTTCACACTGAACCTTGACTCCTGTTGACATCTCAGCCTCGTTTCTAGAGATCCTCTCTCTTTTCTTTCTATATTTTGGTGGTCTTCTCACTCTAGGGACATTGATATTGTTCCACGTGGTTCTTACCCCGGTTGGCAAAGAACCCTGATCAACACCATTCTCACCTGTCACACTCGACCTTCTAGCTATCTTTTTCAATTTCCTTCTGGATGATACAAAGACATGCTGCTGATTCGGTGTTGTACCCACCAACTCGGTTGTGTCAGATAAGCAAGAGGTGATTGAAGAACAACGAGACCTAGATAGACAGGTTTTGAAAAATTCAGAAGCCCCCAACTTGGCAATTTGCAACATAATATCTCTTTCCATTCTTAAAGAGTCCAAGGCAACAAAAGTTTCCTCTAGTGCTAAAAGGTTCTTTGCTAGTAAATTGTATTGCAACATGGTACGAGAAGAATATGATTTATCTGCAGAAGACATTTGTTCTCCAACGAAACCCACGCCAATATGTTCCTGGAAAAATAAAAAAATGAATACCACCACACCACTAAGGATAGAAAAAGCGTGAAATATAGTGTTCGTTCATCTGCAGTGAAACCTTCAATACACACACACCTTTGAATCTTGGAGTTCAACATATACATTACTTGATGTAGTGTAAGGAGTTGCAGATGCGCAGCCACATGCTTTAAAAGGATCTTTCTGAGGATAAATTATGCTTTCATCTTTGAGTGAGGATAGAAACGACCATCTCGTTGGAACCACAGAAGTCAGTGGAATTCTAACTGAAGCATTAAGCACAAAGGCAGAATAAGCACAGAGAGAAACATTGCAAAATCGATGATCAGAGGGAGCGTGGGGGAGGAGAGTAACGTAACTCACCAAAAATAGGGAAAGACGAAGTTTGCTCACATCTTAAAAGGGAGAGCCAATGTTTAATCAAAGGATGTGGAGGTACGAAGACCTGGATTGGATCCATTATCAAAATTCAGAACATGTTTGAATGAAAGGGCCGGGAAAGAGAATAAGGCAGTGTTGAATGTTACCAGCATAGTATTGGTCGACGCCATATTCGATCGGACCAAGATACGTGTCCGAGAAGCAGACGAAGACGAAGAAGAAGAAGAAGAAGAAGAACCAACAATCTAGATATAATCCGAAATCGAAAACAAAAGAACAATTAGCTCGAGAGAGAGAGAGTAGGCACACGCGCGTCTGTCTATACAGATGATGTATGAGTTTACATGTAGAGAAAGAGAGAGATACAACAGACCTGTTTGGGAATGGGGAATGAATTGAAGGACGCCATTGACGCAGTGAATCAGCCAGCGAGGAAGGAGATATAGTGTTGTGTGTAATTGTATGGTTGTAGTAGAACACCACATTTATTTTTCCTTTTTTTTTTTTTTTTCTTTTTTTTTCAGTTTGTCTTTTTTCACTGTTATAAATATTTATGACAAACTGACCATACAATTCACAGAAGAAAAAATGTATATATATATATATATATATCTAGATATATATTCAAATTTTAATTTAAAGCAATTTAAAATTAACATTTTATTCAATTTAAAGGAATTTAATATATATCTTTCCTAGTGATTTTTCTTTTATTAAAATAACATTAAAATAAACTAAGCAAGCCTATCTTCTACAATCATAAAAGTCAGAATTTGGACTAACCGGAAAAGTTCAAACCAGACTGAACCGTCGAATGTCTAGACCAAAATTATGTGTGGACTAGCTGTTGAGTAATGAGAAATATGTGGTGGACGTGTTGAATTCATTGCTGGTCATGATTGATTACAGCTATTTGGAAATTGTTTACATTTGTATAGAAGAAACAGACTATAACTGTTTTCAATATATAGTTTATATTAGTACTATTATTTTGACGACAACATAATATTAATATAGTGACTTTCGTGTCATGAACAACATGCAAATGAAACCCATTAATTTAGTAGCTGAAATATATTCATTTAACCGGAATTGCAGAGTCAAACCAAAAACTATGGTTACGATACTGTTTCTTTCTGTTAATCTGTTGTTATCTTAATCAAAGTCTAAACTACATACAAATGCAATCGTATAAACAAACAAATGAAGGTTAACTTGGTCTACTATATTATTTAAAAAGGAATAACAAAACTTACAAAAATTATATCTGTAATTATGAAAACGATCGATAAGCCATGAACGATGTTGTCGTACAAATCTACCAGAAGATGAAAGAAGAAAAGTGAAAGATCAAAAAAGAGGATTTATTGACTAACATCCAGCATGTCCTCCCTCGCAGGCGGCACAACCGGTATCGTCATCCTTTTCGCGAGTAGGTTTAGTGCTGATGCAGCAGCACACGAGAGCCGCCAGCAAGATGAATCCCCAAACAAATGCAAATGATTGTGCCACCTTCAAGAATTTCTCCATTTTTCTTTTTTTGTGTTCCTACAATATTCCTCTGCTTGTCATTATGATCATATCTCTAAAAAACCTCCCAAAAGCCTTGAAAACTTCATTTTTATTTCGACAAAAGTTAAAGAATGGAACATCGTAGAGATTTTGCATATCCACAAAGATGTGAACAGGTGTTTTTATTTATAGAGAAAGAGGAATCAAGACCAACATGTTCGAGAGAGTATAAATGACCTGTGTGATTCTTTATATCTAAGCATGATGGGATGTGCGGTTAAATGATCTGTGGGCATGTGGGGATTTTATTATATGTTTTTGATGACCTTTTTGCTTTTATATATATTTAGTATGATTTTGCCAGATCGAATAATATTTTGTTCGTTGAGTTTATTATAATTAATTCGTAATTAGTACTCAGGATCTAATACTAGTTTTTTCAAGTGCGAGACAACATCATTCGTTTTGTGCAACATAATAATAACTAATTAAAACGAACCTCAACCAAAAATCTTACCTG
Organism: Camelina laxa; assembly: GCA_024034495.1. Taxonomy (NCBI): domain Eukaryota; kingdom Viridiplantae; phylum Streptophyta; class Magnoliopsida; order Brassicales; family Brassicaceae; genus Camelina; species Camelina laxa. The sequence continues at coordinate 9,326,250 of CM043882.1, read as the reverse complement.
ATTAATTTGGTTATATAATGTATATAACCCTGGAGCCCTTTATTAGATTGGATGCTCGTACTCCTAACAAGTCGTTGGTCGGAATTGTGAAACTCTTGATCTAAAAGTAAGTTAGAAACTATAGATGATACAAAACGAATACTCATCTTTATATAAGAAAAAGAAAGTTTACCATTAAGATGATAGAAATATAAGAATTTATTGTTGTTAATCCAGAAAGATAAATATGTTGGTTTGTTATGAAATATGAAACATGTGTTGTTAACTTTGAATTGCAAAGACATGAAGGAAAAAGAAAACATGAGGAAGAATAAAGAAGAAAAAATAAACATGATTCCACCATATGTCTTAAAATATAACGCACTCGGTTTTCTAGAAGGAATGTAAGTTTTCTCCGTTTGATACTACTATTCTTGAGATTAAAGATTGAAATGAACTTATGTAGGTGTGGTTTGCTGGTTTGATATATGAGAATTAATCAAAAAACAAATTAGTTGTAAACTTTCGAATCATGTTTACCTAGCTAGTGATGATAACTGATGATAAATATTGTGGTAGGCTGGTAGCTTCACAGTTTTTTTCTCTCTTGACTTCTCCCACAAGACTATTAGTCAAATTGGCTGCTTATGACTCTCTCTGTTGGGCCAACGGAGAAGACAAACACAATTATGCGCCCAAGAATGTGATTTGGAGATGAATTGATGAAGAAGACATCTTGTTCACTCTTGTCTCTCTTCGATCTTGATTTGTTATGAGCTCGTCCTTAAATATTTTTCATATGAGTGGTATGTGAATTTCTTGTAAACATCATAATAAGGAATATAAATCTTTGACCCAAAAAAAAATTCCAATGGAAACCAAGAGAATGTAAATGCATTTAAAAGGGAGAGAAAATGAATATCCTCCAGTAACCAAACCTTGGTAACTTTTAGTAATCACCATTAATAAAAGATTAATCACATAACCGATAAAGGCAATAGAACATTTGTTCTGAAGGAAACAGAACAACAATAAATCTATAGATAAATTTGGTTATAACTCCCACAAGATTTTTAGTCAAATTGGCTGCTTAGATTATCCTTGTTGGTGTTTTTTATTAGAAACTTTTACAATAAAAAGTTAAAAAATAATGAAAAGTTATGAGAGAAGAGAAAAACGTTTCTTGTTTCTTCATAAAATCAAATGTTTCTTCATCAAAAAACATTTGAAACGTTTCTTGCAATATTACCGGTTCAACTTTTTTAAAAAAATTAAATATAATCAAACAATTAAAATATTAATTTATTTTGTTTTTAAGAAATTATGTGGATTATTTACCAATGAGGATAGTCTTATGAATCTCTCTGTTGGGCCAATGGAGAAGAAAAAACACAAGTATGCCCCAAGAAAAACATAAAAAAACGCAATGTTACCAATTGAGTGAGATCAGTTCATATATACAAAAGTCAAAAATTACCGACGGCATGCTATTTTCTGTACCGAGAGTCAATATTGGCAATAACCAATAAGATTATGAATATTCTACTATCTGTACCTCAAAGTATTAGAGAATACTAATACGGACCGAGCAATGGCATCATGGATAGACATGCAACATTACAACAGATGACCAATCATGAGAGTGAGAGAGAGAGAGAGAGGACACATTGACGTGTAAAGATTGCCAAAATACCATGGTCCAGATTCGAACCTAGGACCATTAAGGCGTTTATCGGTACATTACCCAATTCGAAAACCCACAAGTAAGGGATTTTGGAAAAGTCATCAACGGCTGGAAAATATTAAGCAAAAGCGAGGCTAAGTCACAATCAATCAGAAAAAAAAAAAAAGCTAGTCGGCTTTCTACAACGGCACGCTATATACATAGCTGCTTGCTTATTTAGGCTCCTAAATATTAAAATTCTTGTGTACTATTTACGCTATTTCCTTCTTTGTTTTTTTTTTTTTTTGGGTGATACATTTATATCAATGTACAACACGTAATCCCATTTTCACACTTCATTTTAAAATGTTTTATACTCCATCTATATTTTATTTTTATCATAAAATTTGTTGCCGTGAATTATGAAACCGAAAAATACATCCATCCAGAGAGCATGCTCAGTATATATATATATATATCGAAGTTTGTTTTGTAACGGACACCAATAATTTTTAAGTATCTTACTATGGTCGAGAACAACAAATCTTTGTTCACAATTTCACATGATGTCTTGCTTTATTACCTAGTAAACATATACTATTAATTTATTTATGGAGTAAAGTGCCAATATAATGCCAGAATTTAAGCTGTGAGTTTTGCACACATTAATTTATATGATTACTAGATTAACAATTGAATTGAATAGTTTTGTAAAACAAATTGAATAATAATACTTTATAAGTTTGTTTAAGGTAAAATATGATTACAATCTTAATAGTAGTACTATATTCTAAGATGATGATGTTAGTTAACGGATGATTGGGGGTAGGCAATTGTAGGCTGTAGCGATGAGCGTTCGTATAAGACCACTAATCAACCTGTCATTATGTCCACTCAGCCGTAATTTTAAATTAATTACACAAATCATCTCTGAATCGTATAAATATATAAAAACCAGAGGCGTCATTTTACAAGTTGATTCCTTTGTAACAATAATTTAAAAAAAAAAACAAAAAAAAAAACACTTAAAGCATATTGAATTCAATTTCAAATTAATAAACCTTTCATCATCATCATTTTATCTGAATACGCCTCAATTGAAATTAAATTCCTCTTCTTCTTTTATTTTTCAACTCAAAGCGGGTTTTAGAGAAAATCCCAAAAAGAAGATTTTAATCTCTGCCTGCAGCTCAAATTCGGATCTCCGGAGTTGATTTTTTTTGCTCCTTCGTCCGGAGGAAAAAAATGGCTCAGTCGTCGTCGGCGGCGGGGAGAAGCGGAAGGGTTATCGGCGATTACGCGGTGGGTCGACAAATCGGGTCGGGTTCGTTTTCCGTGGTTTGGGAAGGTAGGCACCTTGTCCATGGCACCGTCGTTGCTATCAAAGAGATCGCTATGGCTCGGCTTAATAAGAAGTTGCAAGAGAGTCTTATGTCCGAGATTATTATCTTAAGGAAGATTAATCATCCTAACATCATCCGCTTTATCGACATGATCGAGGTTTATTATCTTTCTCTCTTGTTGTTTTGAGTGACTTCTCTTTGGTTGTCTAGTAAGCATAGAATTAGAACAGCCAGGATATGGAATGATGTAGCTCGTATAAGCTGGCCATTGCTCGTTCGGTGAAATTGTTAAATGTGTTAGCACTTTTGAAATCCAAAGAGGATGTAGTCTGATGCTCATTTGTATTGGAAATGGTAAATGCTTAAACTGTAGATAGGTCTAATTGTGGTGAGGGTGGTTTTCTGGTTTTTTATATAGGCTCCTGGGAAAATAAATCTGGTGTTGGAGTATTGTAAAGGAGGTGATCTGTCTATGTATATTCACAAACATGGAAGTGTTCCTGAAGCTACTGCTAAGCATTTTATGCAGCAGTTAGGTAAAGTCTGCGAAAGATTCTTCTTCATTTGCTGTTTTATTTGAAAGCTGTAGAATCACATTCTCACTCTTGAAATGATTTTTTTTTTTGGCTAATAGCGGCTGGCTTGCAAGTTCTTCGTGACAATAATATCATTCATCGCGATTTAAAGCCTCAGGTATGTCTGATAACTCAAAACCCTGATATGATCTTCTCTTGTCAATTAGATCATGACAAAACGTGAGAGCCCTTGCTAAAATGATTAATCTTTCAAAGGGTTGTGCTGGACGCTGTAGAAGTATCTGTTAGGTTCCATTAAAATATGTTCTCTTCTTTGTCACAGGATATAATATCCGATAAATTCTTCCCCTAGCAGAGATAGAGATTTTTTTTCTTTCTAAAATTGAAATTTGATTGCTAAGGTTCTTTCGTTCTTGAAACAGAATCTTCTTCTATCCACAGATGATACTGATGCAGCTCTGAAGATTGCTGATTTTGGATTTGCAAGGTACTGTCGTCAGCGACTTTGTTTCAGAAACAATTAGTGTGATGTGATGGTCAGAGTTGGTCTTATATGGTTTCCTTCTGCTTTTCTTGTATCTAAATATCTAGTTTTAGGTAATTGCATTTCTTTATCCTGGCATAGCATTCTTATTACACCCCTTTGAGTTTGTAATTTGCACTTAAACATCACACTTTCTTAGCTCAGATCGTTGCAGCCTAGGGGTTTGGCAGAGACTTTATGTGGTTCACCACTGTATATGGCCCCAGAGATTATGCAGCTTCAAAAATATGATGCAAAGGTGCGACTGTTGTTTATATATGCCACCTAGGCCATTCTTATACTATATCCTACTTATAATCTTCCTTGATACACAGGCAGATCTCTGGAGTGTTGGTGCTATATTATTTCAACTTGTGACAGGCAGAACCCCTTTTACAGGAAACAGTCAAATTCAGGTTTTGTATATCAAGTTTCATTAAGATCTAAAATATGTAAACGTTTTTGTTTCGGTGAAAGCAATATCGGCTAACATGCTCTCCAACTAATGTCCACAGTTGCTCCAGAACATTATAAGGTCAACTGACTTACATTTTCCAGCAGACTGTAGAGATTTGAGTACTGACTGTAAAGATCTATGCCAGAAGCTACTGCGTCGTAATCCAGGTAAGCATCTTTGTAAATAAACTTCCAGATTCATTAGCATATGTGTGTCAATTTAATTTTGAAAAAGTAACAAGAGAATGGGCAAGTCGGGCTACTTTTGTTTTTTGTCATGGTCACAGTTTTTGTTTTGTTAAAAAGTATGGCCAAAACTTTGAAATTGTCCAGTAAAAGTTGGGTGTGTCTTGAACACTCTGGGTATTGGTTTACCATTAAGCTCTCTTCATCTCCTAAGTGTCTGTGTTTGTTACCCTTAAAAGTGTTTTGAGGGTCCTTATTTGTAGTCTATAACATTTCTTTTTTGGAAATATTTTGTCTGACAGTGGAACGTTTGACGTTTGAAGAGTTTTTTCATCATCCTTTTCTTTCGGACAAACAATCATATGATTTCACAAGGTAGATGCAGTTCTAAACTAGTTTCTTCTATCATTTGTGGTTCAAACTGTTTTATTGATGATGATTAATGTTGCAGGAGTAGATTAGATTCACAAACGATGAATGAATTTCATTCATTTGGAAGCAGTCCCTCAAGAAATATGGAAGAAATTTCTCAAGAAGACTGTTTGCCGTTCTTTTTAGATGATGATTCTAGTGGACCTGAGGGAAGTCCTTCATCTTTTAAACATTCTTCTCCGATGAAGTCATCTTACGGATTTAGTATTGAGAGAAGGGAGGCAGCATCTAGTCCTTTAAAAAACATGGAACTTACTTCCAGATATAGTAGAGTCAGTCATAGAGCTGAAACCAATAATTTCAAGTTTGAAGGCCATAAATTATTAGATAGAAGCCAATTTAAACCGTCTAGCTTGCCTGATTCCAGATCACTTGGTACTCAAGGAAGAGGTAATCAAATTTCTATAATTTCCTTAGCCTATAAAAATAAAATTGCCTTTGGAAAAGATTCCTTGCACAGTTTCTAATATACATCGTTTCTGCAGTAGGGGATTCTCCAGACTCAATGGATCAAGATTATGTTCTGATATCTGGACCACCGGTTGATATACCATCATCTTCGTCTGGTTCTCCGAAGCCTTTCAATTACCCATTCAAATCACATTCTCCTCCTGTAGAGTCCATCAAGAGAAATGTAACTACTTTAACGGCTCCTATGCCAATAGCTGGTGCCACTGGCAACAACATTAGTCGATTTGGAAGCTTGGAGAGTCAGAATTATATCCCGGGTACTTCCCATGGCTCTCTGGATCTTGTAGATGCTTTTGAACAGCCATCAACTAACAGTTTGACAAGAATCCGGTCTTTACAAAAGTGTGCAGCAGCAATAGCAGAATTGGTTCATGAAAGGGTAAGCAACTTCAAATATAGTTATATAAAAGTTTGGCACAAAACTTGAGTTTCTGAGCGTTTTCTTTTCATGCTTCTTTTTTAATAGGGTGAAAATGGTAAGCATTTAGAAGCTTTCTCGATCCAACTGGTGATTCTTGCAATTTGGAATCAAGCACTGCATATCTGTCATACTCAGGCAGTCTCGGGTACAGAAGGAAGCCTGCGCCAAGACATTAACAGAGTAAGAAGAAATATCAGCCACGAAGGATCAGAGAAGATATTGTCTCAGATTCAGAAAGAATTTGTTCAGGAGGTTGAGCGTGCTGAAGAACTTGCCAAGTTTGTTGAATCTGGTACGCATTTTCTTTGAGTAACCACACTACTGACTACTGAGACAATCTCTCATTTTTTTATTTATCATAATCATTAAAATACAGAGAACATCATTGTAGATAATATAAAGATGCCGGATGCAATGGAGATAATATTTCAAGCAGCTCTTACTCTCGGCATAAGTGGAGGAGTAAGCTTCTATTTCCTTGATGAACAATCCCAACGAATCTGGTTATTATTGTTTGTTATTTACATTTCATTCACAACTAGGAGTGCCCAACCCGGTTTTGATTTTTGTGAATTGGTTTGTTTGATACGATTTTGGTTTAAGACTTTAAAGAGTAGAAAAATCCTCTGTTTGTTGAGACTTCAGAGTTTTGACAATTGCAGGTAGATGAAGTGATGGGAGATGCAGAGAACGCAGGAAACCTCTACTCAAAAGCGGTGCGTTTGCTAGTCTTCCTAGTAGTAGAGGCGCAGACGCTGATTCTCAATCCGCCTTTAACACTCACAAACTCAGTACGGTATCGAATCAGAACATATATTGACTCGCTCGTAAGCAGATTAAAACATCTTCAGTCACATAGAAGAACTTCATATCCTCAGAAGCAATGAGGAGGAGGAACAAACAAATCTGAAATGATTCTCTGGTCTCTCGTCTGTTTGTTCAGTGTATGTAATTGTAATCATTTAATTGTACAGCCAAAAAGAAAAGTTATTCTTAATTCTTTTGGGGTTAATCCGGAGGGACTTGTAACATTCTCTTTGTTGTGACGCTCATCAATTGTTTCTATAGATTCATTTAATTTGGTTAAATTTCCATGTATGCTGTAAGGATACTCAAATATATATTGCCAAATCGATAATTGAACTTTCATTTGTAATTCTCAAATATGCTTGTTTTAGCAAAACATTGTACAATGTATCTCTTTGGAAAACTCTATTGTCTAAACATCCAAATTGTTACTCAGCCAAGGGAGGCTCGTTGAGCAAAAACCAAAACTTTCTGCATATACATATATTAAGAATCCACAAAGGAATACAAATATCATAAAGCTTGGGTCAATGACAGAGCTCTAGAACAAAGCAAAATTGTTATCTAGAGAGATGCTAATGGAGGAGGAACAAATTGTAAGTGTTAACACCTAAAAACTGCAACTACGACTATACACCGGAAGATAATTAAAAACTACTACCAAAGGAAAATGATTTTCTGTTTCTTCTTCTCCAAACTCTATAAAGCAGCTTACACTAAAGTATTAATGAGGGACAGCTGATAAGAGCTTCTTAAGTTCCTCGAATGTCATGAAGGCAATGCCAACACCAGGAACCACTTTGTAGTATTCTGGTAAGATTCCTCTGTATAGCCCTCTCATGCCTTCTGTCTTAAATATGTGTTTGAATGTTCCAAAGAGTCCCGTGGTATACACTCGCGCTCTCCCACCAGCTCCTTCCAACTGCATTCTTCTTCTCACCAGGTCCAATGGGAATGTCGCTACAAAAGTTATCGATTTAATATAACAAAACTTTCATGTAATGTATATACCAAAAAGGCAATGACTCATCTAATTTTCTTGAGTTACTTAAGCTATGGTAACTAGAGAGAAGGGAGAGATCAGATAAGAAACCTGTCGAGGAAACAATTCCGGAGAGACTGCCACTACCAAGACTAATCGAGACATCTGAATCATTAGGCCTGAACAAGTTTGAAGACAAACGTATTATGATAGGATAAATTAGACTCTTATTGGACAGACAAACTCACTAGGCAAAATTGATATTCAAATCCCAAAATATAGAGGCACTTACCTATGAGAGCGCCAAAATGTTTTAAAGGACTCATACGCTGCAAAGCTGATTGCAAGGTTTGGACCGACACCCTGCAATTCAAAAGATGTACCAAAAAGCTTAAAGATAATGCTAGTTGGGTGGTGACCTAGCATGAGCACTTTGATCCTGAGCGTGGTATGCATTATCAAGAAATCATATCTATATTCTTAACTGAACAGCTTACACAAGAATTAAAATTCTTAGTGCATATACGTCCCTTTATCAGGTGCCATAACTACCTATTTAGACAGCCTAATTGGATATTTGGACCACCTAGGACACTCCCATCTATCCTAGCAGCCTAGGGAAAATTGCAATGGGAGGTATTGGCTAAACGGCTACCTATTCCGACTAATTCAACACTACCAAGGAGTTAACAATCAAAGCAGTTCATTCAGAAGAACAAGGGTAAGCAAATAAAGCGTACCAACAATGTTGCACCAAGTCCTTTATATAAACCCCAAATTCCCTCTTCTCTGCAAATGGTACGGAAGGCATGCCCAACACCCTGATAATAGATTGTCTTTCTCTGGAAAGGATCAAATATAATGCTTTTAGGTAAAGGCAAGACAAATAATACCCTTATGTCAAGGGGAGACTAAAAGAGTAAATAAAACCACCTTCTTTTCAAGAGTTAAAAATTAAATTAGATAACACAACTACCTGTGCAGAGAGCCGTGTCCTCACAAGATCGAGAGGGTAGGTAGCTGTAGCAGCTGTTAGTCCAGCCAAGCCACCACTTACAAAGTGCACAGTAGTGTCCACAGCTGCATTTCCTTTATAACTCTGCAAGACTGGATTTGATTTGAAGAACTGAAAACAATACAAAAAAAAAAGCAAGGCAAGGCTGAGCGACGGATCAGCATGAAACAGCTATCAGACCACACTCAAAAATAAAAGAGACTTGAAAGCACTCACTTTCTTGTATTCGTCATATGCGTAGAAGTTTACCGCACCATAGGGAAGCCGATGAGCAACAGTAACCATGTTTCCTTTCCAAAATGCTCTGAAACCTTCTTCCTTGACAATACGGGAAGCTTCATGCCATATGTTTGGACTACTCAAAATTGCAGCTTCCGACTGCATCCCTTGTATCTGAAGATAACATATATCCATTTGTCAAACACAACAACAAAATCATACCATTCCTGCAAATCCTCACGAATCATTCATGTTTGTGAGTATATATAATAAAGTCTCTAATTCACCTAACCCTTACAGGGTAAGTCAAAGTTTCCTTTTTTATCTTTCATTTAAGGCTCCTTACACTAGCCCGCACACAACCAAATCAAACAAGCATCAAAACTCAGATGCCTCAACAGTAACTAATCTGTAATTAAATAGAAAGTACCTGAAACAAGATGGTGAGGCGAGCAAGAGGAGCGGTGCAAGTCTTACTAAAAGCGCCGGCAATTCCTCCGGCTACAAGACGCTCAACGGTGCCGAAATGCCCTTGCTGCTGATTCAACGACTGTTTATTACTTTGGTGATGGCAGCTTTGCGTCTGCGGTTGTTGCTGTAACAGAAGCTTCCTGTTTCCCGCGTCGACAACGCTGCTATGCACGGCGGTAGAAGTGGCCGTATTAAGAGCTCTCTGTCCTCCTTCCACCACTACACCGACTCGAGCTTCCATATTGGTTTCTCTTTCTGTCCTCCGAGATTACTTTGTGAATGATTCGGCTGAGTTCGCATCAATTAAAATAGAATGTTTTTTTGTATTTGAATTTGGCGACCGGAGACTGAAAGAAATCAAACGTGGAGAATGGTTTTGTTTGAATTTTGCGATCGGAGATTTGAAATAAATCAAACTTGGAGAAGGTAAACCCTATAGAAAACCCCTAAAAACCTGGTCGGTGAGGGAGAAGGGTATATTGGTCAAATACATCGCAACATTTGTTGGTTCAGACAACAATTAAAAAAAAAAAACACAAATTTGATTAAATTAATTTAAACCGGTTGGTTTAATACTTTGGTATTAGTTTAGGGTTTTTAATTAGTCGACACATGCATGTGTTATCTCTCACAGCAGCTTCAATGTCTCTCGAAGAGAACTACGGCGACGTGACTCTTAACGAGTTGCAATCGACGGCGGATCCGAAAGCCGGGAAATGGAGAGAGGCTGTTGAAGGGAAAGAGTGGACAGATGTGAGCGATTTGGTGGAAGAGATAGCCGGATCTGAGGTTCTGATCAGAGGCCGAGTTCACACGCATCGTCCAAAGTCTAGCGTGTTGTTTTTGATCTTGAGGCAAAGTGGATCCACTGTTCAGTGCGTTGCCAAGCAATCGGAGGAGACTGATCACGTTAGCGTCGACATGTTTAAATACCTCAAGCAGCTGAGTTGTGAATCATTTATCGATGTCATCGGTGTCGTTGTTCTTCCCAAGGATCCTATCAAGGGAACTACGCAGCAGGTTTGTGTTTTCTTCTTCTTCTTCTTCTTCTTCTTCTTACTCCTCTCAATTCGTTTGATTGATTCGATTATGTTATTGCAGGTTGAGATTCAGATGAGAAAAGTGTACTGCGTCAACAAAGCCTTGACAAGATTACCAATTAAAGTGGAGGATGCTGCCCGAAGTGAAGAAGACATAGAAAAATCTATTAAGGTATATATATGGTTTACTGTTTTAAAAGATTACTTGGAGCTAGCTGGTACAATTTTTACTGTGCCTTCTTCTTTTATATGCTTCTATCATGGTGTTCATAGAAGCATGTTGTTTCATGTTGTTGCAGGCTAACAAGCCAGCTGCTCGTGTCAATCAGGATACACGTTTGAATAATAGGGTGATTGACATCAGAACACCTACCAATCAAGCCATCTTCCGCCTTGTGTGCCATGTCGAAAATGTAAGGCCTTTATCATTTTAAAAAATGGAGGAGAGGATTAGATCATGATCTTTATCATTTTGTGTTACTGTTTTCATATCTTTTGGTAATAGAGATATTTAGCCTGTTTTGGTAAAAATATTTGTGTTTGCCTCGTGACTATAGAAATGTTTTATCAGTGGCATGCATTATTACTTTACTGAATTAGCTATCACTTTTTTTTTGTAGTTTTACAGAGAAAAATTACTATCCAAAGATTTTGTTAGTATCCACACACCGAAACTCATGGCCGGTAGTAGTGAAGGAGGTTCTGCTGTATTTAGGTTGGAATACAAAGGACAGCCTGCTTGTCTAGCTCAGTCTCCTCAGCTGCACAAGCAAATGGCTATATGTGGTGATTTGCGACGCGTCTTTGAGATTGGTCCTGTTTTCAGAGCAGAAGACTCGTTCACTCATAGACATCTGTGTGAGTTTGTGGGTCTTGATGTGGAGATGGAGATTCACAAACACTACTCTGAGGTAAGAAGACTGCGCTACTCACTCATCAAGTATCTTGTATTCTGCCAGCAGTGGTGCTAATATCTCTTTGTTTGTGCAGATAATGGACCTTGTGGACGAGTTATTTGTGTTTATATTCACTAGTTTGAATGAAAAGTGCAAAAAGGAACTGGAAGCTGTTGGAAAGCAATACCCATTTGAACCTTTGAAGGTAAACCAACCATGTGCAGTATAAGAAAGACAGAAAACTGAGTTTTTGTATCTTTTTGGATTCTGATAATTGGTGCTAATTAATATGCAGTTTCTTGAAAAGACATTGAGGTTAACGTTTGAAGAAGGGGTTCAAATGCTTAAGGTACATATGACTTGCTGTATTTTATCTGAGTTTTAATTTACCAATGGACTATCAATAATAATTGATTTGTTGACAGGAAGCTGGTGTGGAGGTTGATCCTTTTGGTGATCTAAACACTGAATCTGAGAGAAAACTTGGCCAACTTGTTTTGGAAAAGTAATACATCACTTTTATCTCTACCGCTCTGCTCTGTTTGAAATCATTTGTCATATTCAAATTGAGATCATTTAGTTATGTATCTCACAGTTACAAAGTTGGTTCTAACGTACTATGGTGTTGTTGATTTCGACAGGTACAACACTGAATTCTATATTCTGCATCGGTATCCTACGGCAGTTAGGCCTTTCTACACAATGCCTTGTGCTGATAATCCTCTTTACAGCAACTCCTTTGATGTCTTCATCAGAGGTGCATCTTTGAGAGCTATTCTTTTTAATTTACCTTGTGTGTTGTCACCAATTATGTTACCACTGCACATTTTGATACTAACTTTTTACGTGTTCTCTGTCCTAGGTGAGGAGATCATATCAGGAGCACAACGTGTCCATATCCCAGAAGTCTTGGAGAAACGTGCAGGGGAATGCGGGATTGATGTCAAGACAATATCCACATACATCGATTCATTCAGGTAAATTTAACCAACTGAACCAGCCCGTACACTTGTTTATATCTGAGTTGTTGTTGTTCTCTAAGCAGAGACGTCAATTGATACAAATCATCATGTTGTTGACACTTGACAGGTATGGTGCGCCTCCACACGGTGGATTCGGAGTTGGGCTGGAGCGAGTGGTCATGCTTTTCTGTGCACTGAACAACATCCGGAAAACATCGCTCTTCCCTCGCGACCCTCAAAGGCTTACACCCTAATGTCTTTTCAACTCAAAGCTGCTTATGTTGAGAGTTTAAATTTTACTTTCTTTTTATTTTTGTGTGAAATTTTTTAGAATGTTCTTGTTGCCATCTTCTTGTCCTTGTTATAAGTGAATCTTGATTCTAGCTGTATGATGCTCAGGTTACTTAGACGTTGTCGAGTAAGTAAGCCATGGTTGTACTTATCCAGGCTAAAAGGCCAGTCCTTCCCTACAGCTATATATAAAGAGAAAGAGAGTGAGATTAATTGGATTGTATATTTTGTTGATACATAATATAAGGGCGAAAGCAATTTATAAATGGTTTTTACTTTATGAAACCACTGGCTGCAGACAGCACAACCGAAAAGCTTATCAACTAATCTAAATTAATGAAGGGTTAACAAATTAATTTATCAACTAATCATGTAGAAGAAGTATCATTTCTTTTTGTTGTCTAAGCATCAAGATGACGAAATGATCGTAGAAAAAAGGTGAAGTATGGAGAAAAGGTTGGAAAAAGAATACGTTAACCAATAGGACTAATCATTTTACGAAAGGCTGTGAAATGGTTTGAGACTTGCAAAGAAAAAGTTCCAGATTATAATATTGATCTCGTTATGTTTAGGATTATAAAATTGAAAGGAGCGTTGCTTTCCAATAAGTAATTTGGACCAATTACTAATGAAATATATTTTTTTTTTCCCTTTTTTTTTGTATATCTTAGTTTTCCATTAGTTTATCAAACGAACTCTGAATTTAGAACAAATTTCAAAAAAATAAAATTGTGTGTCATCTCATTTATAAGTTTTATTTCTTATTAAATTAAATATATGTGTTCATGGGACCACCACAGCATGCTTGATCCTCGAATCAAAAATCAACAAACACAAATCAACGGCTGTGATCAATTTACAGAGTATACCTATTCCCCACTTAATCTTCTTTTAAATGTGTCAGTGAAGCAGAAAGCTTCCAAAAAAAGCTTTAGCCAACACAAAAAAAAATGGCAGAACTTGTTCCTTATTATTACACTCCAGGGATCGTACTTCTCCAATCCATTCTTCTCTTCTCCATAGCACGTGGCGATTTACCAGGCACCTGGGAGCTCATTATACAAGACGCCGGTATAGCTTCTATGCACACGGCGGTGACTCGTTTCAACACCGTCATCCTTCTTGATCGAACTAACATCGGACCTTCCAGGAAAGCTCTTGACCGTCACCGGTGCCGAAGAGACCCAAACGACGCAGCTCTTAAGCACGACTGCTACGCTCACTCGGTTCTTTTCGACCTCGGTACTAACCAGATCAGACCGCTGATGATACAAACCGACACGTGGTGCTCGTCTGGTCAGTTTTTATCCGACGGTTCGTTGCTTCAAACGGGTGGGGATAAAGACGGGTTTAGAAAGATTCGTAAATTCGAACCGTGTGACCCGAACGAAACGTGCGATTGGGTCGAGCTTCAAGATACCGAATTGATAACCGGACGTTGGTACGCTACTAACCAGATATTACCGGATGGTTCGGTTATTATCGTCGGTGGAAGAGGAACCAATACGGTTGAGTATTACCCTCCACGTCAAAACGGCGCCGTTCCGTTTCAGTTCCTTGCTGACGTGGAAGACAAACAAATGGATAATCTCTACCCGTACGTTCATCTCCTCCCTGACGACGGCGGTAACCTCTTCGTCTTCGCCAACAGTCGCGCCGTTAAATACGACCACCGGATAAACGCCGTCGTGAAAGAATATCCACCGTTAGACGGCGGTCCGAGAAACTATCCGTCGGGTGGATCATCGGCGATGCTAGCGATCCAAGGAGATTTCGCCACGGCGGAGATTCTAATCTGCGGCGGAGCTCAATCCGGAGCCTTCACAGCGCGAGCGACCGACGCTCCGGCGCATGGAACCTGCGGAAGAATCGTCGCTACAGCGGAGGATCCGGTTTGGGTGACGGAGGAGATGCCGTTCGGGAGAATCATGGGAGATATGGTGAATCTCCCGACGGGAGAGATTCTGATTATAAACGGAGCTCACGCCGGAAGCCAAGGATTCGAAATGGGATCGGATCCGTGTCTTTACCCGCTTCTATACCGACCCGATCAACCGATTGGTTTACGATTTATGACATTGAACCCAGGAACCGTACCGAGAATGTACCATTCGACGGCGAATCTATTAACGGACGGTCGAATCCTTCTCGCCGGAAGTAATCCTCATTATTTCTACAAATTCAACGCCGAATTCCCAACGGAGCTACGAATCGAAGCGTTCTCTCCGGAGTATCTTTCGCCGGATCGAGCCAATCTCCGACCCGAGATCCAAGAAATCCCGCAGATCGTACGTTACGGTGAGGTCTTCGACGTGTTCGTTACGGTGCCGTTGCCGGTGGTGGAGATAATTCAGATCAACTGGGGAAGCGCGCCTTTCGCGACTCATTCGTTTTCTCAAGGTCAACGGCTGGTTAAGTTGACCGTTGCTCCGTCTGTGCCTGACGGAGTTGGTCGTTATAGGATTCAGTGTACAGCTCCACCTAACGGCGCCGTTTCTCCGCCTGGGTATTATATGGCCTTCGCCGTTAACCAGGGCGTTCCGAGCATGGCTCGCTGGATACGTATAGTTTCTTAATCGATTGAACAACAATGGGATATTTAAAATTTTCATATTTAAGTACTAAATTACATGATCTGTAATATAATTATTTTTATTGAAAACTGGGCTGCACACTCTTGTAAGTGTATCTCATGGCCACGATAACAAATAAACACATATTTGTACCGGTCAAAGCGGCTAGCATCCAGTAAAAGCGGTCCAAGCGGCTGGTATTAAGGTCTTTCCCGAACCAGCCCTTCCCGGAAATTTCTTCGGCTAAATGATCACTAACCGTTATCAATAGATTGTTGAGAAAGCTAGCCGCTCCAAGCACGCTGAGGTAAAACGCTATCCCTAAGCTTCTCATGGAATCCGGGACTTGGTCGTAAAAGTATTCTTGAAGACCCACAAGGGTAAACGCGTCCGCAATTCCCAAGACTAAGAATTGAGGAGCTAACCATATAGCACTCAAGGTCATGGTCTTACTCATGTGATGTTCCTTAGTATAGTCAATCTCTTTTTCTCAACTAGAGCAGCAATGATCATGGCCATTAAGGAGAAAACCATGCCGGTCCCAATTCTTTGTAAGATGCTAATGCCTCTTTCGTTTCCTGTGGCGCGTCTCAAAAGAGGCACGAGGAATCTCTCGTAGATTGTTACGGTGATGATTATGGAGAGAGCTACGAGAGAAAACAATGAAGCTGGAGGAACTATGAAGGTTGTCCCGATGATTTGTCGGTCCATTATTATGGCTTGTTTGATGAATAGTGTTCCGCTTTGAGTGGCGCATACTCCAAAGGCTAGTGTAAAGAACCAGATTGGAATCATGTTGATGAGTAGCTTAACTTCTTCCACTTTTGTAACCGTTGCGAGTTTCCATGGACTCTGTTTCTCAGTTATGGTATTGTCGTTTCCTCGGTCTTCGATAACCGCTGCCTTGTCTAGAAATCTGCAAACCATATCTAAATCAATTCCATGTTTGGATGCTAAAGGAACCAATTCAAAAAAACAAGCGATTCAAAAATAAAACAAAAATAAACCAAAAATAGTCCTAATATTCGTAGATTCAGTTCCAAAAAAAAAAACCCTATTCTTTTTTGAAAATAATAGGTGTATTTGATAAAAACCAACTTAATTTATACCTTGGACCGAAATTGAAATAAACCAATTCATATTATATGCTATTGTCCAAATTAAAGTCAATTAACCCAAACAAAAACCAAACCTAACCCACGACTAATTAAACATCTGAGTTGTAATGCACTTACTTAAGATTCTTTGTGCTGGAAAGAAGCCGGCCTTTAGTATACTCTTCTTTAGTTAACTCATGAAGAAGAGAAGAATCACTAGGATAAGGAAGATGTCTTTTCGAAATGGCAGCGACAAGAACTTGCAACATTGGGGTCAATGGGCTACCGGAAGGTGCTCTATAACGGTAAAACGGTTTACCTATAAGGAAGATAAAAAACGAAGTAGCCATAACTATAGTGAGTATGATACCAGCCACACCCCAACCAATCCGGTCTTCGACATAGACGATTACAGTCACCGCGGTTAAAATACCAGCACATAGACCAGCGTTCCACCAGTTAAAGTAGGACATTTTCATCTTTCGTTCTTGGGAATGGCCATCTTCGAATTGGTCAGCTCCAAAGCTCTCAAGGGATGGCTTATGACCTCCCGTGCCTATGGCGATCAAGTAGATTGCAATGAAGAAGGTTATCTCGTGGGCTTTCCTTGGCTCAACACACATATTTTCGTGACAAGGTTTCAAACCAGGTATAAACCAAGATAATGCTAACAGAATCAAGCCCTGTAATATTGTACATTTTAAAAAATTAAGACAAGAAACAAGGTATGCAAACCATCAAGTTATAATAGGACTAATGTGTATAAATATATATGAAGTTATAAGAGCTGGTTTTGATAGTGGGCCAAAAGTACTACGGAGTACGGAGCAAAATCGACAACAAATAACGATTTTCTATTATAAAATATACACATATTATTATTAACAAGGTAGATATATATAATTTTGAACAACGCTCGTAATAGTTGCTTAAAGTTAAATCGGTTTTAATTGAGAGTATACAAGAGGTGCTACTACACAAGGTTTCAAAAAAAAAAAATGTATATAAGGTTTATAAAAAACGGTCGATACTAATAGTTTTCGAGTATTACCATAAGATAAACGGTGGTAGCAAGTAGGACAGTTGCATAACGGCCGAGATAAGCATCGGCGATGAAGCCTCCAAGAAGAGGCATCAAAGCAGTGACACCAGACCAGTAGTTTGCATTTTTTACAGCCATCTTGAGATCTTGGTGAAGTATGTTCGTCAAGTAGACCACTAAGTTCGTGGAGATCCCAAAGTAACTTAGCCGCTCGCTGAATTCGATACCTGTACACATAAACTAAACCATAAGATTATTATGTAATATATAATAGTTCACAAATAAAGTTATATATTTATAGGATATAATACAAGAATCTCTTTGAACGTTTGATATATATATATATATTTACCAATGATGAAGAGTGCAGCTCTCCAAGCTCCGGTTCTAGACCGAAGCGGAATCTTTCCTCTACTATCGGTAGAAGAATCAAGAACCCATTTTTGTTGATCGTCGTATGAATCTTGAAGCTCTGTATCAACCTTGGTGTTCTCCATAATTTTTTTTGTGTTAATGATTGGGAGAGAGAGAGAGAGAGAGAGAGAGAGAGAGAGAGAGAGAGAGAGAGAGAGAGAGAGAGAGAGAGAGAGAGAGAGAGAGAGAGAGAGAGAGAGAGAGAGAGAGAGAGAGAGAGAGAGAGAGAGAGAGAGAGAGAGAGAGAGAGAGAGAGAGAGAGAGAGAGAGAGAGAGAGAGAGAGAGAGAGAGAGAGAGAGAGAGAAGAGAGAGAGAGAGAGAGAGAGAGGAGAGAGAGAGAGAGAGAGAAGAGAGAGAGAGAGAGAGAGAGAGAGAGAGAGAGAGAGAGAGAGAGAGAGAGAGAGAGAGAGAGAGAGAGAGAGAAGAGAGAGAGAGAGAAGAGAGAGAGAGAGAGAGAGAGAGAGAGAGAGAAGAGAGAGAGAGAGAGAGAGAGAGAGAGAGAGAGAGAGAGAGAGAGAGAGAGAGAGAGAGAGAGAGAGAGAGAGAGAGAGAGAGAGAGAGAGAGAGAGAGAGAGAGAGAGAGAGAGAGAGAGAGAGAGAGAGAGAGAGAGAGAGAGAGAGAGAGGATTGTTGCTAAGTGATGTGATTGTGGAGAAGCTTGGTCCTCTTAAATATTAATGGATAACATTCACTAATCACTAATCACTAATCGTGACTCTTCCTGTATAGTGCTTTCCAATATCCTTTAAAGGAACACGTTAGGTTGACAAATAGAAGACACATATTTAAGAAGTCGTCAACTCTCTTCTTTACATAGAAAACTACTTTTGAATTTGTACATAGAAAGCTACAATTGAATTTCAGAAGAGTTTATAGTTTAAGAACACAAAGGAAAAATAACTCTCTTCTTTATTGCTTAAGAAAATAACTCAAAAACTCAAGCTCTCTCAATCTCTTAAGGCTTACCACACCTTGGTAGCTCTTTATATATAAAACTCAAAATACACTTTTCCAAAACCAATTAGGAAATATGACTTATTTAGATAACTCATATAAGTCTAATATGTATATTTGAATATCTCTCAAATATACTTAGCTTGGGCTCTAAGCTACTTCAAGCTTATTCCAACATTCTCCCCCTTAAGCTTGATGCTACTTTTACTCACATCTTGAACTCCAATAAAGCTCCTCATTTCCTTGAACTTGATTCTTCCAAGTGGTTTTGTTAATATGTCAGCCTTTTGCTCTGATCCGGGAACATGTTCCACTTCTATGAGTCCTTTCTCGACACACTCCCTAATAAAATGATACCTCCGATGTATATGCTTACTTCTTCCATGAAACACTGGATTCCTTGTAAGTGCTATCGCTGATTTATTGTCCGAAAGAATTGTGATTCGCTTACTAGGTGATCCGGTGACTTCAAGAAGCAGGTCACGAAGCCAAATTGCTTGTTTGGCTGCTTCGGTGGCTGCCATATACTCGGCCTCACACGAGGACATTGCTATTGTATCTTGCTTTTGACTACACCAAGTGATTGGACTACCACCAAAGTAAAATATGTGACCGGTTGTGCTCCTTCCATCATCTCTGTCAAGGTTATGACTACTGTCACAGTAACCAACCACATCCTTGTTATTGTTTCTCTCAAAGACAAGACCCAGTGATGAGGTACCTCGCAAGTATCTTAAGATTTGCTTCAAAGCAGCTCCATGTGATGTCTTTGGTTCATGCATATAACGACTCAATACACCAACGCTATAGGCTAAATCTGGTCGTGTATGTATCAAGTATCGTAGACATCCTATAATCCTTCGGTAACTTTTCTCATCAATGCTCTTCTCCTCCTGAGATTTCGACAATTACAGGTTCATCTCCATTGGTATATGTGTCGAATTACATGTATCCATTCCTGCTTCAAATAGAATTCTCTTAGCATATCTCCCTTGTGTTAAACTGGTACCTCTCTCATGTTGGTGGACTTCGATCCCAAGGTAGTATGTAAGCTTCCCAAGATCACTCATCTCAAATTTTGTTCCCATTACTTTCTTAAACTCGTTATCGAGCTTAATGAAGAACCAGCAATGAGTAAGTCGTCTACATATACACACTATAAGTAGCGACTCTCCCTCCTTCTTTTGATACAGTGATGGCTCCTTAATACACCTATGAAAACCCAAATCTCTCGAGTATCTTGTTCAGCTTGTCATTCCATGCTCTAGGAGCCTGTTTCAAACCATAAAGAGCTTTGTTCAACTTGTAAACCTTGGTTTCTCTTCCCAAAACTTCAAACCCCTCTGGTTGAGTGACATATACCTCCTCCTTCAGTTCTCCATGAAGAAATGCTGTTTTTACATCAAGGTGATGTATTTCCCAACCATTCGATGCTGCTAAAGCAATGATAAGTCGAATTGTTTCCATGCGAGCTACTGGAGCAAACACCTCATCATAATCAATACCATGTCTTTGCACATAACCTTTAGCCACTAATCGAGCCTTGTACTTGTTAATACTCCCATCAGAATTGCGTTTTATTTTGAACACCCACTTCAAGCCAATTGGCTTAGCTCCTACGGGAAGATCAACTAGGTTCCAGTTCGATTTTTCTCTATAGATGATATTTCTTCCTCACATGCTTCAACCCACACTTTAAGTTCTTTCGCCTCCTGGAAGTTCCATGGTTCCTCATTTATTGCCATTAACAGTGCTCACACTCTGTTTCAGCCATAAGTACGTAATCATTCAAGTAGGTTGGTCTCGTTCTCGTTCTTGTTGACCTTCTCAGCATCTCCGGTGAACCATGAACTTCGTCATCACTCGTATTCATCAACTTCATCTTCACTAAGGTTCTCAACCTCTATAGCTTCTTCTCCGTCATTAACGTCTTCACTCATTCCTCGAGAGACATTTGTATCTTCTTCTGTCTCAGTCTCTGTTTCGATCTCCCTTATACCTTTATTTCTGAATTCTCTTATGCCAATTTCAAATGTTCCAGAGTTTACACTTTGATTTCTTTCTGACATATTCCAGCACCAACTCTTACCTTCATCGAATATCACATCTCGGCTCACAATGATTTTCTTACTGTTAGGGTCAAGAAGTCGGTAGGCTTTAGAGCCTGGCTCTGTTCCTAAATGCACTAGAATTCTTGATCTATCATCGAGTTTCTTTCTCCCAACAGCCTCTGTTCGTGTATAGGCGATGCATCCAAATACTTTCAGGTGGCTGAGATTGGGCTTGCTACCTTTAAACATCTCGTATGGAGTTGAAATATTCAAAGACCTCGTTGCTACTCGATTGATCAAGTAGGTTGCGTGCCTCACTGCCTCTCCCCATAGATAATTTGGTAAGCTCATGTGCTTTAAAATGCTCCTCGTCATCTCCAAAATGGTTCGATTTCTTCTCTCAACAACATCGTTTTGTTGAGGAGAGTAAGGTGCAGTCAATTGCCTATTGATCCCGTGTAGACTGCAATACTCTTGAAATTCAAGTGACATAAATTCACCACCTCTATCAGTTCGGAACGTTTTGATCACCGTCTTCGTCTCTTGTTCCGCAAGTATTTTGAATTTCTTAAATTTTCCAAACGCCTCACTCTTCTCTTTCAACAAAATCGTCCACATATAGCGAATAATCATCAATGAGCACAAACACATATCTCTTGTGAGCTGGTGTAGCTGGTGTAATTGGTCCGCAGAGGTCTCCATGAACTAACTCAAGAGCTTGTGTGGCCCGGTATACGGTTGCTTGAGGGAAGGGTTTTCTGGTTTGTTTGCCTAGGAGGCAAGATACACACGTTTCCTTCTCAATTGTGATACTTGGTATACCGGTCACTAACTCTTTATCAATCATCATCTTCATTGTATCTAGGTTTACATGACCCAAACGTGCATGCCATGTACTTGATTCAGCCGATGTTGTTAACTGTAGACACTTGATAGCTTCGACTTCCAATATGACCTTATATAACCGATTCTTTGACCTTGCTGTTTTCACCAACAGTTGACCCATTCGATGATAAAGCATAAGTAATTCTTTTTCATTCGTACTTCGCATCCTGCTTCGGTAGCTTGACCAAGGCTCACAATATTGCTCTTTAAACCCGGTATATAGTAGACATTGTAAAGGACCTTTACAATTTTCTTTTTCCCAGCCTCAAACACAAAACGTATGGACCCTTTTCCTTTATATCAATCCTGGAATCGTCTCCAAATCGCACCTTTCCTGTAATAGTCTCATCAAGTTCACGAAGAACGAACGATCTCCACTCATATGGTTGCTCGCACCATTATCCAGATACCACATGTTAGCTGCATCAGCTTCAGCTTCAAAATTGCTTGGTTTTATTTTCTTTTCATTAAGATTCACAACTTCGTGCATCATCAATCCTTCAGCTTCTTGCGTCTCATCTTCCTTCTTTTCTATTGTCTCCTGAAGCTTAAGCAGTCTGTCGGGCAATCCGATGCATAATGACCCAGCTTGTCACACCGATAACAGGTTATCATCGAGGTGTCCCTGTCTTGGCCTCGTCCTTGGTAACCTCCAGAGCGTCCACGACCTCTTCCTCTCCAAGTATAGCGACCACCTCTGCCTCTTCCTCTGTTTCCTCCATAAACACCGTGAAAGGCCTGTTGTGTATCATTAACATACATCAGTTTGTTCGCTCTTCCTGTTGTTCTTCATCTTCTTCGCATATTCTCTCCTCATAAGTTTTCAACCTACCAACAATATCCTCAAAAGTGGTGGTCTTTAGATCAAGAACTTGTTCAAGAGCTGCAACAATGTGTATATATTTTTCTCGGCAAACTTTTAAACTTGACAAGCTTTGATTCTTCAATGGTCTCTCCAAGAGAAGCTGATTTAGATGAGATAGCTGATAAACTTCCCACAAAAGAATCGATTGTATCAGTTTCTTTCATCTTAAGTCGGCCGAATTCTGCCATTGAGTATGCAACCGAGCCTCCTTTACTC
Source organism: Camelina laxa (assembly GCA_024034495.1). Taxonomy (NCBI): domain Eukaryota; kingdom Viridiplantae; phylum Streptophyta; class Magnoliopsida; order Brassicales; family Brassicaceae; genus Camelina; species Camelina laxa. Next base: position 9,303,459 of record CM043882.1, on the reverse strand, counting down.
TCTCAGCTCCTACATGTCTCGCCTTGATTGCTTCCCAAACTGCTTTTGCTGTATCAAGGTCTCCGATTTGGAGGGTTAGATCTTCGGTATTGACTGAACAGCAGAGCGATTGCCATATCGTTCTTATCAATGTTCTTCACGCCGTCTTCTATGGTTTCCCAAACCTTATTCACCCTAAGAGTAATTCTCATCCTCATAGCCTGACGGTGTAGTTAGAGGAATTCAGCATCGGACACTTAATCGAAGAAGGTCCACCTTCTTTGGATTGAAACTCGACATCTTCAAGCTTTGGTTCGGTCATCGTGAATGAACAAGGCTCTGATACCAAATATAGTTTAAGAACACAAAGGAAGAATAACTCTCTTCTTTATTGCTTAAGAAAATAACTCAAAAACTCAAGCTCTCTCAATCTCTTAAGGCTTACCACACCTTGGTAGCTCTTTATATATAAAACTCAAAATACACTTTTCCAATACCAATTAGGAAATATGACTTATTTAGATAACTCATATAAGTCTAATATGTATATTTGAATATCTCTCAAATATACTTAGCTTGGGCTCTAAGCTACTTCAAGCTTATTCCAACAGAGTTTCTATTCTATGACTATTAATCTCAAAAATTATACAATAATACGAAGAAGAAAATGATAGTGAAGTTTTGATCTAAGATGCATGAGTACAAATTCTCGGTGTGATGTGGTGCTCATCTTTTTCCAATCGGTCGTTTTCAGATAATAACTTGTGTGGCTTTGTGGACCTAAAAAGAGTGACATAAATAAAGTTGATAATTCCCTGAACACTTATGATTAAAAAGAGAGTCAAATGGGGATTTACCAAATCAAAAAAGAGATGAACACAGAATAAAAAAAACCTCAAATTTGATGAATATTACAAAGATTCCATGCATGAATTTCCCATGAATGAAGATGATTTACTAAAGTTCAACAACTTAATTTGAGCTATTTCTGAAGCTAAAAAATGATTATATGTATAATCGAAAGTGAATAAAGTTACACTACTAACTTAAAAAAAAAATATTAGCATGCAATTTTCGTCGAACAAATATTTACAAGAATCTTTAATAGATAGTATGTCCTAAAAGGAACCCCTTTATTGTCATGTTGGATTTGATGCTTACATGAGTAAAGATTCCCTAGTTGGGTCTTTTTCGAAATTTCTCCCTCTTGGCTACTACCAAAACCCAAGACCATTAATAGCGCCTTACCCAAATGACAAAATCTCTCTTATTCAAATTATTCCAAACTACCAAAAGTTTTGTCCACAGTTTTCAAGATTCTGGATGAACCCTCCTTGTAGCCCTCTCAGGATCTGATCCTCAATACCAACAAACTTTTATTCGAGGTTTCTTTTACTTCTGTTTGTCATATGTTAACATCATTAATTACTATAAAGGTTTTTTTTGGGGGTCATATGTTACATCATATGACTCAAGAATTTTTTTCAGTAAGAAATATTTCATTCAATTATAATGATGACATTTATAATCATTCACGACGAGTGAGTCTAAGTCTTTGCAACATTTAAAAATACGACATACAGTTTGACTGATAACTTAAGATTTTATACGCACCACAATGATTCACGGTAGAAACTTGTGTTTACATCATGTTTAGAATGAACAAACTAATCATAGATATATGAGAGCACGAAATAAAAGTACTGTAACATGCATGACGTTAAAATCTTCGACAAACTTAACTTCTAATATTTATATCTAGTATTTTTTTTTTTTTTTTTTGAAAATCCAATCATAGACCTAGCTAGTGCATGTAGAGGTATTAAATAAACTTTTAAAATTATTTTTAATTCAATGAAACAACATTTTTTCAGGAAAGATTTTTAAATTTACAATTACCTTTGATCTCTATATTCGTTAAAAGCACATGTCCTTAATTAGGTAATGTTATCTAAAAAATAGCATCATTTCTGAACTCCCGTACGTATCTTCTTTAGATCATATATAACTAAAAATTCAGCAATGACAAAAACATCATTGTGTCGCCACATTTGAATATCGTTTTTAGTCACATATACTGTATATAAAAAAATTTGTCAACGACCTATTGGCTGTATGTATACTTAGTAATCATCTCTTTAATCGTGCTTTCAACCACTACTACCATATAATGTTTTACACGATCAATATTGTACTGAAGAGCAAAAAGACAAAAAAAAAAAAAAAGGAAGAAACACACTTAAGCATAATCATACAATTGTCTCCAACAGTAACAGTAATTATAGTCACGTACGACTACTGTGATTCACATATTAATCAGTTATATAGGATCGATTTATACTTGGCATAATGTAAACACCACACAAAAGAATGCCTTAAACGATCATTATCCTTTAGTTCTAGAGTGGTCAATACTTAACAATTTTTTATTCTAGAAGGAAGAATTTATCAGGATTTGGTCATCAGACCAATCAAGTTTTATTAAATGGGTTTTATTTAAGTGGTTGTGGTGGCTTATTGGTGATACATATATCAGGAGAAAGTTGTGAATCTTTAGTGGATTTGCTATCAAAACCGAAAAACATTATTTCCATAGTAAGTAAAAGAACCAATTAAGTCAGAACCAACATGTTGCGGTTAAAATATATATTTCAATTTGAACGGTTTGGTACGCATATACGGATCTACTAAAAACCAAACTACGTAAAGTTGACTATAAAATCACTTTTCAAAAATACAACAAACACACACACACAAAAGAACATAAAATGGTTATCATATGACGACCTAACCAAATAGCGAAGTTACGTAAACTTGGACGTGTTATTAGTCACCGCTGTCTCAACGTCATCACCACCGTCAGCAACAACAGCCAGACTCGGCTGCACAGTCTTGTAAGTGTATCTCATGGCCACGATCACAAAGAAGCATATATTTGCAGCGGTCAAAGCGGCTAACATCCAGTAAAAGCGGTCCAAGCGGCTGGTATTAAGGTCTTTCCCGAACCAGCCCTTCCCGGAAACTTCCTCGGCTAAATGATCACTAACCGTTATCAAAAGATTATTGGCAAAGCTAGCCGCTCCAAGCACGCTGAGATAAAACGCTATGCCTAAGCTTCTCATGGAATCGGGGACTTGGTCGTAGAAGTATTCTTGAAGACCCACAAGGGTAAAAGCGTCCGCAACTCCTAAGACTATGAATTGAGGAGCTAACCATATAGCACTCAAGGTCATGGTCTTACTCATGTGATGTTCCTTAGCATAATCCAATCTTTTCTTCTCGATTAGAGCAGCAATGATCATGGCGAATAAGGAAAAAACCATACCGGTCCCGATTCTTTGTAGAATACTAATGCCTCTTTCGTTTCCTGTGGCGCGCCTCAGAAGAGGCACGAGGACTCTCTCGTAGATTGTTACGGTGGTGATTATGGAGAGAGCTACGAGAGAGAACATGGAAGCTGGAGGAACTATGAACTTTGTCCCGATGATGTGTCGGTCCATTATTATGGCTTGTTTGATGAAGAGTGTTGTGCTTTGAGTGGCGCATACGCCAAAGGCTAATGTAAAGAACCAAATTGGAATCATGTTGATGAGTAGCTTAACTTCTTCCACTTTTGTAACCGTTGCGAGTCTCCATGGACTCTGCTTCTCAGTTTTGGTGTTGTCGTTTCCTCGGTCTTCAATAACCGCTGCTTTGTCTAGAAATCTGCAAACCAAATGTAAATCAATTCCATGTTTGGATGCTATAGAAACTTGTTCAATTTGGATAAAACGATACAAAAAATAAACCAAAAATAGTCTTAATTATATTCGTAGATTCAGTTCAAAAAAAAAAAAAAAGATCCTTTTCTTTTTTGAAAATAATTGGTGTATTTGATCAAACCAACTTAATTTATACCTCGGACCGAAATTGAAATAATTAAATCGATCCACGTTATATGCTATTGTCCAAATTAAAGCCTAATAACTCAAACAAAAACCAAACATAACCCACGAGGCCACGACTAAACATCTGAGTTGTAACGCACTTACTTAAGATTCTTTGTGCTGGAAAGAAGCCGGCCTTTAGTATACTCTTCTTTAGTTAACTCATGAAGAACAGACGAATCATTGGGACAAGAAAGATGTCTTTTCGAAATGGCAGCGACAAAGACTTGCAAAATCGGGGTCAACGGGCTACCGGAAGGTGCTCGATAACGGTAAAACGGTTTACCGACAAGGAAGATACAAAACGAAGTAGCCATAACTATTGTGAGTACGATACCAGCCACACCCCAACCAACCCGGTCTTCTATATAGACGATTGCTGTCACAGCGGTTAAAATCCCAGAGCATAGACCAGCAGTCCACCAGTTGAAGTAAGACATTTTCATCTTTCGTTCTTCGGGATGACCATCTTCAAACTGGTCAGCTCCAAAGCTCTCAAGGGATGGCTTATGGCCTCCCGTGGCTATGGAGATCAAGTAGATTGCAATAAAAAAGGCTATCTCGTGGGCTTTCCTTGGCTCAACACACATTTCTTCATGACAAGCTTTCAATCCCGGTATAAACCAAGATAATGTTAACAGTATCAAGCCCTGTAAAATTTTAGATTCAACATATTAAGACCATCAAGTTTTGAGTAATCTCAAAATTCAAGTGTGTATTATAGGACTAGTTTGCATATATAAAACTATAGAAATTAAGTATATATAAAATACCTTAAAAATGTCTAAAAATACATTAAGTATAAGTATGCAAGAGGTGCTGCTACAAGATTCACAACAAAATAACTAAAAATGTCTATAAATAAGCTTGATATTTTTGTCCAAAAAAAAAAAAGGTTGATATTTAAAAAAAATTGAAAAGGGAATAAAACATTATTTTTCAGAAATTATTACCATAAGGTAAATGATCGTTGCAAGAAGGACAGTAGCATAACGGCCGAGATAAGCATCAGCGACAAAGCCTCCAAGAAGAGGCATTAAAGTAGTGACACCAGACCAGTAGTTCGCATTTTTTACAGCCATCTTGAGATCTTGGTGAAGTATGGTCGTCAAGTAAACCACTAAGTTCGTTGCGATCCCAAAATAACTTAGCCTCTCGCTAAATTCGATTGCTGTACACATATATAAAACCATAAGATTATAACGTAAAAAAAGTTCACGAATGAGGTTATTTTTTAAAAAAGTCTATTTGAAACGTTTAATATATATACCAATGATGAAGAGTGCAGCTCTCCAAGCTCCGGTTCTAGAACGAAGCGGAATCTTTCCTCTACTATCGGTAGAAGAATCAAGAACCCATTTTTGTTGATCATCGTATGAATCTTGTAGCTCTGTGTCAACTTTGTTGTGCTCCATAATTTTTAATGTTAATGATTGGGAGAGAGAGAGTGAGAAAGAGAGAATTGTTGCTGAGTGATGTTTATGGAGAAGCTTGGTCCTCTTATATAATGGATAACATTCACTATGTTTGTCTCTTCCTCTGTAGTGCTTCCCAAGATCCTTTGAAAGGACACGTTAGGGTGACAAATAGAAGACACATATTCCTCAACTTCTATTTCGATTTATTTGTAAAATATAAATATGTACATAAAAAGCTACAATTTAATTTCAGACGACTTTCTATTTTATGACTATTCCAAAGTTTATACAATAATACAAAGAAGAAAATGATAGTGAAGTTTTGATCTAAGATGAGAACAAATTCTAGGTGTGATGCGGTGCTCATCTTTTTCCAATCGGTCGTTTTCAGATAATAACTTGTGTGGCTTTGTGGACCTAAAAAGAGTCACACAAATAAAGTTGAAAATTCCGTGAAATCTTATGATTAAAAGAGAGTTAAACCAATACCAAATCAAAGAGAGATGGAGACAGAAGAAAACCTCATATTTGATCAAGCTTTCTATGAATTACAAAGATTCCATGCATGAATTGAATGAAGAAGATTTACTAAAGTAGAGATATGATGATCAAATTTTATTCTTGTTCAACAACTTTGAGCAATTTATAAGCCAAAAGCTGAATTTACCATCCAACCGAAAGTGAATAAAGTTACACTCCTAAGTTCAAAAAAATCTTAGCATGCATTTTTCGTTGAACAAATATATGGAAGAATCATATTAGATATGTCCTAAGGAACCTTTATGTCATGTAGGATTTGATGCCTACAGAGTAAAGATTCCACTACAAGAAAATAGTTATTTTGCAACACAATTTTGGCAACGTCCATTTTCTTTGAAATTTTGCAAGATATTTTGCAATATTTTTACAATAATAATTACACGTCACAATTTTATCATAAATTCATTGCAAAATGACAACACAGATTTTTGTAGAAAATTTTTTTGTTACCAGTTTGCAATTTTTTACGTAAGTATAAATTTTCTTGCAAATTTCAGAAGAAATATTCAACGTTAGTGAATCATTGTTTTTTTTTGTATAAGTATGTTGCACATGTGTAACTATGTTTGCAACATTTTAAGTAACACTTTTGCAACTATACTTTCTACACAAAATTATTTCAAGAAAAATTGTCAAATGTTTGTAACTCACTTTTAAAAAAATATATTTATGGCATCTTTTCCCTTTTACTCATGTTTAACTTATTAACGTTAAAAATTGTTACGCTCCACATTTTGGGATATAATTCTCATTAACAGTTATATTTTTATTTATCTATCTTTTTCTCTTTTTTTTAGAAAAAAAGATCTTGAAATCTTAACAACTTAATAAGCCAACATTTTTGTAGTAATTTTGTCGAATAATTTTGCAAGATTTGTAATGTATATGCAACAAACAAACATTTGCAACACTCAATTAGCAACTACATGTAACTGGTTGGAATTTGTTGCAATTTTATTTCTTGCAATAATATATTGATCTATTGCAATAATTTTAAAAGTTGCAATATCACTATTTTTATTTTGTAGTGTTCCCTGGGTCTTTTTGGAAATATCTCCGCTACCACCAAAATCCTCCAAGGTCCAAGGCCATTTACCCAAATGACAAAACCTCTTATTCAAATTATTCCATAATAGCAAAAAGTTTTGTCACAAAATTTCAAGATTCTGGATAAAACCTCCTTTGTAGCCCTCTAGGATCTGATCCTCAATACCAACAAACTCTTAAGAGGTATCTTTTTTTCTATTTGTCATAAGTTACATCATTACTAGGTAAAAAAATTTGTTGGTCATATGTTACATCATTACTCGAGATATTTAAATAAATATTTTAATCTAATTTCAAATTAATAAATAATCTCGACGAGCGAGTCTAAGTCTTTGCAGCATTTAAAATACACGACTTATAGTTTGAATGATAATAACTTAAAATTTTACATGCACCACATGGATTCACGATAGAAACTTGTATTTACCTCATGGCTCATATTTACGGTGAACGTATTAATCATTATTATATTTGACCAAGAAAAACAAGTGTTAGTGTACATGCATCACGATAAAAAAAAATTCCGATACACTTGACTTCTTCAATATGTATAATTACAATTTTTTTTTCCTTGATTTTCGAACTTGTTAACCAAGTGTAGAAGTAAGTACTAAACAAACTTTTAAACAACTTTTTAAATTAATTTTAATTTAATGAAACAACAACTAATTTCCATTATTTAATTAATTACCTTAATCTATCTACCATATTCCTTTAAAGCACAGCTCCTTAATTAGGTAATATTACCTAAAAAGTAGGTAAGATTGCCGATTGATGTAGCACCATTTCTGAACTCCCGTACGTATCTTCTTCAGATCATCATGGCTAAAGTTTAGCAATGACAAAAACATTATTATGCCGCCACATTTGAAAATCGTTTTTTTTTTAGTCACATACAGATGATATCATCGACTTAATCGTGCTTTTAACCAATACCACCGTATATGTTTTGCACGATCAATAGTGTACTCTAGCAGTATAATCACTCACGAGCAAAAAGATAAAAATTGAAGAAACACCCTTAAAGCATAATCATACAAGTCTCCAACTGTAACAATAATTATAATCACATGATTCACATGTCAACCAGTTCAGAGATCGAGTTATGCTTAATATACTGTAACCACCATTCAAATTAATGCCATAAACGATCATTAACCTCTAGGTCTAGAGTGATCAATACTTCAAAAAAAAAAAAAAAATCTAGAAGGAAAAATATTTATCATGGATGTGGTCATCAGACCAATCAAGACTTATTAAATGAGTTTTAAGTGGCAGTGGTAGCTTAGTGGTGATATATATCGGGAGAAAGTTGTAAATCTTTAGTGGATTTTTGCTACCAAAACCAAAAAACATCATTTCCATAGTAATTAAAGAACCAATAAGTTTTGGATTATGAGTCAACTCTTATCATGTCTGAACTATAGTGGCTACGTTTGAGGAAAGTGGATTACCTTTTCCCATAGTGCTGGTACCACCGTTGACTGACTCTCATAGTCTCATATATATAATGAAATTGAACCGATCGTGGATGATTTACTCGGTGGTTTTAGATATTGAATTCCGTTTAATTTATTAAAAACATTCGAATGATTGATATAATGTAAAGCGGGTTTTTGGTTAAATATTACATTCATTCAACAAAATATATATTTTTTTATCTAAATAGGTTTTACATAGTTTAAGTCATTTTGTCTAATGACATTATTATTTGTTGTTAATAACATGTAGTATATATATGGTTTGAATTTAGATGGTCGCACAACAACGACATCAATATATCACCAAACTACGGCTTTGAATGGTTATACAGTATGATGTAGATCGGACTATGCATACCAATATTTTAGTATGCAATATATTAGACTGTAGTATGGAGCAAACTAATATGGAGTTTATAATGGTATGGAGCTCTTGAGGAGTGGAATGAAAAATGCAGACTAACAGTAAATTTATAATGGTATGGAGTTGTATGCTGAAATGCGTAATAGTATGAAGATTTTTAGTATGCATTATTGCATAGTAGTACGCAATGGTGAATTGTATGTTAGGTGCGGACTAGTCCAATTTTAGTCCGGTCTGGAGCATACTATGCAACCGTTCAAAGCCTACATGTACTCTATCAAATTGCAGAGTTTTAGAAGGTCTATCAGTTAAATGACTTTCTTATTCTTTCTATTTTGACCACATTTAAAATTTTCCGTAATATAGTTATTATTTTATGTGAAATCCCAAATTGGAAACTTCTACGAACGGAATTAGTTGTTCCGGCTGAATCAGACTTTAGAAACACTGAGGGATAGCAATATTTTCAAGTAATACTAGTTAACTAAACTAGTTTTTTTTCTTTAAAATATATTTTTCTTAACTATCTTGAAAAAAGAGTTTACATAGCCATTGAAACAGAAACTGGTACAAAAACAATATCTACAAAACTCAGTGAAGTCACGGAATGCTTCCTCTAAATTAACAAATTATGGACTTCGTTGTTTGTAATATAGACTAAGACTATTGAAGCTAAATGGCGAGTCGTTCGCAAGAATTAAATTTGGAAATGGATAAAGCTAATTATGATGTTGTGGGTGTAGTTAAAATCAAGCATCTTGTTTCATGTCCTTTTCCCACCACCACATACATCTAACGTGAAATTTTCCCTAACATAAGGACCACACCAATGTGAGGTTACTCGGCCAAGGGAAGTCAAATTATGTAATAGTGCATGCATGCTTCAACTACAAGCTGGCCTGGTTGAAGTCTCTATCAAGTATCGATACCATTTTTTCCTAACGAAGAATAATTATCACATGAAGCTCGTGCTTTTTTTTGGGGGGGGTAAAATCTATGTGCTGCCCGATATCTGATCAGATACTCCAAATTTTTTTTGTGATTATTCTTGTTCGAGAGAGAAAGGTCAAATTTGACATGATGATATTTGATAGAAAATACTACTGAAGTTTCTTCCACTAAGCGGCCTCGTCTCGTGTAATGCACTGATGAATAGGAGAAGTATACTAGAAATCAAATGGATCATAAGAAAAACATGTGATTATACCCCCAAATGAAGCACCAAAAATTCTCTGGTTGAAATAGAAAAGAGTCGGACCAAACATCATTTTACCTTACGAATACTAACAAACTCTTGCATTACCACAATATCTCATCCACAATAAAGTTCTTTTAACTTGAAAACACATATGCGAAAATACAATAGTAAATCAAATCCTCATGAAAATTTAGTGGTATATCATATATCATGCATTAAACGAATTATACCATATTTTGGATTAGCATTTAGAAACCACTAAACGAAAGACACATGGAAAAAAAGAGCCAAATTTAATCTTACATCTAAAAAGAAATTTGTATTTCTAGTTTTTTTTTTTTTTTTGTGCACCAAAAGTATTCGACTGTTCGTAGTTAAGAGCAAGTTTATTGAGGGGTTCATATAAGGGGAGTTCTTAATTTTTTTATGAATTAATTGTGTACTATTTGGAATATAAAAACTCATGATCTCTTAGATAAAATTTTCTCTTTTATTGGTAGGTTCTTATTTTGGGTCTCTTATTTTTGAAAATATTGTTTTTTAAAATTTTAAAAATTTTAAATAGAATAGAAGTGGTATAAATGTGTAAACATTTAAGATTTTATAAAATTAAAAAATATTGCATTTTAATTAATTTTCAAACATACAAAACTAGAATTATATTTTCTGTTTCTGAAATACTTTGAAAACAGAGGTTCTTCATCTGTTTTGTTAAAGATTTGTAAATGAGAAACATAGGCAACTAACATACCAAAATGGATCGGCCGACAAACCCCAAAAGGCCAACTTCTAAAACTAATACTCAGTAATGTTTAAATGCATTTACCCTCAGACAAGCACCAGTGGTCTAGTGGTAGAATAGTACCCTGCCACGGTACAGACCCGGGTTCGATTCCCGGCTGGTGCAATTTCTTTTTTACTTATTTTTATTAGGCCCTCTCTTCTAATTTGCGGACAAGCCCGATACTGTTTCAAAATAGGCCCAATATCTAAAAAGCTCAAGTCAAAAGACAAAAACAAAGGCATTATTACATTACAACAGAAATATTTTTGGTTTTCTTCTTTCCCAAGACCAAACATTTTGAAGAACACTCTCTGACTCTCGTCGGAACAACTCCTTGTAACGGAATCGATGGCGAATTCGGAGACGGTGATGGCTATGATCAGATTAGCTAGACCTCCTTTCCGCAATAAACACGACAAGGTCGCTTTCGCTATTCACGCTTCTTTCATCTCTTCCGGTTATATCCTCACTGCCACCGGACGGCCAGCCTTCGCCGACGATGCTCTCTCTCTTCTTCTTCTTCTCAGGGTTAGTTAATTGGTTTCGTTTTTGGGGGGGTTTAAAGGAGGAGCTTCTTCGATTTTTATAGGGTTTAGGTTTAGGATTCTGATTTATTTTGTTGACTTTTTTGTTAGATGATGTCGGTATCGACGGATGGAACGAATTTGAGGGAGAGTATGCGTTTGTATATGCGAATCCGAAGAACGGATCGAAGAAATTTCTGGTTAAGTGTTTGGCCATTGATGATAAACTTGTTGTTGATGCCATAGCTGATGGTGGAGCTGAACCTGCTCATCTTGAGATTAAGTATGTCATGATTCTTCTCTCTTTATATTTGTTGTTGTGGTGATCGATTGTGGTTCTTTTTCTTGAAAATCTTGAGAGGGTAGTAAAGTTTTCTGTTTTTTTTTTTTTTTTCCAGAGTTGAGGATTATGCTAAGGAGAGCAACGAGGGGAATTACGCTGCGCAGTTCAAGAATTTGGACAAGTTGGTGAGTGATTTGCAGAGTGGAATTGTTGATAAGCTTGATGGAAAACCCAAACCTGTTTCTTCGAGAACTCAGTCCAGGTGATTCCTTTATCAAGCACTTAAATTTTTTATTGCTCATAAGCTGTTCTTAGATGCCTCTTAGTGTTTATGTTAGTGTATGATCATTGGGACTAGCAACGAACGTATAATTGTGGCTTTTAGTAGTGTCACTGGACTCTCCTTGGCGCAGGAAACATAGATGTGCTCATTTGTATAGTCCTTTTGCTTATGTTTTAAACACACCCATAATTTGTGCACAAGTTGTGAGTCTATTGAAGTGAACAAGGTTTTGACTTGGTACATACATGTAGATGTAGTTTTCATTGTGAAATTTCTTTTTGTGGAGGCATTTGTTAGTTGGACCAGGATGATATGTTTCCTTATTCTTGAATTATATTCTAAGATCCTCATTTTTATCATTGGTTGCTTGCAGCTCTGAGACAAATGAAGAGCCTAGACCTTACGTTGATATGCCTAATCCATTAGGCCCTCAGATTCACCCCTCAGGGTATATACATCAACTTCTACTTTTCTGTGCTTACTCTTACAGAAACTTAAATGTATCGCGTATTGACTTTATTATTTCCTAGGGTTGTAGTTCCTCCGATACCTGGTAACGGAGGTTACAGTGATCTCTTCCCTGGCCCAGGTGCTGGAATGTACCCTGGAAGGTGTGTTATCAATATTTTTAATTTCTAATATACAATTGTATTACTTCATATTATTTTTAATGTCACTCACCACATATAATTTATATCTTCCCTAGGGGTGGTTTTGGGGATGGAAGCATGCTTGTAGGTAAGAGCAAGCCTTCTTGAGAAACGAGATATTTTAACCGCTTACTTGATTATAATTTGTTAAACTGATTGTGTTTGGTCGCAGGGCCTGGTGATCCTCGCTTTTTCCCATTTGGTGATGGTTCTGATCGACCTGGCTTCATGGGACCACCACAACCGTAAAATCTCTTTCTTTTACACAGAGCTCATAACATATTCACAGCCATAGATTTGAACACATGAAAAGCTCTCTATATTGTTTCGGACAAATAAGTAACCATGGATCTTGTTTTGGTTTTGACAGGGGTATGCCACCTCCTGGTGCTCGTTTTGATCCATATGGCCCACCCGGTGTTCCAGGGTTTGAGCCAGGCCGGTTCACAAGGTAGTAATCTTATGCACTCAGTAGTATATTTACTAAAACTCCACAGTCGAAATTTGTTATGCAAAAAGGTTTTGACTCTTGCTTTTATGAATCGTGTGTAGGCAACCTCCAAGAAGGCCAGGAGGCGGGCATCCAGATCTCGAGCATTTTCCTGGCGGTTCAGATTTTATATAGTAAAGTATGTGCACAACTTAAAGTCTGCTAGTAACTATCATATAGACTTGGTTTGCTTTGTGTCAGCTGCTTTGTTTTCCCTTTGTGTTGGTTTTATTCCCCAGCTGGTTGTTTATAACTTAAATATAAATAAAGTTTTGGTTTAGTTTGCTTTTAAGTTTCCTTTGGCCAAGTCTGCATCGGTCGCCATATAGAGAAACAATCGGTTGAATATATTGAGAATTTTGAAAACTAGAGCATCATCTTCCTTTGCTTCAACTACTTCGCTTTGGTTTGAATGAGTTTATTGGTGATAGATCGACTTGTAACTAAGCTGTATTAGTGTTGCCAAAACGACAATTAAGAGAATAAAAATTGAAATAGAGAGTGAAATCATATCATATATTATTGATATAGAGGTCCATTAACTATTACACTGATACAGACTGATACATATAAAACATTATCGTTATTCATATAATATACGGTACATGGAGACATAGTTAGTAAACTCCAAGCTTGCACATAAAGCTCAGTTATGGCTCCTTTATCCTTTTCTAATCGTCAACACTTTACGGAAGTGTGTATGCTGTAAGCAAAAGGAAACAAGAAACAAACAAAACAAGATTAGTCATTAGATATATTATGACAATTGAGTAAAAAAACAGAATGTAAAGATATAACATAAAGTCAGATACGGTATAAAAAGTACTTACGTCCGCACTTGTAACCAACAGGGCGGTTAGCGAAATTGCAGCGTTTAGGGATGGTAAGGGCAACCTCAGGCTGGACGCCTGAGGCTTTGGCCTTGTCGGAAAGAAGAACAGCACAGAGACATTTAGGGTTCTGAGAAAATCTCTTAATCTGAGTACAACAACCTCCTGGCACGGCGGCGTTAGCATCCTGAGCTGCACCTGCACATGGAGCCAGCTTCATCGCCTCATTGTCCGGCGAAGATCTACCACACTCCCCTGCACCGTCAACGACAGCTCCGACGACGAGGATCATGCCAAGGATGCAGAGAAATTTCATGGAAGATGCCATTTTTTGTTTCTTGGAGATGTTTGAAAGTAATCAAGATTGTGTGTTTAGTCGATCTTGTGTTGTGGGTTTGAATTGCATTCGTGAATGTGTGATTTATATAGCGGAAGATAATCAGCAGATTTGAGGCACTGAAGGTAGTGGAGTAAGCACTTGAGTTGAGTGAGAGCCTGAGAGGGAGATAGTGATCTTACCAACAACATAAGTAACAGGTGTTGATGTCTGAGAGATCAGTGAACAAAACTCATCATGCTTATTTGAGATTATCAAATCGTATGGTGGATTTGTGGGAGTTGTGTCATCACCGTCCTTGTGGATGTTTTAATATTATTATTGTTTGTTAATGTGAAGTGAATAGATGAAACTACTTTGATCTCTCTTATTAACAATTCTGAATTTGGATGCTGAGTATTACCACATGATGGTCCAAAACTATGTTTCCGGGACATTAGACCTCTCCAAAGAAGCTTGAATTTGTTCATCAAGAACCTTGTATCTCAAGTTACTTACATGAATATGAAGAGCATAGATGACGGAAACCAAAGAGAGGAAACTGTGAGATTGGCTCTGTTTGTCTATTGTCTTGGAACTCGGAAGGCTAAGAGTTTGGGCATAAACCGAGGCAAATCAAATCAAAGGACTAAATTGTTAAGGATCGTGTATGTGTCAGTTTATGACTGGGTGGACTAATTAACAAAAGATTTTGATTTTTTGTTTTATTCTTCATGTCGCGTTTTTCTCTCTGTATTTGGCTTATAGTTCAGAGAATCAAAAATGTGAGGGTGAGGTAGAGAAAGAGATAGATAACGAAGATGGATGCATTTTCAGATCGATATTACCATGCCAGGTTCGAACCAAATTCTTCTACTTTAAGGCCTTTGATTGTGAAATTCCAAGACCCATAATAACCTATGTTTTGGGAATTATGGTGTTGGGTTAAGTTAGGGGATTCACTTGATTTCAATTCAGATTAATTAATTAGGAGTTGAGATTTTAGGGTTTATGGGTGTTTGATGTGTTGTGTTGTGTTCATAATCGATCTTTTTCTTTTTAATTGCAGAAGGGTATCCACTTGAGCATCCAAAGATGCAATTTTCAACCAATGTTTGGTAAGAAGATGATGACTCTTGTTTCAATTTGTGTAAGGTCTTAGTTTGATCTTTGAGCCTTTGAAAGGAAGTGTCTTTTGCTGAAAAATTGAACTAAAGTTATGTTGCATCTTTAATAGACTTCAAAGTCAAAGCGTTCATGGCCTTGTCGTATGGACCAATTGGGAAATCCACCAATCCGGCCAAAGTGGCGTATTGGCTTCGGCAGCATAAGGTTAGTGTAATGATGGCTGCTTCAGCAGCATAAGGTTAGTGTATTGACACGGCAATTAGATGTGGCCACTGTTGGATATGGGTTTCACCCAGCCTTAACAGGCTTTCCTATAGGCCCGTTATCGAAATAGTCACCCCGAAGTCTAGGAGCGAAGTCTGACCAAAACCCATTTGCCGGGCCGACAAAGCTTCCAGAAGGCCCAATTGAGACGGACAGCCCAACAAGTGACGGCCCGAATAGGAACGATCACCGACTTTGCTCAAAAGACAATCCCACATCGACCCCGAGGCATAAAATGGAACGTCCCATCAGCTATAAATAAGGAGAGAGCGACTTGCAGAAGGGGGGCACGTCTAGCAAGAGTCAGGAAATAATCCGATTCTAAAGCTATAGTTCAGTTAGTCATTTTGAGAAATACAATTCTCTGTAATTCGCCGATCGGCTTATAACGGTTACATTGTAGTTCGACGATCTTTGACTATCTAAATAAAAGTTCCTTGTTTCGTCCCCTTTATTCTATCATTCCCGAGCTAGTAGATTCTTTAGATCAACATTTGGTGCGCATCCAGGGAAATCAAACAAGGAAAGCTTTTGAAGAAAGTCCAACATCGACGGAGTACATCTCGAACAATGGCAGAGAGAGAAACGACGGGCAGTGACGGATATGTGGCGGACACACCGGATCGCGTCCAGCAAGCCCAAGAGGAACTTCCAATACCGCCGACCCGGCCCCCGACAACGCCGAACGGCTCAATCGGAGAAGGCACCAGCCTTGACATAGGAGCACTAATGAGAAGCATCCTGGAGAAGATCGACGCCCAGACAGAAAGACAGAGGAACGATTCGCCACTCTCTCCAGCGTCTGTGCAAAACTACAAGAAAATGCCGAACATCCGGATGGCGCTAATAGAGCCAATCCCAATAATGCCGATCAAAACCAGAGCGGAGATTTGGCCGAACTCAAAAGTCAAATGAAAGATGTCACAAGCAAGTTCCACCAAGCAACCAGCGCGGCACTGATGTAGACCATATGTTGGAGCAATCCCAAAACGCCATTCACTGCGCGAATCCGTAGGGTCGTCGTTCGTCCCGATTGCAAAATAAAGCACTTGCCTCCATATAAGGGAGATTCGGACCCGACCCATCATTTGACATCCTTCGAAATTGCAATTCATCGTTGCGAGTTTTCCCGGAGGAGCTAGATGCCGGAAAATGCCAGCTTTTCATCGAAAACCTGAGCGGCGACGCCCTCGGCTGGTTCTCCTCTCTGCCGCCCGACTCAATCGACAGCTTCCGTACACTTTCGCTGACCTTCTTGAAGCAATACTCGATATTGGCCGTCCCCACCGCGACAATCGCCGATCTCCACAATATCGAGCAAGGGGAGCATGAGCCGTTGCGGACATTTATGGATAGGTTCAAAAAGATTGCCACACAAGTAAAAGCACCCCATAGCGTGTCTCTTGCAGCCCTTCACAAGGCCCTGTGGTACGAATCCGCGTTCCGAAAGGATCTCAAGTTGAACAGGTTCCCGACTTTCCAAGATGCCCTCCATCGAGCGGGAGTCCACATTGAATTGGAAGAAGAAAAAGTCATCTACGACAAAAAACGTGCTTCTACCGGAGCTCAGACGCCGACGGGCAAAGCAAAAGAGGTGTACCACGAACCTCGCCAACACCTCGACAAAGAATACCTCGCGGACAGTAAGAAGCGCGGCGCAACGTACCTCGTCAATAACGCCCCGCCAACCCCTGCAATCAGCTCATCAGCTATAGTACCGACAACCCCACCAAAAGGGACAAGAGAAGAGCCTGACCATAACTTGTATTGTGAATTACACGAGTACACTGGACACTCTACGCAGTCTTGCAGACATTTGCAAAATGCGCTGCTCGGCAAATACCTCAACGGCGAGGTAAAAGTGGAGCTACGCCAGTTCAGGAGCAATGCCCCGCGCGGGCGAGGTCGAGGACGTCATGGGCATCAAGGACGAGGCCCAAACAACCACTTCAACAATGGGCCAGCGCCGAATAACCAGCCCCCAGCTGGCAACCAGGTAGGAGGACAAGAAAACCAACCGGCCGACGCTCCACCACCTCCAGCCCGTCGTAGAATTAATGTCATACGAGGAAGCCTACCGTACGACCCTAACTGGCCTCGCACCGTATATCCCACCCACAGCGTCGAGAGAGCCGAACGCGATTGGTTACCTGGCAGAACACCTATATGCCAATCGTACTCTCCGATCGTGTTCGAACAAGGGGACATTACTGAGCATCGAACTTCGTCCACTGGACCTGTCGTTATTGAAATAAACATCGGAGATTGCTTAGTCCCGGATGTGTTGGTCGATACAGGAAGCTCCGTAAATGTCATCTCCCGAGGGCACTCGAGATAAAAGCCGACCTGCATCTGACCATGCCCGAAGTGCAAACCTTGACTGGTTTCGACGGGTGCTCTCTTACCTCTTTAGGAACGGTCATGTTCCCAATGAGGGTCGGTGGTACAGTTCACCTCTTTGACTTCGCAGTCGTCGATCGTCCAAGCGCGTATAATGCCATCCTAGGGACGCCCTGGCTCCATAAAATGAAGGCCGCGGTGTCAACCTACCATCAGTGCGTTAAATTCCCAACGGAGTTTGGCACCTACACCCTCTACGCCGACCCGACAGCGACCCAATGGCCGCCCGTCGCCGTGTTGACATGATAATGGGAGGATTGACAGCGTGCAGAGATTCCGTACGTTCAATTCGCGACTACGTAAAGGCCGGCACAGCGGTCTGGCCTGTTAAAGTCCCACCCTTCATACCTCCGATCACGTTCACAGCGGACGACTTGGTTGGAGTCAATTTCCCGCACAACGACCCTCTCGTCATCGAATTACACGTTGGTGAGAGCGAAGTGACGAGGATTATGGTCGACACAGGAGCTCCGTTAACGTAATTTTCAGAGATGTCCTCGACAAAATGGAGGTCAATAATAGAGAAATCAAACCATCGATCAGGCCGCTTACCGGGTTCGATGGAAATTACATGATGACGTCCGGCACAATCAAGCTGCCAATCTACGTGTCCGGCATACCTTCGTGGCACAAGTTTGTGGTGGTCGACAAGCCGGCCGTTTATAACATCATCCTCGGATCCCCCTGGATTCACGACATGCAGGCCGTCCCGTCCACTTATCATCAATGCGTAAAGTTCCCCCTGTCCGGCCAAATATTCACAATCAAAGGCAATCAAGGGGACGCTAGGAACTGTTTAATCGAATGCAAGCTACGGAAGGCCGCTGATTTATAGCAATCACAGCAAGCGCTGGACGAGCTGCCAGCACCTAGCCCCGAGGAAATTCCAAGCCACCACCTGCTTGACGAAATCAATATCGACGAGAGTGACCCAAGCGGTGCGTTGGGATCGCTGATCTCGACCCGGCAATAAGAATTGAGTTGATCCAATTCTTGAAGGACAACATTTCCACCTTTGCTTGGTCTTTTGATGATATGGTTGGAATCAGCATGGACGTCACAAGTCATGAACTTAACGTCGATCCCACTTATAAACCTGTCAAGCAGAAGCGACGGAAGCTCGGACCCGAACGATCTAAAGCAGTAAATGACGAGGTCAAAAAATTGTTAGATGCCGGATCAATCATGGAAGTCAAGTATCCTGAGTGGCTAGCAAACCCGGTGGTGGTTAAGAAGAAAAACGGGAAGAATAGAGTCTGCATCGACTTCACGGATCTCAATAAAGCCTGCCCCAAGGATAGCTACCCGCTACCACATATTGAGAGACTTGTCGAGGCCACGGCCGGCAATGCATTACTCTCCTTCATGGACGCCTTCTCGGGATATAACCAAATACTGATGCACACCGACGACCGCGAGAAAACCGCCTTCATCACAGATCAAGGCACATTCTGCTACAAGGTAATGCCGTTTGGTCTGAAAAACGCGGGAGCCACCTATCAACGTCTCGTCAATAAGATGTTCGCCGACCAATTGGGAGTAACTATGGAGGTGTACATCGACGATATGTTAGTCAAATCCGCGAATGCAAACGATCATGTCGAGCACCTGCGAAAGTGTTTTCATACACTAAATAAGTATAACATGAAACTCAACCCGGCAAAATGCTCATTCGGCGTAACGTCAGGAGAATTTCTAGGGTACATCGTCACGAAAAGGGGAATAGAGGCAAACCCGAAGCAGATAAAAGCCATACTCGACATGCCCTCGCCGCGAAACAAGCGCGAAGTCCAACGCCTGACTGGCAGGATAGCAGCCTTAAACCGATTCATTTCGCGGTCGACCGACAAAAGCTTGCCGTTCTACCAACTGTTGCGATCGACGAATAAAGCGTACGAGTGGACCAACGAATGTGAACAGGCGTTCATCGAATTAAAGACTTATTTAACCACCCCGCCCATACTTTCAAAGCCCGAAGAGGGAGAAAAGCTCTACCTATATATCGCCGTTTCGGGGTCGGCAGTTAGCGGGGTATTAGTCAGAGACGACCGAGGCGAGCAAAAGCCTATCTTTTACGTCAGCAAGACCCTCGACGGGGCCGAATTGCGTTATCCGAACTTGGAAAAAATAGCGTACGCCGTGGTAATTTCAGCTCGTAAGCTCAGACCCTATTTCCAGTCGCATACAATCGCGGTCTTGACCAACCAACCTCTGCGCCAAATTCTCCATAGCCCGGGACAATCAGGCCGCATGGCGAAGTGGGCAGTCGAGTTGAGTGAGTACGATATCGAATATCTGGGCCGAACTTGCATGAAGTCTCAGGTTTTAGCGGATTTCATTGTCGAGCTGCCTCAACATTTCACCTCTCCGACTTCAAACGAGGAAAACTGGTATTTGTACGTCGACGGAGCCTCGTCAACAGCACGGATCAGGAATCGGGATCCGTCTGACATCCCCCACCGGAGAGGTCGTCGAGCAGTCGTTCCGCCTCAATTTCGCAGCCACCAATAATGAGTCGAGTATGAAGCCTTACTCGCCGGAATGAGACTCGCAGCAGGGATCGGCGTAAAAGGCTTCACGCCTTACGATTCCCATTCCCAGCTCGCCAGTCAATACAATGGCGAGTACGGCACCAAGTGCGCGCATGGACGCATATCTGAGAATAGTTAAGGAGCTCGCACAAGAGTTCGATCACTTCGTGATCGACAAAATACCTCGAAGCGCCAATGCTCCGCGGACGCTCTGGCCGTCCTAGCATCAACCTCAGATCCGGACTTACGCCGGGTAATCCCCGTCGAAAGTATTTCAGTAAGTAGCATTGATGCCGGGGCACAAGTTAACATCATATCTGCCAACCGGAGGAATATGCCGACCTCGACGCTGAGACACACCCTAACCATGAGGCTGAACCCGTCGCCGAGCCGGCTGGACTGGCGCCAGGAAATACGTCAGTACATCACTGGAGGAGTAATCCCGCGGACAAATGGCAATCTCGGCCTTAAAAAGAAAGCGGCACAGTACGTTATGGTCGAGGGACGCCTTTACCGTTGGAGCGCGGCCGGCATATTACTACATTGCATCTCAGCAGAAGAGGCCCAGCAAGTAATGCAGGAAACGCATGAAGGAGCCGGAGGAAATCATTCCGGCGGACACGCCCTAGCACTAAAAATCAGAAAGCATGGAATATACTGGCCGACCATGGTCGGCGACTGCGAACAGTTCGCCACGAAGTGCGAAAATGTCGAGACATGCGTCGACATACACGCTCCGGCAGAATTACTCTCAACGACAACAGCGCCGTACCCGTTCATGAGATGGGCAATGGATATCGTCGGACCACTACCCGCTTCGCACGGCAAAAAATTTCTTCTTATATTGACTGACTACTTCACCAAGTGGGTTGAAGCTGACTCTTATAAGAAAATCCAAGCGAATGAGGTCCAGAATTTTGTGTGGAAAATATAATATGCCGACACGGATTACCTTACGAAATCGTAACGGATAATGGGTCGCAATTCATATCAAAGAAATTCGACGATTTCTGCGCAAGTTGGCGCATCCGGCTCAGTAAGTCAACCCCGAGGTACCCTCAAGGGAATGGCCAGGCAGGGCGACCAACAAGACGATCTTAAATGGCTTAAAGAAACGACTCGAAGAGAAGAAAGGCCTTTGGGCTGACGAGCTAGATGGCGTATTATGGTCCCACAGAACAACTCCACGAAGAGCATCAGGACAAACACCCTTTTCGTTAGCTTATGGCCTGGAAGCAATGGCACCAGCCGAAGTAAGCGTCGGCAGTTTACGCCAAACCATGCTAGTCAAGGATGCCGAGCTAAATGATGAAATGCTCTACGACAGCCTCGACGAGATTGAGGAACTACGAGATCGCGCTTTGCTCGAATTCAAATTACCGCGTAACAGTCGCACAAAAAGGTCAACGCGATCTTTCGACGAGGGAGACTCAAAGGTATTCGAGAATACCACCGAACTCAATGGAAAACTTGGTGCGAAATGGGAAGGGCCATACCAAGTATCCAAGGTCGTCCGCCCCGGCGTCTACGAGCTAATTACTATGTCCGGCGAGGCAATCCCGCGGTCCTGGAATGCTGGCAACCTTAAACGCTATTTCTATTAAGAAGTTTATATTTTATGCATATTTCTATTTCCACCTAAGAATGTTTAATATCTATGTAATCTGAACTACGGTCGGCTTGATCCTCCTTAAAAAAAAAGGGAGGTACGTAGGCAACCTGAAAAGGTGCAGCCACTACTTATGAATGCAATTTTCTTTGGTGAATTTCGCCTCTTTATTCAGGCATATTGACTTGCAAAAATCGACAAATATCGTACAAGCAACAACGAGTAAAAAAAAAAAGAAAAATATATACATATATCCAAACAAGGTCGGCAATTTGGCCAGTTGTTCCGACTAAAACAAAATAATAATAAATTGCACTGCGCGAAGTGTAAATCGTAAGCCGAGCTCCAACCATTGCTCGCAAATAAACCAAGGCCGATGAGCAAGATAAGCCGCCACCAGCGCGCAATCTCTTCAGTCCAAGGTAGGGAATAAGCCGAGCTTTAACACGCGAATCCAACGCTTCTCGCTCCCGAAATCTAGCAGCCTCATCCTGCAAAAGCAGGCCCAAAAAAAAAAAAAAAAAGGGGGGGGTCCCGAACAAAAACTTTCGGCTCGACATAATAAGATGAGAGACGTCTCACTGTTGAGGATAACCCAAACAAAATAAAAGCATCTGAAAATAAGACCCGCAGAGCGGGTAAAGTGTTCAACAAAAAATAAATGTTACGACCAACCATAATTCAAGAGTTCCGAGAATAACAAGTAACCCAACACAAAAAAAAAAAACGGTTCGACAACCGATAGAAACACAGAATACGCCGAACACCCTCAGCGATTCTCGCGAACTTCACGACTGTAGATACGAACTCGGTCACGGAGCCAGAAAGGCATTGCACGGAACTTCCCGAACCCAAATCGCTCCCAATCCTCTGGCCCAGCCTCCAATTTCCTCATCCCCATCTCGAGATCCATAATCTGCTTGACCAGAAACTCGTGCTGGCGACGGTAGGCCCGGTGCTGAGTCTCGATCTACCATAAACAAGAAAAAAAAGAAGCAAAATAGTTAAAAGGTCGAACCAAACGGTGGAAAACTCAATACGACGAACTAACCGTCCTAAACCAACCGACCCGAGACGCCTTTCGTCGGGACTCAAGGACTGAAGGAATTCCGCCGGAATCTCAGCAACACCCGGTACGAAGTTCCGCGGCAATGGTCGAAACGGGGGTGACGCAGCAGCAACCGGTGGGCTTCTCCATGGGAAGAACAGGTCGTTGGGACGAGCTTCAACGAATCGACCCGACCCATCGCTAGGCTGAGCCGGATCGACACGCACCGGCGACGGAGAACGATTAGTACGAGGACGACCAAAGACGATCCGCTCACCACGATTCACCGGAACCCATTCCCCCGAGTCTTCGGAGTCACTCATCGTCAAAACGGAGAAAGAGCAAAGCCAAAAATAAAAAAAAGGGGGTGGAGAGAAGGTTGCGTGATCCACTCTCCCCCACCCACGCCTCCCCTTATATAGTGAATACAAGATAGCCCTGAAGCGACACGACGGTTACCCGTCCACTTTCCCGCATTTAATGAACCTCCCTCCTCCACCAACCAACGCCTCGCAACAAAAATCGTGCCACACGCAACATCCACACCCGGTAATGATGAGAAATGCCTTGGAAAAGCAATTCACCATTTAAACCAAGCATTTAATGTAGTGAAGCCGAAGAGTCCAAGAGTCGCAGCCAATTAACGCATTGATCCTCCAGCTCGTCAAAAAGGGGGGGACTATGGCAAATCCTAATTTTGCCTAACTCTCGCCCCAGCTCGTCAAAAAGGGGGGGACTATGGCAAATCCTAATTTTGCCTAAGTCTCGCCCAGCTGTCAAAAGGGGGGACTATGGCAAATCCTAATTTTGCCTGTCTCGCCCCAGCTCGTCAAAAGGGGGGGACTATGGCAAATCCTAATTTTGTCTAAGTCTCGACCCAGCACGTCAAAAAAAGGGAGACATATATAAATCGCAATGTTAAAATTCTATAGGCATAAACGCCCATCATCATCATTCACGTCCAACAAGAAGGTAGTAAAAACAAACCTACCTCAAAACATCCAAGTTTTTTTAAAAAAAAAAAAGGGGAACAGTAAGTGATGCATAAAATAAGTCTTAAAGGCCACAAACGGCATAATTTCAAAAGCCACGCAGGGCTTATTCCGGCGCAATTTCATCCTCGCCTTCAGGAGCGGTGACTGGATCAGAGGCTAGCGGGTCCCTCACACCTGCATCGCTGACGAGCCCGGCAATTTGAATACTACGACCCTCCGAAGTCGAAGCCACAGCAGCGTCCGCCAAAGCAAGGCCGGTCACAATGTCGCGTTCCGGCGTCCCCTGCCTCGTCAACTGAACATCAACATTGGGAGCTTGTTCTCCGGTGTCAGGCAGATCGGGTTCCACCACCTCGGCGGTAGCAGACGGCATGTTCGAGCCGTACTCGTCAAAATCGACGATCTCATCATAGCCAGGAATACGCCGATTAGCCGCAACACGCTCAGTAGTCGGAGTCACCACATACCCGTCATTAACAAGAGGAGTGATCTCGATGCCGTCCACAACATTATCCCAAAAAGCCGAACCGTCAGTGACAAATTGGATCGTCTTAGCAGGGATAGGGCAACCATCAGCCACAAGATCTTCGACCTGCTTCAATATACCATTCGCCCGAGCCTTCATCATCATTGGATTGAAAGCCCGCCTCACATCCCAAATATGCTGACGATTTTGGTCCGACCGATCGCGGTAAACGTCCCTCACCTCGTGGCGTATCTCCTCGGCTCTTCTCGACCGCAGCTTTTAGTTGACGATCAAATCCTTCAGCAGCCTGTCGAACGGAAGCTTCCAGGCGATGACGTCGGCGCAAGAACGTTCCAACGACCCTTGCAGTTGGCGGTTCTCTTCCTTCGACGGTCAAACTCTCGCCAAGCCTTAGTCGATTCGGATCGATACTTGCTAACCTGGCTCTGGCAATCTTTCAGTCCAGCCTCAGCAAGGGCGGTTTCACGTTCGGCAGCCTTAAGCCTACGCTCGTAGCGACAAACCATCGAGTACATCGACCCCGCAGACTAAGGCAAAATCAAACAACGTTAAAAAAAAAATATATATATATATATATATATATATATGTATGAAAAAAAAAAAAAAAAATGTAAACCTGGAGATGATGCCGAGCCCATTCGTCAAACGCGTCGTCCTCCCTCAAATCCCCCTCGAACGATCACCCGGCACTTTAGAAACCTCGCGAATGAGAGATCCACATTCCCTTTGTCAGACAGAAAAGGGGTGTCCTTCGCGTAGCGAAAGTGCAGAAAGTAGGAAGGCTGGACGCCTTTGTCCTTCGGATCCAGCGAGGAGGTCTTGAGTCTTTTAGACCCAGCGACCGCATCGAACCAGCCGGAACCTCTTTGCGCTTACCAGAATCCCTATCGGGTCAGACAAATTTTTGAAGAGGAACGCTCCTTGTCAACTGTGAGGTCGATCGGAACGATGTCCTTATCTCGCCGAACAGACTCACTGTTTTTCCCCTTGTCCCGCGAAGATTTGTTACCTTCGGAGGATCGACTACCCGAGGCACCCCAGCAGCGAGAACCCTGAATGGATGATTGGTCAACCAGACTCTTCTTCAGAGCCAACTGCAGCTCCTTCTCTTCTGCGGCATTCTTCTTCTTCGAAGCCGGCTTGCCGAGTATTTGGGAACGCCCAATTTCACCATCCTTGCTTGACTAGCACCCCTATCACCATAAACCAAGATCCTCAGCAGAACATAAATGACAAACCAATGGAACGAATATCGGCTAGCACATCGGAACAATACCTTTCGATGGTTTCCTCCCCCTGGTATGGTCTAGCTGCGGAATAGTCCTCCAATCAAGAACCGTTTGCCTCCTTAGTAGATCGCGAACCTCAAAGAAGTTAGGAATTGGCGGGTCAGCAGATTTATCAACCAAATCTGGAAGTCAACAAAAATAAAGGCAATTAGCGATCAACAATGAACAAATGGAAAAGGATAAAGGTCACCCAAGAAACTACCAGGGGACAAATTCCATTCAGTCTTAAAACCTATCGACATATCCTCTACCAAAGCTTCGTCAACCTTAGCATAAAAGTATCTGTTCATCCAAGTATGGGTCTTTGATGGCGGATGATCCATCAGCTTGTATCCAGGCGTAGCACTAGCATACCAAATGCCGTTAAAACCTTTCTGCCTAGTAAAACGCATCATGTCCTCAACAAAGTAAGCAGTCAATTTGACCCCGCATTGGTCAGCGAGGTGTTTGAGGCCGACCATATTCCGAATAGTATGGACGGTAAGCTGCGTGATAGCGATCTGACGGCGCCAACAATATTCCATCAGGAAGGCTGGAATCGGAAAGCGGAGACCTCCCTTAGTAAAAAACGGCTCGTATAAACTAATAAATCCGTCAGGACACTTAAATACACGCTCTTCAGGAGCCGGACATACAACAGAGACACGCCGGGAGAATTACGAAGTCAGCCATCGCGCAGAGCGAATCAGCATCGCAAAGTGACTCTCCCGAGTCGAAAGGCGCGTCCGGATAATCGATCCCTTCAGCAATCTCGATCTCATCGTCAAGAGAAACGTTGTTGGACGAATGATCAGATCTAGCTTCATCGCGAGAGCTAGGCGAACCACCATAACCAGTTCTATCAGGACCAAAATCGTCCACCTCCGTTTAACTGGAACCCTAGAAGAAACGAAGGGTTCCGGGCCAACCCCGGGTACCGAAGGACGGTTCAAAGACTCCACCCTCCTACTCCGTCTACAGAGCTTGGGCATATCAGCCGAAGCTCCGGAATCAGACGAATCGGCAGCCCGCAATGGCGGACTAGCCTCAAGAACCGGATGACGAACGCTCATTTAAAATTCCTCACAAGAACTCGACATCGAAATCGAATAGGCAATTACAACAACAAACCCAGTGGGGAGCAAGTAAAAGCTACACTAACAACCTATAGACAACTAAGGAAGAAGAAAAAGAGAAGGGTTCTAATAAAAGGAGAAAGACGAGTTACCTTGACTTTTGCGGCTGGAGAAGAACTGAAGAAGGCACCCCAAAAGTCTCCTTTTATAAGCAGTGGAAAAAGAAACCCTTAAAGCAATGTGGGCGCGGATCGACGCAACCCTAGGAAACGACGTTTCGTTTCCTCCTCCCCTTAACCAAATGAAGGGATTAGATCGACATTCCAATAACGGGCCAGACTCAATATTTCCCGAAGTAAGCTCATTGGCCCAAGGCTGTCCACAATGAACTAAGGGGGGGACAATTGTTGGATATGGGTTTCACCCAGCCTTAACAGGCTTTCCTATAGGCCCGTTATCGAAATAGTCACCCCGAAGTCTAGGAGCGAAGTCTGACCAAAACCCATTTGCCGGGCCGACAAAGCTTCCAGAAGGCCCAATTGAGACGGACAGCCCAGCAAGTGACGGCCCGAATAGGAACGATCACCGACTTTGCTCAAAAGATAATCCCACATCGACCCCGAGGCATAAAATGGAACGTCC
The DNA here is from genome assembly GCA_024034495.1 of Camelina laxa. Taxonomy (NCBI): domain Eukaryota; kingdom Viridiplantae; phylum Streptophyta; class Magnoliopsida; order Brassicales; family Brassicaceae; genus Camelina; species Camelina laxa. The sequence goes on along the minus strand of CM043882.1, from coordinate 9,275,898 downwards.
CATCAGCTATAAATAAGGAGAGAGCGACTTGCAGAAGGGGGGCACGTCTAGCAAGAGTCAGGAAATAATCCGATTCTAAAGCTATAGTTCAGTTAGTCATTTTGAGAAATACAATTCTCTGTAATTCGCCGATCGGCTTATAACGGTTACATTGTAGTTCGACGATCTTTGACTATCTAAATAAAAGTTCCTTGTTTCGTCCCCTTTATTCTATCATTCCCGAGCTAGTAGATTCTTTAGATCAACAGCCACTCTGGCACTCTCATAGTGTCTTTATTCTCAAGTTATTTTTTAGGTGATTCTTCAATGTGTGATCAATATTTCTGATTGGGAATCAGAAATTGATCCATTTGATGCATTGAGTACTTTGTTTTTGATGAGTTTGCTTGATTTTGATCCATTTTTTTCTCTGTTTTTTGGTGAGGTTAAGTGGAAAACTTGCAATAGCTGCATTGTACCCATCTCGTGTTCACTTCCAGAACCAGAACAAAGGTTATGGCTTTCCGGCAAAATCCCCCAACTCAGTCCAAGTAACTGAGATCATCGATGGGAGAAAGACGAGGAATGTCATTGTTCTCTCCGTTGTTTCCACCGATAAAGCCATCACCACTGCTCAATCTGTAGCTTCGAGAGCTTGTGATAGGTGCCTTTCATCAGAAGTGACAAAAAAAAATTAGTCTTTTCTCTTCCTCCCTCTCCAATTTGTACAATTGAATAAAAAGTTGTTGTTTCTTCAGTTGTAGAACAGCTTAACAAACTCGTCAATGTCATCAAGGTTTTCATGTTAACTTTATTATTTGATGCTTTGGTTAACAGTTCATGTTGTTCTCTGCTTCATGATGTGTATAACAAGTTCTCTTGTTTTTTTTTTTTCAAAAATATGTTAAGAAACTTGCTTATAACTTTATCATTGGAAGCATATATTTTCTTCAATCTTTAAAAAGTTCTTAGCTTAAGAATTTGTACTTTAGCAACTTGTTAAGAAACTTATCAATGGAGATGACAAGTTGAGGGTTACTATTACAAGAGGCAGTGACATTCTTGGCAATATAGTATTGATCTAGTTTTCTCTGTTTCTGTTAGTTAATACTAGAAATTGGGCTTTAATCCAGCTGGCCCGTAGAACTTGGGCTCGTAACCCTGATTTTACCACTTTGCTTTGTTTTTCTTCTTTCTGTCTCAATCATCTCAATTTTATTACGATTGGTCTGTTTGTAATCAATCTCCTCGAATTCCAGATAGATCATTACGACGGCATGCAATATAAATAATTAAAATAACCACGCTTATCTATCTTTTTAACAAAAAAATTACATTATTCATTCATGTATATCTAATTCTTTTTTTTTTGTATAATTTTCGTCGAATTTGTCCTTATAATATTTGTTTTCTTTAAGTCAATGATCAATGTGAAAGAGAATCCAACTGCCCCATGTGAATTTCTGTAACGCAAACTAAAAATTTTAAATATTTGGGATGTACAAACTAATGTAATCGAGCCCACCACATTTTGAAAGCAAATCACATGGCGTGATTCCAGCAAAACACACCAAAATATATAATTTGAAATCATAAGCAAGAAAAAAACACAAAACTAGAACAAGAAAGAAAGTTATATAGGGCCCTTTTTTATTTTATTTTTGGCTGTCAATTACAAATATAATAAACCAACAAAGATGTTGTTTCATTATTATTAAAAAGCATAAAATTGCGATGATTATTATGGTAGGAAGGAGGACATAATAATATGATGATGAGATAAAGACAGCTTTTTTATTTTTTGTAAGAATCGTTATCCTTGACAACGGTGACAGGGCAAGGCGCGTGTTGGATCACAAAGCTGCTCACGCTTCCCATTATTATCCTGTTTCATATATATTGAAATTATTAGTATTAAGTCATTTACACTTGGAAAATAATAATTTCATTACACACTTACAAACAAAAAAACCAACGGTTCAAATTTATAAGAGTAGATAAATTCAGGAATAAACGAAAGACAAGTGTGTTGAAAAGAAGATGTTGTAATTAACCACATTATATTAGTATTAGATTTCTAAAAAAATCTTGCACACTTAAAAACAAAAATCCTAAAAAATATGTTGTTTTCCTTAATTATATGAGACAATGAAAAAAATCAAAGCTAAAACCTAAACCAAAAGCTAATCCCTAAAGCTAAATCATCCATTGTCGTTTTACACTGACCTTATCCACTTTTAGGTTGGAAGTATCATAAGATTCTTTTTCTTTTCTTTTTTTTTGGCCTTAATTATCATACAAGTCAATCATTTAATTTGTTCTTCCTCTATACTAAAACAGAAATTTTGTTTTAAACAAAAAAAATTGAAGTTACAAGTCAAAAACGTTACTCAGAAGGAAAATGAGATGGTGGTTTTTAGATTGAAAAAGTAAAAAAAAAAAAAATTACCTTCGAAGGGCACTGAGTCCTCTGCTTCCCATGACAATAGAGTCGAGTTTGAGATCCTTAACAGCATCAACCAGCTTCTCTCTTGCATCTCCCCAGTACAGTTTCGTCACTACATGCACCTTTTTTTTTTTTTTTCAATAAATTAACCACCATTCATTAGTTTCTTTAGCAAAAATAAAAAGAAACAAATGTATTTGTGAATCGGATAAAAACCTCTTTCTGCCTCGAACCAGTGTCGAGCATATCAAGACATGCGATGTCGATTTTGACACCATATTTCTCCATAGTCTCTGGTTCCCTAAACTCCACCAACGGTATGAGAGCTGCATCACCAAATTAAACCGGATCAAACCATAGATCATGCCTAGAATCCATAAGAAAAAGAGAACAAAAGCAGCTAGGAGGAAACTTACGAGAACCGGATTTGAACCAGAGGGAGTTACGAGCTTCATCGTCAGAGATTGGAAGCGTGTGGATGACGTAAATAGTATCTCCTTTATCTGCCAAGTTATCAAACGCCCATTGAAGAGCGTCCTTGCTGCTCTCCGAGAAATCCATGGCTATCCCGATCTTCCTGTCTTTTGGCATCTTTCTTGATTTTTCTTTTTCAAGCAAACCTTTTGAGATGATTCTGTTTTCTCTTTAAAATGGTGGTGGTGGTGACTTGTGAGAAGTTAGCTTATAGCTTCACAACGTTTTTAAGTTATATATAAAACTTTGGAAGTTTCGTCGATGCTTCGTCCGATGTAGGATCCATTATTATGACTCATTTGTTTGCATCTTGACCGTCCATGTTTTTTTTATCTTACGGTATCAACCTAATTTTTTCTTTTTTTCTTTTTTTCTTTTCTTATAATAATGAATTATTCTTGATTTTTAACCGACATATCCATAATGAAATCTTGTTTTATTGGTGTTTAGAAGCATTACTAAGCAACGAATCCAATTACGTACAAGTTTGTATTATATAATTAATGTTTAACAAATTCATTGACTGCAGAGTTTTATATACAGCTAATTTTTTTTTGTTAAATAAGCTTACTTTGACAAACATTCATCTTTATTGTTTTTTTTTTTAACACTTGGTCATTAATCTTTATTGTATATAGATTTTATTTAGTCTATAAATATATACTTTCAAAAATTTATTAAAAACTCTAGAGGTGTTTAGACTTTGGACCCCAACTCATTAATAACAACAATTATCTTACACAGTATGTTGATATGTTTTGAATCTGATCACCGCTAAACAAAAGTAGCACAAGGATCTCATTATAATAGATGACTTTATTTAGTATTAAAATTAAATTTCTGGCAGTGTATTTTAACATTAAATGAGTTTGTTTTACCGGTGGATTAGGATCGACATGTGATCGCTGAGTTGTAAGCCAGATTGTCATGAAGTTGCACGTTTTGATTATTGTATAAATGACTAAATTAATGTTAACACACAAAAAAAAACTAACAAACATATCTTTGTCTAAAATCGAGTAGGTGAGATCAGAAATATCGGTGTAGTGAAAAAGCTTTTACAGTGGGGAGGTCGTGGTAATTTTACTCATTTTAACGTGTAATCTTTTATGTTAGTATCCAACAGAATGTGAACTGATCATACGAGTAGGATTACACTACTAACTCTATAAATTAATATTCGTTAAATTAATAATCTCTATAAATTAATAAATCTTTTCGGTTTCATGTTGAAACTATTGTAATTTTAGACACTACTCAATAATATAATAAAATAATAATTTTTTTGAAAATCTTTTGTAAATATATGTTCCTGTTAATAATATAAATTAATAATTATACAAAAGTATCTAAATATATATATATATATATAAACATAAATTTTTATTAGAGTTCATTTTTAATATTTTTACTATATAAAAATCTTGAAGTGTTATCTTTAAAACATGATAATTGTTATTTTCCTTGTAATTGATTTTATAAAATTATTAGTTATAGCGATTATTTTAAAAAAAATATATATTTTTTACCAAATTAGGAAAGTCTCTCTATAAATAAATAATTATTAATTTATCGATAAATTAGAATCTTTATAAATTAATAGATTTTTATGGTCCCGATATTATTAGTTTATAGAAGTTTTAGTGTATTTGCAAAAATGATAAAGGGTATTTTTTACCTTCCATGTCAACGCAATATGAATACGTTCATGGGATTTTCCTTTGGTATAATCTAAAACAAGTGGTCGTGCTGGGAAGGACAATGGTGGCTAGTGAGTATGATGGTGATGTTCTCTCGTTCCCTTGGTCGGAACTCTGCTTCTATTGAAAGAAAAATTATGGCTACTAATTGACATCGATGCGTTAGGCGTTTCCAGCATTTTGTATTGAGTTTCAAAAAGCTAGAATCAGAATCACTTCAAGCAACAATTCAATTTTTTCCTTTAACAAAAGTAATACGAGAAGCATTTTGGAGTTTCATCAATAGGATGATAGTCAATTACGAGTATGTGAAAGAGGGACTTAACAGATTTTATTTGTTAGCCTTTCGACTGGAAAGCATGGTTACTTCGATTCCTTCATCAAAATTGTGTTCAATTTCCTTTATTTATGGTATTGATTGTATATGAGTGATCCGTGTATCATGTAAAACTCATTATGATATAATATATTTGATTTGCCGAAAAAAAAAAAAAACGTTTATGATGATCAGAGCAACTGACGGTTTAAGAAGTATCTTAAATTGGAGATAACCGACTAAGCTCAAATCATTTTTTTATATTTTAATGGAAGTTTTGATGTAAGTTAGCTATGTATTTTTCGTTGCCTTGCAAAGTTCTGTCTTCTTCAAGACCAATCAACTTGTACCTTGTGAAACATTCCTGCCTGATCCTGATCTAATTAATTTCTTTCTCCTATTATCTATGGGGCTAACTAAATGTAATTTTAGAAGCGCCTTTGGGCTGATTTATGTTGCTTAATTTCGATGGGCCCTAATTGGGGCTTTTAATGAAATACATACCCACAAAATGTGAATTCTGTAGATGAATACTACTACTTTTTTTTGCTAACTAATAGTAATACTAGGGTGCGAGATCAAAACAACTATGGTCTAAGACTGTTGATTTGTAGTATATAATCCGTTTAAGGAACTTTAGGTAAATTGCTGGCAGATGCAAAATTAGTTTATCAATTAATTGACATTTTCAAGTACATTTGTGGCTGTGACAAGGCCACAAGTGTTTAAGTGTCTAAGTTATAGGGCAACAAGAGAGTGTGTTTGAGGGATTTGGTGGCACTAACAAGTGAAACATGTCAAGCTATATGACTGAACGGTTTTGTTGAAATTATGAATAATGTGAATGAAGGCTTTGATTTATGTAATATATATATATATATATATATATATATATATGGATGGAGTCGGGAACATGAACATGAGGAACTATGTGATTTGACCATATTGATTCAACCTAGCTAAGTGATTAGAAGTCGTATAGGTTTTAAAGAGTTATGTACTTTTTCATGAACGCGCTTCAAACCTTTTTGTTGTGTAGACTTTTCATACGTTAAATTAGCTTACATTGCAAGCAAAAACAAGCGAAGATCGTAACTCTCTCTCGCGAAATCTAAAGTTTTGAGGAGATCATAAGAGTATGGTCCGCCGTGTAAGCATGTGAGTGACAACAGTGGAGCCTACGCACGTGACGGTAACATGTGCGATCCAATCCAACTAATATAATCAATCCCCTAATCTCTTTTTATTTTTCTTTGCGATTAAAGCTGCAAATTAATACTACTATGTTCCTTTGTATCCATCATTTTCTGTCGTTGGCTTGTTTATGAGTTTACAACTCATCCATCTTTGCGTGTTTTGCGCAAATCCATAATCAAATAACTATGGATCGGACTTCGTAGCGGACATATATTCGGTTTAGCTGTCTGATTACATGTCAGGTCATAATTATATTATTATTTTTTGTTTTAACTTGTATATAATAAAACATTTTAGTTTAATTTATCAATTGTCATCTTAAAGTTTTTGCTAATGGTGAACTATTTCTTAGTTAATTCATTAAAGAAAAAAAAAAAAAAAAAAAGAATCCACAAACAAAATTCCGAAAAAAAATATACAAGTTTAACGATAATGATATACCTACTAGTAATCAGATTTATGTATGTAATTAGCAAGTAAAGATCCCAGGTTCTAAGCAACTTCTATGATCCACCAAATATTTTTAAAAAATCAGAATTGCATAATGAAATAGTTGAATATACGAGGAAACAAGAAAGGTCCCATATGGTTCTATGGTTGGGAATAGAAGCTGCAGCCAATTATATATTTTTTTTTTTCCGGAAACAAACATGAAAGTATATAAAAAACTAAAAAAGAGACAAAAGCAAAGAAGAGCATATTATGGAAATAAAGGAGCTTATATCTGTGTCGTTAAAGTATATACTATAATATTTGATAATTTTGATCGTGATATACTTATTGTCACCGAAATCAAAATGGACTCCACCACCCACCCACAGAAACAAAAGATAACGAGAAGTAAAAATAAAAATAAAAATAAAATCATTGGTTAAATTATGTAGTCAAGATTTTTTTGGTCCAGTTCAGACTTCAGAGACAGTCTCTCGTGTTGTCCATGTGATGTGGCTTTAATTCTCTGATGTCAAATAACAATCAAATCGTATTTATATTCTTCTTCGCGATGCTGTTTTGTATAGTATTATTTATGAACTAAAATTCTCATGTTTACATGTTCTTTAGGAAATAAATGTTTTTCCCAACATCTTTTAAATTTGTCTCATGATCATAGTTGGCAAAAAAGTTCCTAACTAAGCCTGCTAGAGAGAGTAATTAAGTTACATTTTTTAAAAAAAAAAACAACTACGACGCTTGTCTTTTTAATGTTCACATCTAATAGTAATATCTTAGAATGTTAGTTTGAGGAGTCAGTCTTAGCATAATCACCTAATATTTAGCATATTGAAAAGATATGTATCATCAAATCGATATCTACTCCTTGTTTTGAGTTGGAATGCATAACCTCCTAAAACACAATACCTAACATACAACTACAAGACTGGTCGTCACCAACAAGAGCCATTAATAAATAATATGTTCAATCACTTTATGATAAAATTTTGGAAGCAATACAATTAGCCAGGACTGGCAAGGCGACAAGTCACTAATTTACTGAACCAAAAATGTTAAGGTTTGTATGTTTTTTTTTTTTTTTTTTTTTATAAAATATCCTTGGGATCGACGGCCTCTTCGACTTTATTAGTAGATAGTATTATTAACATTCATAAGACAGGAAAGCATGTCATGCACGTTTTATGGGCTGGGGGATAAAGATTAATCAACAATCAATTATATATGATCTTTTTAGGTTTTTAGGTCACACATAACGGTGTATATTGTATACTTTGTTTTATTAAAGTTACGGAAAATGAATTGAAAGAACCTGTTTCTGGTTTAAGGCTCCGATAAACTACGATAATGGGGTGGGAGTACTTCAATTCACACTAGTTAAAAAGCATGGTCAATAATAAGAATATTGTTTGAGTTGGTTGGTATAAACAGTTGCTAATCGTGATAAGTCAAAGTAGAAAACGATGTTGTAATAACTTCGTTTTGTCTTTCGGCGGATGAAAAAAAAAAGAAGGAAAAATTGTTACTATTTAGGGGAAAACTAAGATCCAAGGTCTCTCTCTTCGTGCTTTTTCACTTTGCTTTTTTTTTTGGAAATGTGTTCTTTGATTTCGGAAAGTTTGTGGAGACCAATGATAGTAATTAAGACTCATTTCCCCGTCAGCATAATCTAACGCATCATCTACCTAAAACCCTTTAAGTAATTTAGGAAACAAAGACTTTTAAGCACACTAAGCACCTTTCCTTTGTTTGTCACATACACTGTGTGTGCCAAATTATAACCACACGAAGCTAAAACCCACATAACGAAGGAACTACAGAGAAAAAATATCTTAGCTATAATAAAGGTAGAGAGAGTACGAGACAAACGTGCTTAGTAAAAATTGATGTTTTTAAGGAAAGTGGTAAAAGGAATTACAGTAGAACCTCTATAAATTAATACTCTTTAAATTAATACTCGCTATAAATTAATAAATTCTTTTGGTCCCGAGTTGGGCCGGTGTAAAAAATGACACATTTCGATAAATTAATAAAATAATATTTTTTTTGGAAATCCTATGTAAAAATATAGTCCCATCAATATCATAAATTAATAATCAAATAATATTAATATATATATAAGAAAATCTAGTGAAATACTGAAATATGACTCTATTGTTGTTTGCATTCTTATTAGAGCTCATCTCTAATATCTTTCATTGTCGTCATCTCAAATCGCATCCAAAAATTACGAAGAGTTCTAAATGCGATAATTGCTTCTTTATATGTAATTGGTTCTAAAATTACTGCAATATCTTATTCGTCTTCATCATTACCATGAATGATACTAGTAGAAATTTCTTCTAAGGTCTAACTGCTAACATCTATCATTTTTACTTAAACTTTATACTTAGCAATTACAATAGACAAGATTATAAATTAAGAAAATTCTTTAAAAATATGAATGATAACAAAAGTATCTTATTTTGTAATACATAATTTTTAAAATTATGAAAATTAAAAATCTCTTCACAAATTAATATTTTATTAATTTATCGATAAATTAATAATTATTAATTTATCGATAAATTAAAACCTCTATAAATTAATAAAATTTCATGGTCCCGACCTTATTAATTAATAGAGTATCTACTGTACAACTATTTTTTTTACATAAACATGATAATGACATGTAGATCTAAAAACGTAAACCTCTATTATTATGTACTAATTCATACCATCAAACCATATAAACATCGGAATAAATCATAATTAACATATTTCCTCTCTCTCAAATCTTGTGACATATACTATTCCAAAAAGAAGAATCTAGTGACATCTTAAAAACCAAAAAAAAAAAAGTGACATCTCATGTTTATCCAATGTATTAGTGGACTAAAACTTGGGATCTGTCACCCTTTTATTTACATAATCGCCGCTATAATTTCACGATATTTATTTTATAAAGAAACCATACATAGATTATCAATTATGTATCAGTTAGCTTTTTTAATTAAATTAGTGGGAACTGAGAGAGGTAACTTGTACGCGAAGAATAAGATCTCGTTATCCCCTCTTTTGCCAAGTGGATCATAGATGGGCCAAATGTCTAACCTTGCGACACCCAACTAATCACATCACGCCACGTTTATTTGCCACGTCACATCATCGTGCAGCGCAGTTAAAAATATTTTTCTTGTTGTTTCGGCGGCACCGTTAATTAAAAAAAACAAAAAACCAACGGAATTTGTGTTTTACTTCAGAAAGGGTAAAACCGTCACTTACTATCCCCCATTAAAAACTTAAAGAAACGCGCTTTTCCACGACGGTTTGCGTTGTGTTGGTGTTGTTGTCACACCATATCCTTAATTACTTTTACTATAATACCCCTGTCTCAATCTACGGCTAATCATTTCCATTAATTCAGTTATATAGTATTTTATTCATCATTTAAAATCACTAATAATAACAATAATGTTTCCATGTACCTAAACAAGAGACGCGACTTTTAATATACGGTCTACCTTAATTAGAAAAAGAAAACATCCTTAAACAGAATTTTATACATCGAATCAAAGCGTCTAGTCTAAATAGTACACGCTTTCACATTCGATAATTTGTGAATCTAGACCTCCTTCATCACTCAAGTTGTAAAGGGGTAATTAAGTAAAAAAAAAAAGCTACAAAAGGAAGGCACGTGCTATACCAATTACGGTTATAACCCGAAATCACGTGGGTTAGTCAACTCGCTTTACAGATATTCCGATATTAGCCTTGTAGTAGTAGTTTTGCTGGACCCACTCTCTCACTCTTCCTTCCCACCACCCCTCTCGTTACGCTGTATCATAGGCGCGTGATCTCCACTTATAAACCGTAGTCGCGTCGATTCAAGAAGAAACCTTCTCTCCCCCACCACCACCACTACGTCTTCTTCTTCCTTCTTCCTTCTACAAATACCCCCACAGTCTCTTTCCCTCGGCTTCTAAGTTTTTTTTTTATTTTATATCTCGCCTGAGACTGGGTCCCTTGAGATTTCTCTCATCATTGATACTTAAACAAGCAGCAACCTCCTTTTTTCTCCGCTTCTTGTTTTTTTTTTTATAAACTCTTCCTCACTCTCCCGTGAAAAATAAATCAGTTAAACAAAAAAAAAACAGAAAAAGCCATGGAACCTTGTAGCGTAACCGATGATGCTGAGTTTTGGCTTCCGACTGAGTTTCTCACTGACGATGATTTTCTCGTTGAGAAAGAGAACAACTCTGGTGGAGGACTCGAACTAGATGACTCGTCCTTCTCTTACGAGCCGCGTCTTGGATTTGGGGCTTTTCGCTCTGCCGTTAAGCCTAATAACGCATGGTCTATGGAGAAGGAAGGTGACGATGAGAAGTTCTTAGCCGGATTGACTCGGCAGATGGTTCAGTCATCTCTAGAAGATGATTTCTCCGGTGGATTTTGCGGTGATCAGACTTTTCCCGCCGGTAACAACTCCAAGGTAGTTCGATTTTTACCTTCGTCTTTCTCTTTTCCTACGATTTGTTTTAATTTATTCTTTTTTGGATTTTTTTTTTTAACATTTTGTTTTTGATGGTTCGTCAGGCTTTGGGTATGAATCGTGGACCTCTGTGTGTCGCCGGAACCGGCTGCTGTTGCCGGACTCAGAGATCGAACCCGAATTGCAATTCTCGAGTTTCTTCATGGGATCTGTACTGTGCCGCAGCGGAGGAAGTAGCCAGGATGAGTATCATCGACGAACACTACCATAGTAGTGACAGAGGACTCCTCGCTCTTCCCACGAAACTTTCCTCCTCCGCCGCCACCGCCGTTAAATACAACCCTAGCAACGGCACCGGTTACTACAGCCACCGTCAACCTCTCCCATACCAGAAGCTACAAGCTATCCAAGTAATCAATCACTATCAATAACTCTCTTAAACAGTTTATTTTTCTGAGTCTTCTTTTTGTGTGTGCGATTGTGCTGATTGGTTTGTTTTTTTCGTTTTGTCTTTTTGTGAAGTTTCACCAGCTAAAGCAGCAACAGCTGATGAAACATCATCATCGCCAATTGGTGCATCAGAGCAGAGGAGTTAGACTTAATAATAATGGTAACAAAAATGTTGGTGGTCCTGTGGATTTGTCGTCTTCTGCATGGTCTAATCAGCTTCCGAGGCGTGATGTCATGAGAGCTGTATTCATCGGAGATCAACACGGAAAACGTGGCTCAACCGGAACCGGAGTCTTCTTACCCCGTAGCGTTAACCGCACTTATTCGAGAGCTGAGTCTCGTGACGATAAGCCCAGTAAGTTCCAAAAAAGATTAATTTCGCAATTGTCATTTTTGGTCATCCAAACGTATTATTGGGTTCTGATGAGAAAATGATGTTTTTTTTTTTTACTTTTGTGATTAGCTCTATCGACTGTTTTGGTTCCGGCTAGACTGACTCAGGTCCTGAATCTGAACGTAGGCGAACCAGTCCGATCTTCAGGAAATCTCAACGGTATAACAAAATCTCAACCTCGAGAGCTTTTTTTCGTTAAATTGAGAGCAGTCAATTTTAGAATCAATTGGTTTAATTTCTTGTTAATCATCATGCAGATGTGTCGTGGAGGCAGAGGAGCAACAATGGTGGGTTCTCGAGCCAGCTGCACGGTGGTGTTAGAGCGGAGCAGCCAGTGAACGAGCCTCGGTTACCATCGGAATGGGCTTATTGATCGATTTGGTTTTCGTGACTCTTGGGTGTGTTTAGGGCGAAGATTTAAGGGTTTGGAAGGAAGAAACAGAGAAAAATAAAGAAATAAGTTTAGGAATTGATGACAGGTAGTGAAATAGTGGGGTAGGGTTTTCATATATAGATAGTGGAAGATTTGGAAGAAGAAGAAGAATAAATAAAGGATAGAGAAGGTTAAGTGACGAGGTTTTGGATCGTTTAAACCACCATTGATGGCTGATAGTTCAAGAAAAGAGCATTGCGAGAGAGACAGAGACAGAGGCGACTTTTGTTTTTTTTTCTTTTTTGGTTTCTTTTGGAAATTAAATGTTAGTCTGTCACAGGGGTGTTGCTTTAGTATCACCCCTCCTCTCTCCCTTTCTCTTTTGTTCTCTCAACTCAACTCTTAAGCAATGGATTAGTAAAAATAAAAAGATTGTTATATATAATTCTGTTCGCCATTCAAATCTTATTATATATGGGATCTGCAATGTCAATCATCTCATTGTCTAAAATCTTTGCATGCCAAATCATATCTTACTAAGCTGGCTTTCTTTTTTTTACAAAAATAAAAGAACATATACAGCTTACTTTTGATGATTGATGAATGTTCTAAAATCTCTTATCTTAGAGAAGTTCTCACAAACAACAAACCGTCTTAATATGAGGTAAGAACATCCACAAGTAACTATACCTTATATCCAACTTAAAAATATTACCAGTACTTACCTTGATCAACTAGTATAAAAGTTATGTACTTATGAAAGAAAAAAACTGTACACCACTATTGAGAGCATACCCATTCCACTTACTCTAGGTATGTCTTTCAATAAAAAATTAATAAAAAATTAAAAAGTTGAGCAAAAAGAGAGACACCATGTCTCGCAGCAGACCCACGGAGACACTCATCTGATCTTCTCTAGCTTAGGTGTCAAGATGTGATTGGTTCAATTTTTTTTTAAAATAACTAATTAAATTAAATAATTTTATTGTAGTAAAATATTAATAAAATAAATCTGAGATCCTAACTTTACAGTATGTGGGATAAAAATGCTCTGAGACACTACTGCTGAGTGCTGACACACAAGTACACCATTGATGGTCCTTTGGTTGTAGCTCAGGTTAAAGAGCTCATCTTTTGTATAGACCTCTCCGGGTGGTTGTGGAGGGTGTGCTAGGTTAGGCTAACTTAACTCAGATTCTGTTAGTATCTGGTAGCTCTTGTAATGTTCTCGGTTCCATTGATGGATTAATATAAACATAGATGACAAAAAAAGAGAGACACTACTGACACAGAAGTAATTACCACAGATAAAGAAAAAAAAAAAAAAAAAAAGGTAAATTCATGATGCTAAAAACCTAGTGAGCCTTGTTATTAGCAACAAAACACAGCTCTTATTAGGATTCAGACTCATAGATTAAGGCAAAAGAAACAACACTAAAGGGTTTTTAAATTAGAAGGAAACAAAAAAAACCTGTGCAGGAAGGAATTTGGCAACCCATTAAACAATACACTCCTAGTCCTAGTATTGATGTATTCTTTACAAGCAGAGTAATTAATAATACTGTACGTAGATAAAGTATCTATCTAGAAGCACACGAGCAGTTAAAGAAGTGGGTTTGATTGAAATGCTGAAAATTGGTGGTCTTCTTCTTTGTTGTGGTACAACGTGCAGACTTTGTCCTAAGCCATTTGTTATTATTGTCGTTAGCTAAGATTAAAAATATTTGACAGTTTTCTAATGTCGACAATTGAGTAATGGTAGCTATTTTTAGTTGTCTTGGTTTTCTCCTCGGTGAGTTTTTTTTTTTTTCTTTTTTTTTCAAAACGACTAGTACAAAATCATCAAGTCAAGTCCGGTTCTATGTTCACCAGGACCGTTCGTAATTATTGTATGTTAATGGGACGCACATGTTGATAAATTTGGTGTTCTGGGCTTTGACTGCTTCACGCCGTTCGTTGCGTTCGTAATTATTGTAATTTCTTCGGATAACAACATTATTGAAAACCACTCACATGACTCTCGCATTTATTCTACTTTTCCTCTTCTTTTTTTTTTTTTTTTTTTTCTTCTTCTTTCACTTCCACATTACTTTGAAGAAAAATAACTGATGCATACATTACAATCTTGAAGTATTCATTTTTTACTTTTATACTGTATTTGTGTTCCACTTGGGAATCGCGTAAACAGGTAATATGACTAGATAGATAGATGGACAATAAATGGTAAGATGGAAACAAACAAGTCGTATGATAAAACGAACGAATCAGTTCACACCAAAAAAAAAAAAAAAAACGAACGAATCAGTACTTTGGTTAATGCGTGTTTTAATGAAAGTTACGATGCTTGATTTGTTAAAAACACTAGTACATACATATTAATGATTACTAATTAACTTTGTGTTTAAGAGAATTAATTAGCTTCCAAACTAGTACTGTAATATAATAGCTCTAAAACGCAACTCCATATACACTTCTCCTCCTCTCTTCTGTCACCACTACTATATGTGTTTCTTTCTCTCTGCAGACCAATTATTGAAACATGTTGACCTATTTGCACATATCTGTCTATAAATATGAATCAATTCTTGTTCGTTTTGGCTTTTTCTTTGGTCGGTCAATATTTTTCCTTTTCTGTTTTGGATTTTGGAATGTCTAGGAAGAAAGAAAAAATTTAAGGAAAAAAAAGAATTGAGTAAATGGGTGTTCTCAGTTCTGTTCTCACATGTGGAAATTTTCAATAGTCCAACATATTTGCTCAACTAACAACTACCAACCCATCACCAAATTTTCGTTTCATCTGTTGTGTCATACAAATTTCAGATCAAAAATCATATACTAATTCCAATATTTAACTGAAGTGTTCATGTACATGTATACATAATCATTTGAGTGGTTCGGATCCGATATATAGTTTCCTCTTAGTGGGTAAATTACATCAGATTGTTAAAGACTGAAGCTCATTACTAGCCTTGTTAGGCCAAAAGTACAAGTGCAACTGCTATTCTTTTTTGCAAATTCACATAGAACAACAAATTAAATGTAACCATTTGCAGAATTGAACGTTAAAAAATAAAAATTATGTACTATCTTAACTATGTAAGGAGGTATATAATAACATGGGCTATTACACAATTAGAGGCCCGTTCAAATATTAAAGCCCGCTAAGACTAGTAAAAGTCAAATAGACATATCAGAGAGTCAAGTGGTGGAATAATCAATTTACCACAGTTGTTGTTGTTGGTTGAGCTACCCAGTGTCATCAAGAGAGGAAGGTTTAGAGAGAGCTTTGGTACATTTGCTTCGTCGCTTCGATTTCAAGCTGTGGATCTTCAACTCTGGGCTTTGTTTGCGTTCTTCAAAATCCTAATTTGAAATCTTCACGGAACTCTGGAATTGATCGGCGATGGCGGTGGGAGATCAGACGGAGCAGAATTACTTGCCGAAGAAGAAGAAATCCGAAACGGAAGACGATAAGAGGTTCTATCTCATTTTGGAATCTATTTTTGAATCAGTTGATTTTATCTTTTGCTGGGAGTTTAGTGAATCCATCATTAATTTTGTGAGTTGTATCTGTGGAATAGGAGGAAGAACATTGTACCAGGGAGCTTGTTAAAAGCAATGGTTAGACCTGGAGGTGGTGATTCGAGTCCCGTTGATGGTGATCAGGTTATCATTTTGGCTTTGTTTTTTCTGCTTCTCGTGAGACAGAAAGACTAAAGAGAGTGGTCAATTTTTGATGGTTATGTGTGAATTTTTCGTCAGGTTATTTATCACTGTACTGTACGGACACTGGATGGTGTAGTAGTTGAATCTACGAGGTCAGAATGTGGAGGTGAGGCTGAGGAAACATTTCTCAGTAGGGAGTTGATTTGAGCTTTTTTTTTGTTAGGGACATCATCAAATGTGTTGTTTGATGTTTGTATCATCAGGGAGAGGTGTACCGAGAAGGGATGTCTTGGGGAAGAGCAAAATGATCCTTGGATTGCTCGAAGGAATTCCTACTATGCACAAGGGTGAAATTGCTATGGTAAACTCAAAAATAACTTTATTTTTGTGTGTGTACCGAGCTCACCTCTCGCGTCAAACATAACCTTGTTTAGAGTGCTTTACCATTTTTTTGTATATTTCAAAGATGTGAATCTTTTTACATAGTTTAATTTTTGAATATGGTTTAGCTTATTTAGCTGAGTCTCCTGAACTTCAGTGAGTTGATGTGCCAAATTTTTTGTTAGATATTTCAGATCACTTTCTTGATTCTTCAAGGCTGAAGAAGTCTTCATACCTTTTTTGTTTTTGTTTCAGTTCAAGATGAAACCTGAAATGCATTATGCAGAGAAGGATTGTCCAGTCTCAGCTCCAGGGAGTTTTCCAAAAGATGATGAGCTTCATTTTGAGACTGAGTTGTTGGATTTTTTTAAAGCTAAGGCAAGATCTCATCACAAACCAAGATAACAGTGCATTACTTACCCAAAAGACTTTGAAAACTTGCATTTCATCTGATTTGACTTAAGCTTTCCTTTCCTGTGTTAATGTTCAGATTGCAAGTGAAGATATGGGGGTCGTCAAGAAGGTAGGACATGATTTTCCATATTTGTAGACGTATATTGGGTTGGGGATGATGGATCTGTTTGGTGGCTTGGGAAAGGGTAGTGTAAGGAAGTATAAGCAGAGGTTGAATGATATGATACAAATTTCTCTTGTTCTTTTTGATGGCTCAAGCATTGCTTTTCTTTTATATGAAAGATTCTAAATGAAGGTGAGGGCTGGGAATCTCCCAGAGAACCTTATGAAGTAAAAGCCAGGTAATTTAATTATTGATCATTCCAGTATTTTGGGTCAAAATATCATTTAACATTGTTTTCCCTTGTGAGCTGAAACGTAGAGTGAACTTTTATTGCATTTTTATGGTGTATATTAGGATATCTGCTAAATCCGGTGATGGACAAGTGATCTTCTCTCACACAGAAGAACCTTATTTCTTCACGTTTGGAAAATCTGAGGTGATTGTTAAGTTTACGGGGCATGATTTTAGCTTTGTACTCTCTCTCCATATATATCCGGTCCTGCGGAATACATTGCTGACTATTGCTCGTCAATTAGGCAGGTGCCTAAAGGTCTTGAAATTGGAATGGGAACTATGGCTCGGAAGGAGAAGGCAGTAATATATGTTCGTAAGCAGTACCTGACGGACTCTCCTTTGATGCATATCGATCAAGACCTTGAGGAAGTTCATTTTGAGGTTGAACTGGTCCATTTCATTCAGGTATAAAAAAAGACAAACCTTATATATAATCCAATTTTCTTATGTAGTATTTTTCGCATTTAAGAATTGGGAGACTGAGCGATTGACATTCAAGTTCGCGCTTTGAAGGTGCGTGACATGCTTGGAGATGGACGTCTCATAAAACGTCGAATTCGAGATGGAAGAGGTATGTTTCACACTTTATTCATAACTGTTTTCTTATCAATTTCAACATGATGCTGGTTTTATTCTTATACATCTTGCTGGGGATATGCTCGAATCCAGCTCTTGTTTTCTGTATATTTCGTTTATCCGCTAGACTATTCTGATCTGCTATGTTTTACCAACTTATTAGGCGAGTTTCCAATGGATTGTCCTCTCCAAGACAGCCGGTTAAGCGTTCACTACAAGGGCATGCTTCTCAATGAAGAGAAGACTGTCTTCTATGATAGCAAGACTGAGAATAATGATCAGCCGTTGGAGTTCAATTCAGGAGAAGGACTGGTCAGTTAATTCCACATTAAAAACCTAGTAAAGTTATTTACACGATTCAATTGAAATATATATCCAGGCATGGTTAAGATTATTCTGTCATATTTACAGGTCCCTGAGGGGTTTGAGATGTGTACTCGTTTGATGCTACCTGGGGAGATTGCTCTTGTTACATGCCCCCCTGATTATGCATATGACAAGTTTCCAAGGTCATATTCTTAACTGTACAGATCACACTGAACATGCATACATGATAGCGTATAAACTCTTAATAAAGAGATAATTTACTGTTTTCTCTCCTGATAGACCACCTGGCGTTCCTGAAGGTGCACATGTTCAGTGGGAGATTGAGCTTCTTGGTTTCGAAACGCCAAAAGTAAGTTGGTGTTGATGCCTACCATATAAATTGTAAACAGCTTCCGTTTCTTATGAATCCAGTTTCCTTGTCACAGGACTGGACTGGTTTGAACTTCCAAAGCATCATGGACGAGGCAGAAAAGATCCGAAGCACGGTATGGAGCAAATATTCTGCTACCATATAAAATATGACCCTAAATTATACCATTACAGAATTTTCTTTTAGCTAATCTTGATTAAACTATGAACTTTCAGGGTAACAGGCTTTTCAAAGAAGGAAAATTTGAGCTCGCAAAAGCAAAGTACGAAAAGGTATATAATCCAAAGCTCTAAACAATTCTAAAATTAGCCTTTTGTTTCATCATGTCAGAGAGGTGACCCAAAAACAAACCAGGTACTCAGGGAATTTAATCATGTAAACCCACAAGATGACGATGAAGGAAAAATATTTGGTGACACAAGGGTGAGTCTCATCTTCTGATAACGTTTGTAGTTATAATATATGTCAAGATTTTATCATATTGTCGTTTTAAGTATTAACTAGCTCTTGTATCCTTGCTCTCTGATTTTTGAAGAATATGTTACATCTGAATGTTGCGGCATGTTTGCTTAAATTGGGAGAGTGGAGGAAGTCTATAGAGACGTGCAATAAGGTAACCTTCAGATAAACAGAATCTCTTAAAGGCTTTATTCTTAAATCAGAAGTTTGGATTCCGAGTGTGCTCCAATTTCCAAACAGGTCCTAGAAGCAAAACCAGGCCATGTAAAAGGTCTCTACCGTCGCGGAATGGCTTACATTGCAGGTGGAGAGTATGATGACGCTAGAAATGACTTCAATATGGTATAATATGCTAAAACTGCTTACCATAATCCAATCCATAGATTTGGTAATCTGCTTAATAATATGACTTATGTGTCTGTGTTTTAGATGATCAAAGTGGATAAATCATCGGAAGCTGATGCCACAGCTGCTTTATTAAAACTGAAGCAGAAGGAACAGGTCAGTGTTTGATAACCATTTGAACCAAATTGTCCACCCTAATCGAGTTCATTAAGGCTACTTATGTTTTGGGTATATTTTACCAATTTCGATACTTAAATATAAGAAGATCTCTCAGAGTTGTTTCGTTCGACCTCACAGGAAGCGGAAAACAAAGCTAGAAAGCAGTTCAAAGGATTATTCGACAAGAAACCGGGGGAGATAACCGAAGTCGGTACAGAAATAAGAGAGGAGTCTAAAACTATAGAAGAAGTAGATGAGACAAAGGATATTGATGACGACGAAACACAGGAAGAAGAAGAAGGAACGACGAGGGTGAGCACTGAAAGGAAAAAGAAATGGTCGGAGAAAGGGTGGCCTTTCCTGAAGAACGTGATGCTACAAATCGGAATGCAGCTCGGTGTAGTTCTGATAGGGATTTTGATATTCCAGTTTGTGAATGCTAAATTTACATGAGAGAGCTAAGCTATGAAGGCACCCAACGATTCTTACATCTCATATCAAAGGGTTTATTATTAGTACTTTAGACTCACTCAAGAGAATATAAAATTGATATGTGTACTACTCTAATCGATCCTCTTACTTCCTCCTTGACTGATTGCTGTTTGTTTCCTTTCATTCTAATCTTATGATTACTAGTTAATGCAAAATTTTAATCATCTTTTTATCCTAAAGATCGTTATTACAAAATTCAACCACCCACACCCACTCAGGGTTAAATAATAAAAGAGATTTCCTGAAATTAATAAAAGTCGCCACTAATGTTTATTTTTTAAAAAGAGTTTCAACCGTTTAGTCCGTGTTGAACTCGCGTTTTATATCGTACACACCAAACGATGCTTAAAACGCTGATTTTGCCTTGTATCAGAGATTTTTGGGGGCAACGGAGAAATTTTTGTTTTTAGGGCTTTTTTTTTATTTCTTTCTTTCTGGGTTATCATCGTCGTCTCAGATCCTGGTTAAAGGAAAAATCTTTTTGTTTTTAGATTCTTTCACTCTCGGCTTTTGATCTCTTCAAGTTTTGGTGTCGCCGTCGTTCTCGTTTCAACCTTTTTCCGATCTTCAATCAATCACCGGCGTCTGTCCCGACTTGGGTTCGGATTTGATTCACGACCTCGGATTTTTTTTTTTAATTTTCCGATCAGATAGATAATATTTGAGATTAGGTGGTAAAAATATTTAAAATTTGTTGGGTGTTTTGGTTTTAATTTGATGATGTTGACACGAACTGTTGGGGTCTGAAGAGTAGTAAGGAAGTGAAAAGTGTGTAAACAACAAAGAAGCATATAATGAACCTTTACATTCGCCGCGAAGCTTCCAAGGTTCGTCTTTATTTTTATTTTATTTTTTCTCATTCTGATTTCTCTGTTGAGTAATTTGGCTTTGGTTTTTAGTAACTGGCTCTTTGTTCTGTAGCTATGGAAGAGATTGTGTTCAGAAATCACGACAGAGATTGGTCTCCTTGCTGAGAATTGGAAATACCTTCTTGCTGGTCTTCTCTGTCAGGTTTCCCCATCTTTTTAATTTCAGTTTTTTTTCTGATACCTTCAACCTGTAATTTGTATACTAGAGCTTCGTTTATAAGTTGAATTCGACAGCTTTTTTGCTCTTAAGAGTAGAAGAAGGTTACACTTACAGTCATGGTTTGTTTATACCTATAGTAACTTTAGGCCTTGAGGAGAAATTAAAGCACAAGACTTGAAATTACCCTCTTTTTCTTTCGACTTGTTTGTATAGATTTATGTCTCCTTTGGTTCAGTTAAGACTTGATTAGGTGTTAGTTTTGAAACTTATTTGAATGCATATGTTATGTGCAGTATATTCATGGTTTAGCTGCTAGAGGAGTTCATTATATTCACCGGCCAGGACCAACGCTTCAAGATTCCGGCTTCTTTGTTCTTCCGGTTTGTCTCCATTACTTCAGCTCGTTTGGTTGATCCCTTTATCCTTCAGAATAAATGTCATATGTAAGCTCTTGTTGGCTTTTCGTATTTTAGGAGCTAGGTCAAGATAAAGGCTACATAAGTGAAACTGTGTTCACCTGTGTATTTGTTTCATTTTTCCTGGTGAGTTTCCTCAAGATACAAAAGATTCATCTCTGGTTCTGTTCTGGCCAAGCTTCCTTTTATGAATGTGTTGTTTTGCCTTGAATTTGCAGTGGACTTTTCATCCTTTCATTGTGAAAAGCAAGAAGATATACACTGTGTTGATATGGTGCAGGGTTCTCGCCTTCTTAGTTGTAAGTTCCCTTTAACCGTTACTAAGTAAATAGATGCAATTCAAAGGTTTACTACCTCTTGAAGTTTTTTTTTGCCAATTCTTTCCATTAACAGGCTTGTCAGTTTCTCCGTATTATAACATTCTATTCAACTCAGCTTCCTGGTCCTAACTATCACTGTCGAGAGGTAAAAACTAAACAGATATCTATACAACGACAGGGGCCCTAATTTATTGTTTCACATTCATGTGTTTCTTGTGTTACATTCAGGGTTCTGAGCTTGCCAGGTTGCCAAGGCCACACAACGTTTTTGAGGTGCTCTTGCTTAACTGTGAGTTTTGAGCATTTCCCCCATCCTTCAACACATCTTCTTATGTATGTTTTCTTCTTATGTGATAACACGCTGATCTTATCAGTTCCTCGTGGAGTGATATACGGATGTGGAGACCTGATTTTCTCATCGCATATGATATTCACACTAGTCTTTGTCCGCACTTACCAGAAATACGGATCTAAAAGGTACAAAATTTCACTAGTCATGTGTCATAAAACAATAACGTAAGTATCATCTCTATAATATCTTGTAAATGTCCGCTCAGGTTCATAAAGCTGTTAGGTTGGGTCATTGCCATTTTACAAAGCCTCTTGATTATTGCGTCCCGTAAGCATTACACAGTAGATGTGGTTGTTGCGTGGTATACTGTGAACTTGGTTGTCTTCTTTCTCGACAACAAATTACCAGGTCTGATTTTTTTACTTGAGAAATTACTTTGCAGAAACCCACAAATATTTCTGATTTCTCATTTGCTTTTTTTTTTTTGTTTGTTTCAAAACAGAACTGCCTGATCGAACAACGGTGTTGCTCCCTGTTGTCTCAAAAGACAGAACCAAAGAAGAGAATCACAAACTGTTGAATGGGAACGGTGTTGATCCAGCAGATTGGGTACACATCTGACTTAGTTTTTTTTAAAAATCTGGTTGAAAACCCAATAAATGTGTATAATTTGACCCATATGTTCTTTCAGAGACTGAGGGCTCAAGTGAATGGCAAAGACAGCAGTGGAGGTCACACTGATAACAATACCAATGCCGCATGAGAGCTCAGTTTCGGGTTGTTGATCATTGGTAAATTTGATGATATGACTATTGATCCAGGAGAAAGCACGATGCAGTTTGTATATTCCCAGTTCCTTGCTTTTCAAGTAATCTGATGTTTGTTAGGGATCTTACACTTTTGATCAAATGATGAAAATATAACCAAAACACCAATGTAGCCATTTTAGGTTTCATCAATGTTTTACTTAGATATACAACCAACTGCCTATTTGGGACATACGTATACCTACTATCTAATTAGAATTTGGGACTGATTTTGTTGTGTTGTCTATAGTTATGAAACATTCTATCGCTATTTTGTAACTCTCTTGAATCTTATGCGGTTTACAGCCGTTTACCAAATAAGTTGTAGATAGCAATCATATAAAATTGTTCGCTCATGGAAGTGGAGAATAACATAGTTGGGGTGACGTTTAAACAAACAGAAACATTTGTGGTGAAATATGGGGAAATCAATATAATGTGATAGAGAGAGCTAAAGGGAAGAGGGGAACGTGGCGTATGTCGGTAAGGAATGTGGTCAAAGGCACATCCCATGTGGGCTCACATGTTTTACATCTTCTTCTCACGACACTTAACTTTGTCACCCTCTCTGTCTCTTTCTTTTTCTCTCACATTTTTTCGGTGCTCATACTAAAAACAATATAGCTATATAGTCCCAAAACTTCCAACGAACCATATTGTATTCATTCTTCTTGGATATTTTGAATGACTTCTATAAGAGTATAACCGTTTCAATTTACTATATTTCCCGTTACTGTAGAGTCGGTTAATGAAGCTGTAACCGATGTTTAATATACTATTTATATGGGTGTCAACTTCATAGAACATGCTAATTGAGTAATATAAACGAAAAGAGTATGTATGTAAGATAGAACATGGTAATTGATGGTCCAAAACATCACTTTGTGTTTAGAGATGCTCATATGTTTTCGATAATGAATTCTATTAAAGAAGGTTATAGAATACTATCAAGTATCAACAGGTTTTATTTTATTTTAGTGCCCTACCCGATCGAATAATATTATGGACCCACTGGCTTGAATGCAAATATTTGATAAAGTCGATGTTGTCTTCCTTTTATTTTTGCTTCTTTTGTGGTTAGATATTGTTTTCTTAGGATTCGGTGTCACATTCTCAAAGATTATTTGGCGTCTGACGATTGGCTAATCTTGTATTCGCTTAGAAGCTGCAAAAGATAGGAACACCACTGACATAGAGATGCACACATATGATCATATATGGTTGGTATGAATGGAATGATAATGAACATTAATTGTTTCAAATGTTTCACAAAGGAACGAGTAATTTCATTTCTCTTTTCATGCAGTCATGATGATGCACCTTTAATTTGGCTGGCAAAAAACTTTTTCTTTCTTCACTTTTTTGTGTGTGTAGTATTGTTGTTGTAGTATTTGAGTGATTATGACAAAAAGAGGGTCCTTCGGTGTCATATATATGGGTAGTAAAATCATTAATTCAAATGCAGAAAGACAAAGACATTATCATTGTACCAACTGTCTTGATATGGTGTGTGTTTTTATGAAGTTCTTGATTTTTTTTTTAACCTTTTTTTTTAATTAATGTTTTGACAAATCAAATAGTAGTACTCAAACAACGTGGAAAGGTAATGTAACGGCTGCTTTACCAACACACACATGACACATGCAGACAGTAATAACGTCCCTAACTACATAGTTAATTTTTAGGAAGATATTAATTATGTCCTCAAGCAATTATTTTGTCTATCTCCCCAGATGAGCTATAAAGGCCCAGAACAATACAATTTTAAAATATACATTTTTTTTTTTGTTTTGTTAAACTATGTCATATTTTTATCTTTACCATTTCCAAATATTTCAGAAATGGGGATAACGTGTATCAACCATTTGTAATTTTGTAAACCATTTCTTCTCCAAAAACAGACAACATTTGAATCAAAGTTAACGAGTACGAAAGTTTACGATTCAAAGAGATTTGATGTCTTAAAAGACACCGTAAAACAAAAATAGAAGTGTTGAATGCAAACACCGACACATGCTGAATTTTTTTTCCCGGCCCCTTTATAATATAAGTATACACTATTCATCATATCATACATCTCCAAGATTTGATCATTCTGCTAGTTTGAAGATTGTAGAAACTTTTATTAGTGCTAATTAAACTGAACTCGAAGATATCTAAGGTCAAGTCAACCATTAGTGTTTTCATGGTTATCGTCTTGTACATCCGTTAGTATTATTGGCTAAACACAACCTTAACATACGCTTTTACGAGTATTTTTTAAGGTCCTAGTTGAAATCTTTAAGGAATAGAAAGATCTGTATACTAAAAAAGTAGTATGAATTCATAATAACACTCCAAAAAAAATAGTCAGCTCGAAAAAGAAAACTTAAAAAAGTCAATCAATCGCCAAAAAAATAAAAAAGGGGTCTAATGATGAGAGTTCACGCGGTTTCAACATGAATAAAAAGTGTTTTTGCTTTTTTGTGCCTTTTACTTTCAACGGTTAAATAGTAAAAGCCGATTCACTATTAACATTTCACCCCTATGATTTGATTTGATCTCTTTCATGTGGGCATATATACTATACTCTTTTATAAAATTATTAATTTATTACTCTTTTTATTTCAAAATATAAAATATTTTAAGTAAAACACATATATTAAAAAGTTTTTATATTTAACAAATTCAATCGTTCAAAAATAATACTACATAATATAAAATACTAAATTAATCTAAAAATTACATCAAAACAAAAAATTTATCTAAAATATATTATATTTTAAAACGGAGAAAATATTATACATCTATATCTATAATTTTTATTTAGCTTATGTTTAATATTTAGAAAATTATATTCCCTAGTATACAAAAAAACAAATGAAATTTATACAAATAATACAAAACAAATGAAAAAAAGGAATTTTTAAAAAGTTTAAAAAGAGAGAGGCGCAAAGTTTTGTGGAAAAAAACAACTTTCGGATAAAAAACATTTAAAATATTAATTAGAAAAAGAACAAAAAAATTAAAAAAAACAATTCTCTTTGTAGACAGAAGTCTGAAACGCCCAGAAGAAGAAGAAGAAAGCTTGAGACTTTCTATCTGTATCCATTTCGAAATCGATAAAGACTTCAACTTTTCGGTGTGCTAAAACAATGACAGCTTTCGTATAGTTTCGATTTCTCAAAAAAAACCCGCTCTCTCGATTCTGTTATCGTAGTCCCTGATCACACCTTCTCAAATGGGAGCTCGTTGCTCTAAGTTCTCATTCTGCTTGTTCCCTTCTCACTTCAAATCCGCTTCAGTGCTCGAATCTCCTGATCTCGGTCTGCTTCTGTTTTCACAACAAAGGTTTTATCTTTTTTTATCGTATTTGATGTTGAGGTCTGATTTGTGTTTTATCATTCTTTCTCTCTTTGGTTGAAAAAAGAAAATGGAGGCAAATCGTGGCCGAGTTTTAAAGAATTCAGATTGGAACAGCTTAAATCTGCAACCGGAGGTTTCTCTTCAGATAACATTGTATCAGAACACGGCGAGAAAGCTCCTAATGTTGTCTACAGGGGAAGGCTTGATGATGGTCGTTTGATCGCTGTTAAACGCTTCAATCGCCTCGCTTGGGCTGATCATAGACAGTTCTTGGTAACTAAAAAAACCCTTTATTCCCTTTTATCGTTCTAATCTCTTGCGAAGATTTGGTTTTTTTTTTGTTGTGGTCTAAATCTGGTGAAATGTTGTTTGTGTGATTAGGATGAAGCGAAAACTGTTGGGAGCTTGAGGAGTGAGAGATTGGCTAATCTGATAGGATGTTGTCATGAAGGAGAAGAGAGATTGCTCGTTGCTGAGTTTATGCCTCACGAAACGCTTGCAAAGCATCTTTTCCACTGTGAGTACTAGTTTGTTCTTGAGATTGTGTAGTGTCTTGGTGATGAAATTGATCGGATGTGTTGTGTGTTTTGTAGGGGAGAATCATCCGATGAAATGGGCGATGAGATTAAGAGTTGCAATGTGCTTAGCACAAGCATTGGAATACTGTAGTAATAAAGGGAGAGCTTTGTATCATGATCTTAATGCTTACAGGGTTTTGTTTGATAAGGTGAGTATATTGATTCAATCTTTCCTTATCTTTCTGAGTGATTGTGTTTTAAGTCATAAATTTTGCTGATCTTTTATTGGTTTACAGGATGGGAATCCGAGGTTGTCTTGCTTTGGACTGATGAAAAATAGTCGAGATGGGAAGAGTTATAGCACAAACTTGGCATTTACTCCTCCAGAGTATTTGCGAACCGGTAAAAACTCTCTCTGTTCCATATTTATATATGTCCTTTAGCTTCTAAAATGTTTCAGGGCACAAAGTTCCCAAGGCTAAATCAACTTTGTTCATCTTGTGCCAGGTAGAGTTACACCAGAGAGTGTAGTATTCAGTTTTGGAACCGTTTTGCTTGATCTCATGAGTGGAAAACATATTCCACCGAGCCATGTAGGTCCTCTACTAATAAAAGATATACAAACTTTAGATGTAATGTAGTACCTGGCTCATTGTGTCCTGCTGGATAGTTGTTGGAAAAATCTGTATTTCAATCCTCACTAAAATGTTCATCATCTTTTTCCTGCCTCATTCTTTCTCAGTGACTCTCTAACGTTTGCTTGTATACAGGCACTCGACTTAATCAGGGGAAAGAACTGTGCAATGTTAATGGATTCTGCACTCGAGGGTCATTTCTCAAACGAAGATGGAACTGAGCTAGTACGCTTAGCCACACGTTGTCTGCAGTATGAAGCTCGTGAAAGACCAAATGTCAAATCTCTCGTGACTTCACTTGCCACTCTCCAGAAGGATTCTGATGTAGCTTCATATGTTCTTATGGGTATCCCCCATGAAACAGAGGTTGAGGAAGAGCCTTCGCTTTCTTTGACACCCTTTGGTGATGCATGCTTAAGAGTGGATCTTACAGCCATACATGAAATACTTAACAAGGTTGGATACAAGGACGATGAAGGAATTGCCAACGAGGTGTTAATTTATTCCTTCCCTTTGATCACTGCTTAGTCTTTTGCGTTAGAGACTTGTTATGAATATGATTTTATTTACCTTTCTTCTGCAGCTGTCCTTTCAAATGTGGACTAACCAGATGCAGGAATCTCTCAATTCGAAGAAGCAAGGCGACTTATCTTTCCGTTCCAAAGATTTTACAACCGCAGTTGATTGCTACACTCAGGTAATATCCACAAATGCAACATAATCTCTTTTACATGTGGATTAAATATACAAAACTAAGCTATGTCTGTCCATCGTAGAGATAGACACTAATTCATATGACTGGTTTGTTATATGGTATAGTTCATTGATGGAGGAACAATGGTATCACCAACGGTTCACGCACGGCGCTGCTTGTCATATCTGATGAACGAGAACGCACAAGAGGCTCTGACTGATGCATTGCAGGCACAGGTTGTATCTCCAGAATGGCCAACCGCTTTGTATCTTCAAGCGGCTTGCTTGTTCAAGCTCGGTATGGAAGCCGATGCTCAGCAAGCTCTTAAGGACGGGACTACATTGGAAGCTAAGAAGACTAACAACAAGCGCTGCTAAATAGCGATTTCGAAAGCTTTGTATAGGCTTATTTTGTTCCCTCTCTCTCTCTCTCTCTCTCTCTCTCTCTCTCTCTCTCTCTCTTTCTCTCTATCTTCATCTATATGCACATACACATATGTGGGTGTATCTATATATATGCATATACTTTTGATGCCTTCTTCTTCTTCTTTGTATTTATTTTCTGAATCATGCTGATACTTGTGATTTCTAGTGTGCCTCATGGGAAGGTCTCTTTGAGAGAATTTTTGCAGGCTTTGTCCATTTACCAATCAGTGATTTTCCATTGAACTTTCTTATGAAATTTGGTATTCAGATGAGAATAAACTTATAAGAAACTTGATTGTACGTTTATTATGTCAATCAATAAAAAAATGGTAAATATCTCATGGCATATAGTTTTGTAATTTCGATAATGATTCTAAGGCAAGCAATTGCACATGGCATACTTATATATATAGAACAAGAAAACAAAACAATGATTACAAGAAAACAAAACTATGGTTTCATAAAGTTGTTATTATATTGGAAAGTGTTAATTAAGATAAGAAACAGATACAAAAATTCAAACTCACTCACTCTGTATCATCTTCTCTCATATGAATCAATTGATGATATATCGCATCAAATCATAGAAAATGTAAGATACGGTCCATTAAACATGGATCATCAATCGAAATATTAAATATAAAGTATAACACACACACGTGTGGAATTAACGAAAACTTTTACATAGAAGCAGGAGCTAGAGCAGGAGATGAGACGTCTTCAGAGGAAGGGCCTGGCGCAACCTCGGAGACAGGGCCTGGCGCGGCGCCGGAGTTGAGGATTTCCAACATCGAACGGTGAGGATTCATCCGGTGAGCATCGCACAGATCAGGTAAAAATGCACCTGCATGTAGTCAATTGGTACGTTACATCATTGGTTCATTTATTTACTACCAACGTAAAATTATATAGGATGCAATAAAAAAGAAGAAGCATGTTATTTAAATAACAATCATGTTAAGTGAAGCATAACCATCCATAGCTCCTACCAAAATTCCTTGCTTTGACGATAAGAAATATATATCACAGAAAGTGAGTTCCATGCATGTGTAAGAAACTCGACGAATCTACTAAAACACACAAATATATGATTCTTTACTTCATTAATAAGCCATGATAAAGACCATAAACTAACACTTTTCTAGTTTAATTACGGCCATTCTTGAAAAACTTTCTTACTTTGGTAAATACATTTCTCATATATTGGAAAATAAAGTATGAAATTCTCAACAAAACTTGTTGCAAAGAAACTAGAATCACATTATTAAATCTTCTAAGCAAAATATATATACTTTGATTCAACAAATAAATTAGATCAAAAAGAAGACCTTGTACATCAAAACATTTTCATCACGTATGCAATTCGTATAATCATGTATGCATGAGTATAATTTTAAGTGCTAAAGGGAAATATTGATTATGGTACCTTCACCGGCGGCAAGATTGAAGTAGAGATCAAGAATGTTAGGGCAATAGTTCAAGCAATCTGGCGAGCAAAGCTTAGCGGCGAATCCTGCCTCCATCAATGAGTCCGACGAGATCCCTACGGTTTTCCGATCAACCCCACAAGCGGCAACGCACTCGTCGCTCTCCACGTGGTTTACAATCCCTTCCACGTCCACAGCGGAAGTCCGGCAAGTGTATTCTCCGGCGACATTAGCCGTTTCCAACAAACATCTTTTTCCGGAAGCTGATATTGAGAACGCGCACATATTCGTTGGCAGATTCTCGCAAATGATGTTTTCCCCTGAAAAAATTATATAGGAAATAATAAAACATACGAATGATGGAAACAAAGATTTACATGATGAGGATTAAAGGCTTTATTTTCCTATATATAGTTTATCTTTAATCCGTCGTGATGTACATGTATGTTTGTAACGTACCTAAAGCTGCATGGAGAAGAGTTGAGAGAATGAGAAAGATTGGCAATTTGAGGGAAGAATAAGACATTGCTTCTGAGTTTTTTTCTTCTTCTCTCTTCTTCTCTTTCTCCTTGTTTTTGATTTTTAGGGGTTAAAGATTTTGAACCTCTTTGATGTTTTCAAGGGAAAGAGTAATAATATAAGAGAGAACGTGGAAATAGGACGCGTATAAGTTGAAGGGAATATTGTGGAGTTTTTGTGTGTGTATATATATAAATGATTTGTATTTACTAATTTTTTTTTTCTCTTTATAACATTCTCTATACAATGGTGTTACTATAATAGTAAGAATTGTATCTTTGTCAGAAGTAAAGATTACATTTTGTATATAGTAGTTGCAATTCTTTATTTTTCTTTGTGTTAGGTGCTTGGTCATGTTCTAAAAAATGTTTATATAATCTAATCGATACATATATGCATGTTCTTGTGGAAATCATAAACTTGAAAGTGGATATTCCGATAAATTCTAATTTTGTTTATAAAATAAACCTAATTATAGTTCGTTCAAAGGTTTACAAAAGTTTGAATATACGGGGGATTAAGATGATTATTTATGTATCATTTACTGCTATGTATTATCAACGATATAATTAATGAACTAGGGTATTTTTACATTCTGTTTATATTGGAACTATGTGCCTGGATTGCCGTAGCGTCCGACTAATTTTACAAATGAACCAAATTTTTTAGCAGAAGGTTTTTAGCAAGTCCATCACAAATAAAAAATGTCTACATGATAATACTACTATTGTTTAATCATTTAATGTTTGGGGGAACGTAATCAAAAGGTTTTAAAACAATTGTAAAAGATTTAGTTGGATTATCATTGTCATTGCAGGACTAATTAGAGACTTTTTGTTTATGGTGAGGGGGTTTCTTGGAAACAAAGCGACGTGCGTACAATACATGTCTTCACGTCCGTCTTTGACTCAACGCGTTAGTTCAAGATAATTTGACGGACATTTTTGAATTTATTTAAACTTTAACATTTTTTAATTTATCAGTAATTGTTACTTGTCAATCAATATATGTTGTGCCTAAACCCATGGTAGAAGAGTAAATTTATACACAGCTTTATTTATCTCCCTTAAACTTGCTACTGTTTAATTGTGTTTACTACATATTACAATATATATATATATATATATATATATATATGTATACGAGATCTAGCTATAACATTTTGTACATAAAAATTGTCCAATTGGTATCGTTTCGTTTATGTTGAATAATTGGAAACTCAAGAATTCATCCTAATTTCATTACACTGGTGAAATCACACATCAGTAATAAATAAATAAAAAGGAGAAAAAAAAAACTGCAATGAATCTAAAATCTAATTAAAAAATCTAATAAATCTGCCATTAATTGGTTGTCCTAACTTACACGAATACTTCTGTTTTGATGCAGCATCACCCCGAATATTAAAAAAGTTATGTTCCTAATACCATGCATTACATCGATTAGACAGCCAACATGAATCTCTGATGACTTTTTCTAAAATTGCATATTTACTTTTTTGATTGCTATTCATCAATTCTAATCCAACTTTTTTTCATATTTACTTTTTTGATAGACACTACAAAATAAATGTGCATGTCGCATCAGTTAGATTGTATCAAATAAATAAATAATTTTGTTTTTTTAATAAATGATTTTTTTTTTGAATTACTTTTTTTTATGAATGATACAAATAATAAAATTTAACATCAATTCAAATAACTGATACCATAGTAATCTGATTTACATCAATTCAATACAATTAATATAAATTTATATTAATTTGCATCACTTTTAAAATATTGATAGAAAAAATAATTTTACATCACTTAAACAATCAATATAATTTTTAATTTATATTACCATTACTTAAAAAAAATTGATACAAATTTACATCAATATAAAGTGATGCTAGTTATATGATTTCGCTTCAATTGTTAAAACCAATATAAATATTTACTTGCTTTACATCAATAAAAAGTGAGAGTCATCAACTTTTTTGAGTTTATATATAAATGCGTATTTATGAAGGGGTCTCTTTTGGTTTAAGGTAAATAATTAAAAATTCATGTTATTGTTTTTTATGGAATGACCAAGTAAAAGTAATCAATCATTTGGATTTGGCTAGGCGGTCTAAGTTCTAGTAGGCAATAACTGCATATATGTATATATTCTACCATCAACGAATAAAGTTATGTACATATTAGGCACATATTAAAAAAAACCACTTTACTTACATTTTCACAAATACCAAACAACATAATCACAACCAACAAAAAGAATTAAAATATAGTTATTGTTAATATTGGTATTTGCAGTTTGGGAACATATGATCAATACGTTATGAGAATAGCGCGCCACATTCATGCTCTTTCATGCTGGCTAATGGAGATGAATAGTCAGCAGGGTCGGCCCAACAAAATATGTGGTCCAAAGCGAAAAAAAAATGTGGCCTCTTAATAAAAAACAAAGTAAAAAGATGTGACCTAGAAAACAATAAAAAAAGAAAAGAAAAGAATCTATATATGATATAAAAAAAAACAGAGTAAAAAGATGTGGCATCTTTTATGCTTCTACGTATACAATAAAACTCATTACAATTTTACCCATTACATAATATACACCAAAATATGTCTATATGAAGCCTCATAGAAAAAGAAAAAAAATTAGAGGCCCTAAGCGTGGGCTTAGCCCCCTGTCCTAAGGGCCGCCCCTGATAGCCAGTCACATGCAGCTTCGTTTGGTTGAACATGGTGCTCCCGGTCGAAGACTAATTACAAAATCGACAAATCCCATAATTTATCGAGATTTACTTTATCCGGCTTGGCTATGACTTTTTTTTTTTTTCTATTTACACTTACGGTCCTTGGTGATTCAGATCCGCTAGTCGTAATTCTTATAGTTCTTCACCATCCAAAACTATCAGAAAAGAATATAAGGGTCTTGGATCAACTTTTCCCAATGACGAATCTATAAACTTTTTTTAATGGGATCGAAATATAACTTTGAAAATCAATTTTTAAAAGAAATATGTTTTTTTGTTAAATATACTTATGCTAATTAAGTTAGAAATTTTTGTTTTGTTGAATAAAGAAAATTTAAAATTTTTGGATTTTATATTTTATTTTTGGTTTTATGTGATATGAAAATATGTAAAATCACTAAATATTAGAGATAATTCAAAAAAAAAAAGATTTTATTTTCTTTATATATTTCTGTTAATTAAAACATACAAAATATATCTTTTAGAAATGGGCCAAAAAATATTGAAAGAAAATTAAACAAAACAAATACATTTATAGGTTTTAGACTAAATAAACTATTTTTTATGGGTTCATTATAATAAATTGTATTAAAAACTGGTAAATTTATGTAACATCCGTAAACCAAATATTGAGATTTGGGGATGGGTGTCGATCAACACCAGGGGTGTGTCGATCGACACCAGCTTTTCTGGTTCGACGAGATTGTTTTAATTCACGATTTTGGTTGGTTTGGTTTAAGTGAAGTTTCCAAACCGAAATATAAATGTGAGAAATCGACAAAGAGGATTTTGGAAAAATAAGTTTTTGTCGCCGTTTGAGAGGAAAAGAGAAGGTTTGAGAGTTTGGTGAGTTTTGGGAGAGATTCTTGGCTTGTTTGGGAGATCTGTTCCTATGGAGGAGAAATCTTGTGCTAGAGAAGAAAGAGAAGCTTCCTAGGGTGCTGGATTTGTCAATGTTGGGTCATAACTTCCTGCAAAAGAGGTGAGTGCATGACCATGGCTGATCTAAGCCTGACACGACAAGAAAACACGCATTTTGCGACTACACTATTAGTCACTTAATAGTCGCCAAATCAAGATTTACGACTAATTAGCGACTATTTCATACTGTCGTTAATCGATAGTCGCTATTTGATGTAGTCGTATATTTAGTCGCAATTTTGCGACTAATAGGCGACTATATACATGTTGTCACATAGTAGTCATCATTTAGTCGTAAAATGTAGTGACTCTGTTGCGACTAAATTACGACTATGTTCATAGTAGTCATTATGTAGTCGTTATTTGTAGTGACTAGGTTGCGACTATTCTGTGATTAAGAAAACTTGGTCGGTAAATAGTCGTATAAGTTTTGGTGACTATATAGTGACTAATATATATAGTAGTCGCTATATAGTCACTTTTTAGCCATATTGTTAAAATTTGATGACTATTTGGCCACTAATTTTTTTTGAAACTGGATATAGAACATTTTAATTTCTCTTTTTTCTTTTTAACCCTGTCAACCAAACCAAAAAATGATTCTAAATTGGAAACCTAAAAAACACATAATATTTATGCCAAAATTCATTGTACTTAAAAGTTATCATAGTTTCAAAACACAAAAGTACAACACATAGTTATTGAGTTCATCAAAAAAGAGTTACTTAGAGACATGTAACAACTAGAGTAACCTATGGAGTTGAAGTTGGATCTTCTTCTTGAAGAGGCTCTGTCCTGGTTGTCTCTTTAGCTGAATGGGCTGTCAAGAACTCCTTGAACCGTGGATCACATTGCCGCACAAACTTCCCCACCAAGTCCAACTCGTCAATCTTCTCCTTCTGCCCAGCAATAATTTCGGATTGTTGAGCAATTTGTGCATCACGCTTCAACATTTCTGCATCATGCCTCAACATATTAGCAGCCTGCTCCTCTATCTTCCGTTGAGCTTCCTGCAACTGTTCTTGCATAGCCACAAAGGCTATAGTGTCTCCTGCTTGCTTCCCCTTGCCATTGACAATGCAGTCAAGGAGGCTTCCAACTCCAAAAGGTTTTCCTCTTGAATCCTTCTCAGTGGACTGCAAAGTAAGAGAAAATAAGATATTAGAGGATGTCAAATTAAACTCCAAGATAACACGTGTGTATTGTTAAAATAAAACGTAACCTGAAGAAAGATTTCTGTATATTCTTCAGTTGTTAGCTCGGGGCCGTGACTCCCCATCTGATATGGCAGAAGGATCTTCCTCGAGCTGAGACAACCTCTCTTGCACATTCTTCTCATATGTTTCTGCTATCTTCTCTGCCTTCCGATCAACAAATGTCCCATCAGGCTTTGTATGTGCCTTGATGAAAACCTCACCAATACGTACTTCTCTTCCCAATTCCTCTTCCTGTAATGTTAAGAAACAGACAAGTAAATTTTTAATGTAACAGCTAGGTCAAAAATAAAAGTGGCGAATGTGTAACAACAGAATTGGCTCACCATTTCGTTTTGAAGCTGTCTATACGACTTTGGTCCTGAGAGGTGGACATGAGGACCAAGGCCATTACGGTCAGACATACGGGCATCAGAATATGTTTTGCTCCTTTGTTGTGCTTCTTCAGTGTCCCAGAATTCTGTCATTGTTGTCCATAGAGTAGTTCCAATCCATTTAGGTTGGCGTCTAGTAGTTCTCACGGTGCTAACCATGTCTTTGAGCCGATTTTGACAGATGGTCTCGAAGTGAGCTTGAACAGTCCCAGTTATCAAAGAATCCCAAGTGTGGGTTTTCTACAAAAAACAAAAAGAAAATAGCTAATGTGAGTGGAAAGAAGCACAAGTAAATAAAACAATATATGAAGAGTAAAGCAGTATAGGAAGCTTAAAGCTATATATATATATGAAGGCTAGAGGACAGAACACTTAACCGCAAACTCAATGAAGTATCTTTCCTGTTTATCCCGAGGAACACATGTCTAGCTGTAGAAAGGACCTTCGAATTTGTTTAAAAGAATTTTAGTAATCTTCCGAACAAGCTTAGATCCAGGGTCACGATCGAACCTCCATACACATGAAACAATAAAACGAAAGTCAACCATCAGAGACACTCAAAATAACAAATCGATAAGTCTAAGAAACGATAACCATCATGATGATATCAACTAAACTAAGAAGACTTAATGCTAAGTCTAAGAAACGATACACCATAGCTTCAAAGAGTTTGTAATCGCATCGAGACCAAACAATGAGACCTAAGCAAGACCTAAACAAAACCAAAACCATTATTCAAAGAGTTTGTAATCGCATCGAGACCAAACACTTCATAACCAAGACCAATCGAGACCAAACAATGAGACCTAAGCAAGACCTAAACAAAACCAAAACCATTATTCAAAGAGTTTGTAATCGCATCGAGACCAAACACTTCATAACCAAGACCAATCGAGACCAAACAATGAGACCTAAGCAAGACCTAAACAAAACCAAAACCATTATTCAAAGAGTTTGTAATCGCATCAGAGACCAAACACTTCATAACCAAGACCAATCGAGACCAAACAATGAGACCTAAGCAAGACCTAAACAAAACCAAAACCATTATTCAAAGAGTTTGTAATCGCATCAGAGACCAAACACTTCATAACCAAGACCAATCGAGACCAAACAATGAGACCTAAGCAAGACCTAAACAAAACCAAAACCATTATTCAAAGAGTTTGTAATCGCATCAGAGACCAAAACCAAGACCTTAAGAAAACCAAAACCATTATTCAAAGAGTTTGTAACCGTACATTCGGTCTTTGGTAGGGAATGGGAGAGAGGACGGTGGTGAACTCATGTCTGTTTGGCACTAGAAGCAGTGCATTTAGAGCCCGCAATGTGTCCTCCTGGAGTTCCGGCAACACCGGAGGATAATCAGCTTGGAAATTGTTGCCTTGAGACGATGGATGCGAACGATGACTGCGAGTCTGAGAGACTTCAGCTGGAGAAGGCGGAGGGTCAACTAGAGTAGGCGGAGGGTTCACTGTAGTCGGCGGTGGGTGAGTGTAGGAGTTCTGAAAAAGCTGTTGAGACAGAGGATGCGACGGATTGTAGTGGACTTCTTGAGAAGGGGTCGGGTTCACTGTAGGCTGCGGTGGGTGAGTGTAGGAGTTCTGAAAAAGTTGTTGAGGCGGAGGATAGTTCCGGATCTGGGCCGCCGATGACTGTCGTTGTACTTCAGGCGTCTGCAGCGGAGGAGGAGATTGGACCGCCGGCGTGAAGTTGTACTGTGCGGGTAGAGTGTGCGGCCGTTTATTTGCTGTTGAGGCTCCGACTCTCTGAGAAACGTTAGGAGCAGCAGGTTTCCTCTTCCTTCCTCCTCGATTAGGCATCGTTTGAGAGATGATGGATTAGGGTTTAGATTTGGGGGATCGAGAGGAAGAAGAGAAGGATTAGGGTTTAGATTTGGGGGATCGAGAGGGAGAAGAGAAGGATTAGGGTTACAGATTTGGGGGAATTGAGAGGAGATTAGGGTTAAGATTTGGGAGTTTTTGAGAGGAGTCGAAGGATTTTTGAGAGGAAGAAATTTGCGAGAGGAAGAAGATAATGGAGTCGAAGGTTTTCGTTGGTGGATTAGGTTAGGCCCAAGTTTAATTAGGCCCAAATTTTAACCAAATCTAGTTAACCAAATTAGGCCCAAATTTAGTTAACCAAATTTATTTAGAAAACACTAATTAATTTTAATTACAATTTTAATTAACCAAATGTTAATTACAATTTTAATTAACCAAATTAAATTAATTACAATTTTAATTAACCAAAATTTAAAATTTTTATTACAAGTTATTTTTTTTTCTCATTAATTACAAGTTATTTATATAACCAAATTTATTACACAATAATATTACACAATAATATTACACAATAATATTACACAATAATATTATATAATAAAATTACACAATAATATTACACAATAATACACAATAATATTACACAATAATACACAAATATTACACAGTAAAAAGACAAAAAATAAAAAACAAATACATAGTAATTTTGCCAAATAATTATTTTTCTTCTTGTTCATCATCATCAGAAGACGATAAATTACACAGGAATTCATCTTCTGGATCCGCATCTCCAACATCGTAATCAAGGTTTATTGGATTAGCATCTGCTACCAAATTGTCGACTATGAGATCTTCAACTGTAGTCATCAATACAGCATCATCATTTTCTGTTTGCAACAGAGTCGGTTCATTGTTTTCATATTCTCCTGAAATGTTTCCCTCGGATTTACTTTCAGAACACTAAGCCACTCTCGCTTTGGTTTCTTTGTGTATGGACACGGAATATAGCAAACTTGATCCGCTTGAGATGCTTTTTGCACAAAATCGCAATTTAGTATGGATAGTTACATTAAATAAACTTATATATAAATTATATTGAGTCTTACGTACCTAAAATGAATGGCTCATATTTGTTGTATTTTCTCGAAGAGTTCACGTCAACAACGCCACTATTGCTTTTCCGAGTCCCTCTACCAATGACAGGATCATACCACTTACACTTAAAAAGTGTGATTCTCAAATTGGTCATCCCTTCGTACTCAAGTTCTATGATATCAGTTAAGTTCCCATAGAAATCTGCACCATCAGATGCATCAGTGTAATTTTCACCTTTAACACATACACCATAGTTACATGTCTTCCGTCCAGCGCCGTGATTCTGCGTATGAAACACATAGCCTCTTGTAAAGTATATTGGCCAAGTTTTGATCTTGTGTAAAGGTCCATGCACTATCTCTTGAACCCAAGTAGGAAATGGATTTGTGGCGTTCCAGTATGTAACCTGCGTATACATATAAATATTATATATCAATGATATAATTAAATAAATGCATAATCAGAGTCGGTTACATGGGTTCGAGTATACTTACATAATCTTTCACCCACACATGATATTCTTCAGCTCTTTTTGTGGACAGTTCTTTTTCGGTTAATTCAGGATATTTGGTAGAAAGAAAATCCTCGAACATACTAAGAAAATTTAATATATTTAATATATATGAGAAATATTTGTGGAGTCTATATATTTGCGAGTCTATATTATATACCTCTCAATTGGTTGAAAATAGTCACAATTCCGTAAAACATATGCATGTGCGCACTGATAGTCTCTCTCTGAAAGCCATACTTCATGCATTTCCCCACTTGGGCGACCAACATGAGTAAATATATTAGGGACTCCAGGGACATGATATATTGGGAGTTCACCTTCGTAGAATCTTGTTAACCTGATCAAATAAGATAATTAAAAATAATTCAAATTAAGTATAAATTATAATTTCATATAATTATACCTTGATTTTGTTTGTATATGATCGGCAAAGTAGTGATCAGAGAAGTAAGCAATCTCGTCATTGATATAGGACTCAACGATTGATCCAGCCGCATATCTTTTGTTCTTCGCTTTTCCTTTCAACTTTTTGAAAAATCTTTCAAAAGGATACATCCACCTATATTGGACAGGGCCTCCCAATTCTGCTTCATATGGGAGATGTATAGGCAGGTGCTCCATCACATCAAAAAATGATGGTGGAAATATCTTCTCTAAGTTGCATAAGATCAAAACAATGTTATGTTTAAGAATTTGAACGCGACTTTTTTGCAAAGTTCTTGAGCATAAATCCCTGAAAAATGCTCCAATCCCTGAAAATTTCATGTCTTAGGAAATTATATTTAAAAATATATAGTACTAATTTAATTAAATAGGTAATCTGTAGTACCTGATAATGCAAGGTGAACGTTCCGGTCTAGGAGTTCTGCGAAGATAAATGGAAGAAGTCGCTCCATAAAAACATGGCAATCATGACTCTTCATTCCTGAAAACTTGCCATTGATCAGATCAACACAACTAGCCAAGTCTGACGAATAACCATCTGGAAATTTCACCGCATGCTTGACACATTCCAATAAACTTGTTTTGGCTTCCTTTGTCAATGTATATGCTGGGAATGGAGCTTTACCCTTCCTATCAATATGTAAGTGTGGTCGAGAACAAAATTGTTCTATGTCCAATCTTGACATGATGTTATCTTTAGATTTACCCTGTACACTCATAAGAGTATACAAGATGTTGTCCACAAAATTCTTCTCGGTATGCATCACATCAATATTATGTCGGAGATTGAGGTCTTTCCAATAAGGTAGCGACCATAATATGCTTTCTTTGTGCCAATTATGTTCCTTTCCATAGCCTGGCATCTTCTTTTCATGACCGTTACCACCGACTTCCCTGGTTTTTGGTGGATTTACATCTTTCAAACGCTCATAATAAACTTGCTCACCAGTTAAAGACTGCGGTGGATAGTCGTTAGAAGCGTCTCTTCCCTTCAGGAAATCTTTTTTGTTCTTCCTTAATTGATGACCATGAGGCAGGAATCTTCGGTGACAATCAAACCAACATGTCTTCCTTCCTTTGGGTAGATAAAACGACTTTGTACTTTCCATGCAAATTGGACAAGATAATTTACCGTGGGTGGTCCATCCCGATAACATGCTATACGCCGGAAAGTCGCTTATCGTCCACATCAGCACTGCTTTTAGATTGAAGTTTTGATTCAAAGACACATCGTATGCATCGACTCCAGTAGACCACAACTCTTTTAACTCCTCAATAAGAGGTTGTAGGAAGATATCGAGGCTAGCTCGCGGATGATTTGCCCCATAATTCAGAATTGTAAGAAACAAGTACTCCGTATTCATGCACATACCAGGGGGTAAATTATATGGAGTCAAGATCACAGGCCACAGTGAATGATTACGAGACATGCCAAATGGATTGAACCCATCGGTACATAATCCAAGGTAGACGTTACGGGGTTCTTCCGCAAACCGAGGGTTAAGCTCTTGAAAATATCTCCACTCTGCCGCATCAGAAGGATGATTCATTTCTCCCTCTTTTGATTGGTGCTCTGCATGCCATCTCATTGCCGCTGCAGTCTTTTGGCTCTGATACATTCTCTTCAACCTATCAGCAATAGGTAGATACCACATACGACTATATGGTACTCTTGTTCTCCGTCGGTCCTCCTTAGGCTTCCATCTTGGTGAACCACAAAATAGACATGTCTCTTCCTTTTCGTCTTCTTTCCAATAAATCATACAATTGTTAATACAAACATCAATTGTATAATATGGAAGGCCCAAATTACGCATCAATTTCTCTGTCTCGTAATGTGAACCGGTAGACTGGTTGCCTTCTGGTAAATAATCCGTCAAAATTCCGCAAACCGAATCTACTAACTTTTCACTCATATTATACTCCGCCTTATTTTGCATGACTCGAGCAGCCAATGACAATTGCGAGTGACCTTCACGACAACCATCATATAAAGGAGTTTTTGCACTATCTAACAAGTCGTAAAATTTCTGAGAATGGTTTTGTACCGGTTCTTCCACGTTCTCATAACTCTCATTTTGATGATAATTATCATCTAAACCCACATTATAACAAAATGCATCATTCACCATATCCACATATGGATCTTCTACTACATTACCCATTTCTTCATGACTCCCATCATACGTCCTATCAGTGTAACTACTTCCTATATCCAAATTAATTTCTTCCCCGTGGTTATACCAAACATAATAAT
Source organism: Camelina laxa (assembly GCA_024034495.1). NCBI lineage: Eukaryota > Viridiplantae > Streptophyta > Magnoliopsida > Brassicales > Brassicaceae > Camelina > Camelina laxa. The sequence goes on along the minus strand of CM043882.1, from coordinate 9,234,290 downwards.
CTGGCATAAATCCATTACTAAACAGATGACTCATAATTCTTCTACCCGAGAGACATCTATTGTTTTTGCAAACACTACATGGACAGAGAAACTTACCCCCATTATTCTGAACTGTTTCTTGGCTACTTGCAAACGTTAAGAATTGGTGGTCCACCCCCACTTCGAATTCAGATGAAATATTTCCCGTCACTTCATCGAACCTCTTGTACATCCATTCCCGATAATTACCGCCATTACCACCATAATTGTAATATCCCGCCATTATAATTATATATATATATAATTTTTTTTGGGAGAAAATATAAAATATTATATAAAGCAAACTTTTTTTTTTTTGATTTAGAATTTTTTTTAAGAAGAGGAAAGTGAGTTCGGAGTGAAGAGAACAAATGAGTGCAACTTCTTTTTATAGATTTTCCTAGGTGACTGATAGGTGACTAATAGGCGACTACATCATAAAAGTTGGTACACCAACCCCCGCATGGAAAACACGTTTTTTAACTGTTTTTTGCGACTATTTGGCGACTACATGATGACTATGTAATGACTCGCCGCAAGAGTCGCCGAACAGTCGCTAACATTTACGACTACTTTACGACTACCTTATGACTCGCCGAATGAGTCGCAACGTAGTCGCCAAAGTTTACGACTATTTGATGTTGTCGTACTGTAGTCGTTAATTTAGCGACTAAGTTGCGACTATATAATTCCATCAACAATATAGTCGCCTATTAGTCGTTAAAATACGACTACCGTAACGACTTCATTAATTAGTCGCTTAAAAGTGACTATTTAGCGACTAATTCCATGTCGTCACAGAATAGTCGCTAAATCGTCACTATGTAGTCGTTAATTTTAGCGACTACATATGTGGTCGCTTTGTGTAGTCGCTAATCACCTGTTTTCTTGTAGTGTGAGATCTCTTATGTTTTGCTTGTTTGGGTGTTGTTTTGGTGTTTTTCTTGTTGGTTGTGATTGCTTTAGGGTTCCTAATGGTTATTATGGCCTTTGGGCGAGTTCTGGATGGATTGGTGATGAATTGGAATGGAGATTCGACGATCGGCTTCAAGCATCGAGCAGAACGCGTCTGCGGAGTCGGTGTCGATTGACACCAAGTTTGAGCCAGTGTCGATTGACACCACTCTGGTGTCGGTAGACACCAGCTTGTTTGTTTCGTGATTTCTTGGTTTGTTGTGTTTTGTTTATTGTTGGTTAAACATTTGAAACTCAGTTGCTTGTGTGTATAGCCTAGTAGATGGGAGGATTGCCTCACTAAGTGTTTATGATAATACTTACGCATCTCAACTGTTGTTTGTGGTGTGCAGGTATGTGATGCTGAATCATGGCGATGGGGAGGAGGATGATCTAGGGTCTCGGTTGTGTGTTGTTGGATGTATTTTTATGTTGGAATCTTGGTTAGATTTATGTTAGGTTGATGGATAGAATGGTTAAGAATGTTATTGTATTGATGGTATATGTTGGTTTTGTATTATTGGTATGTTTCCGTTGTGCTTAATGGTTATTGTTGGTTTAATGATGAGTTGTGGTTTGGATTGGTTTAATTAAGTAGTATTGGATGCTTAATTATATATTGTATTTATTATTAAAAAAAAATGGGTCGGGTTGTTTCAGTTTGGTATAAGAGCAATTACGGTTCTAGGATGGTTAAGTGAATGGTTTAAAGCGGTTTAGGAATTTAATTGGTTGAATTATTTTCCTGATTTTCGATGCATGATGCTGGATGATGGAACTGATTATGAGTAGTTAGTCAATTTGCATGTGGGATGAAGTCCTAGTATCATTCTCTTCGAGTCTTCAATGAGATTCCACGGTAAGTTGTTTTATGTGTTGTTAGTTGTGTAGTGTTTTTAGCTTCTGTACGGGAAGTGCAGTTGGCTATTGACAAGTTGTTGGAAAGTGGTGGATCACGCCAGTATCGAGAAATACCGTTAGCGGTGATTTGTGAAAGTGGGTGTGTTGGGAATGGATTTCTGAGAAGTTAAGTTGGAGACTTACTTCGTCTAGGGTGGCTATAGTGCCACTGTTTAACAAGATGAGGTGTGTTTGGAGTACAAAATTTTCATGAAGTGGTGGTGTTGAGGGAAGTTTCATGAAATAGAAGTTTATATAAGTGGAAAGTTTCCAAAAGAGGAAATACTAAAAATGGAAAGTTTTATAGGAGTTAGAATTTGTCCATTTTTAGCGGATATGAGTCTTGGAGGGGCTTGTGTTACTTTTGTGGCGGACTTTTTAGCCAATTGTGTGGCTGATGTGCTTACTGGTGTTGCTGGAGGTCCAGCGGGTGTTGTGAGTGTGGTAACAGGTTTTGCTCAAACCGAGATGACCGTATTGCGAATTTACTAGACAATGTTGTTAGAGATGATTTAATAAGATGATTAGTTCTTATTGAATCTTGATGTGGAATGGATTAAGGGATTATGCGATTCTGAAAAAGAAAAATTTCCATAAATAGAGAGTTCCAGAAAAGGAAAGTTTCTAAAACTAGAAAGTTCTATGAATAGTTAGGATTTGTCTATTTTTGGAAAAAGGATGTGAAATGCCAGAATGGCGGAAATATTTAATGGATGACCTGAAGAGTGGTCACAGATGAGATGATCAGTTCTCAAGGATTTTTGATTGGTGATGTCACGGTGCTAAGAGATCATGCAGATTCTAAAATGGGAAGTTTTATTATTAGTTAAAGCTTACCTATTTATAGAAAGTGTTGTTACAGACAGATAGAAAGTTCTATGAATAGTTAGGACTTGTCTATTTTTGGAAAGGGCCTGTGTAAAACACCTGAATGGTTGAGATGTTAGAGTTAGCCTGAATAGTGGTCATGGTGGTGGTGATATTCCGTTGAAGAATATGGTGGTTGGTAAGACAATGCGATGTTCTACACGAACCACAGGAGGTAGTTCTGGTCGAGAGATGCTTATAGATGTTAGGACTTGTTTGCTCATGAGGAGATGATTAGTTCTCCTGAGAGATGATTAGCTTTTCAGAGGAGATGATTAGTTCTCCTGGGGAGATGATTAGTTCTCCTGAGGGGATGATTAGTTCCCCTGGTGCACCGCGGGATTGACGGGGTTCGACCCTGAGAGCGGCAGAGGAGATGATTAGTTCTCCTAGGGGATGTGTAGTACCTCGAAGGGGATGAATAGTTCCCCTGGTACCGAGATCTCGAGGGTAACGATCTGAGAGTGATACGGTATGGCTCGAGGACGACGGTCTGAGTGTGCAGGCAGTGCAGTTCGAAGGTTGTGACCTGAGAATGTATGAGTGAGAGAGCAAACAGTGTCTAGAACGTGTGTTTGAGCATAATGACTGGATGTGGACCTCGGAGGTCGGGGTTGATCTTGTGTTTTGGGTTGTGCTGACTAGTGGGGTCAGGGTTAGGTGGACCGTTGGGTCACGTGGATGTACGGGCTGTTGCGACAGTTGTACATAAAATCTTGGTTGATGGTGTTCAGTCCGGTCGGAGAATGTGCGGGCCATGGTGATTTACACGAAGGTCCTTGGTGGAGGGACGACGTTGCGGGATTTGAAGACGAAGCCATATTGGTGGGGGAGAATTGTAACATCCGTGAACCAAATATTGAGATTTGGGGATGGGTGTCGATCGACACTAGGGGTGTGTCGATCGACACCAGCCTTTCTGGTTCGACCAGATTGTTTTAATTCGCGATTTAGTTTGTTTGGTTTAAGTGGAGTTTCCAAACTGGGATATAAATGTGAGAAATCGACAAAGAGGGTTTTGGAAAAATAAGTTTTTGTCGCCGTTTGAGAGGAAAAGAGAGAAAAGAGAAGGTTTGAGAGTTTGGTGAGTTTTGGGGGAGATTCTTGGCTTGTTTGGGAGATATGTTCCTGTGGAGGAGAAATCTTGTGCTAGAGAAGAAGGAGAAGCTTCCTAGGGTGCTGGATTCATCGTTGTTGGGTCAGAACTTCCTGCAAAAGAGGTGAGTGCATGTCCATGGCTGATCTAAGCCTGAGATCTCTTACGTTTTGCTTGTTTGGGTGTTGTTTTGGTTTTTTTCTTGTTGGTTGTGATTGATATAGGGTTCTTAATGGTTCTTGTGGCCTTTGGGCGAGTTATGGATGGATTGGTGATGAATTGGAATGGAGATTCGACGATCGGCTTCGATCAGAACGCGTTTGCGGGGTCGGTGTTGATCGACACCAAGTTTGAGCCAGTGTTGGTTGACACCAGCTTGTCTGTTTCGTGATTTCCTGGTTTGTTGTGTTTTGTTTATTGTTGGTTAAACATTTGAATCTCAGTTGCTTGTGTGTATAGCCTAGTAGATGAGATGATTACCTCACTAAATTTATGATAATAGTTACACATCTCGGGTAAGCTGATGTTCTTATGCCTTGTAGCATTGATTTGTTTTACTTACTAACATTCACTTTATGAAATGGAAGGTGGCTAACCTTATGTGACACTTTGGCAGGAAATTTGGTAGATGGCAAGACTGTTGACCTTATTGCTCATGCAATGGCCCTTCACACAAATGACCAACATCTCCATCGACCCACGCCTACTAATTAAATATCCACCATCTTACTAATTAAATATCCACCATCCTTGGGTTGGCTAAGACAACAAATTTTTTTAAAAAAATTGTCGTAAGGCCCAACTCTATTACTACATTAGCGTACTACTCTAATCCTTTAACAAATAAAACTGGCCTATATAGCCATATGCTTTATCTTTTCTAATGTTTAGGTTCCGTAAGAGCAAAGCCACGTGTCATATCACAAGATAAGTAGAGAGAACCCACATGAATCCGAATCCTTCGTCCACCTCACAATCCCAATATCCCGATCCTCTTCCTCCCTCCACCAAAACAAAAACCATTCCATTTTTTTTTTCTTCCAAAACAACACAGCAAACAAAAAAAAAAAATGGCAGCAACTGCCGCAACAACGTCTTCGTCTCACCTTCTTATCTCAAGCTCACGCCACGTGGCGCCATCATCTCAGACTTCAATCCTCTTCCCGAGATCTCTCTTCTCCAACAATGGGAAACGAGTGAGAAACCATCATCATGTTGGTGGTGGAGTGAGGTGTATGGCGGTGGCGGCGGATGCGGAGACCAAAACAGCGGCGAGGAAGAAGAGTGGATACGAGCTCCAGACGTTGACGAGCTGGTTGCTGAGACAAGAGATGAAAGGAGAGATAGATGCGGAGCTGACGATAGTGATGTCGAGCATATCCATGGCTTGTAAGCAGATCGCTTCACTTGTTCAACGTGCCGGTATCTCTAATCTTACCGGAGTTCAAGGCGCCGTTAATATTCAGGGAGAGGATCAGAAGAAGCTTGACGTCATCTCTAATGAGGTCACACTCACATGCTTTAAGTTAATTACAATAGACTTTATTTTTGTTAGCTTTTTAATATGTAAACTTGTTAATGTAGACCACTTAATTTAAGTTTACTAGACATAAACCATAGTTTAAAGATTGAGTGGTGTGTGCAGGTGTTCTCGAACTGTTTGAGATCAAGTGGAAGAACTGGGATCATTGCGTCAGAGGAAGAAGACGTGCCAGTAGCGGTGGAGGAGAGTTACTCTGGTAACTACGTCGTTGTGTTTGACCCTCTTGACGGTTCCTCCAACATTGACGCTGCTGTCTCTACCGGTTCCATCTTCGGTATCTACAGCCCCAATGACGAATGTATCGTCGACGACTCCGAAGATATCGCAGCTGTATACTACTCTCTTCCTTTCACTTCCATATATTTTTGTTTATGTACGGTTTGATTTTTTAGTTTAGGAGATAGAGATACAATGTAAATTAGGTGATCTTTGGCTTATTATGTTTGTGCAGCTTGGGTCAGAAGAACAAAGGTGTATTGTAAACGTGTGCCAGCCAGGGAACAACTTACTAGCAGCTGGCTACTGTATGTACTCGAGCTCAGTTATCTTTGTTCTTACTCTAGGCAAAGGCGTTTTCTCCTTCACGCTCGATCCAATGTACGGTGAGTTTGTCCTCACGCAAGAAAACATTCAGATCCCGAAAGCCGGCAAAATCTACTCTTTCAACGAAGGGAATTACCAGATGTGGGACGATAAACTAAAGAAGTACATGGATTCCCTCAAGGACCCTGGTCCAAGTGGGAAGCCTTACTCCGCAAGGTACATTGGAAGTTTGGTCGGAGACTTTCACAGGACTTTGTTGTACGGTGGGATTTACGGGTATCCTCGTGACGCAAAGAGCAAAAATGGAAAGCTTAGGCTTTTGTATGAGTGTGCACCAATGAGTTTCATCGTTGAACAAGCCGGAGGAAAAGGGTCTGATGGACACCAGAGAGTACTAGATATCCAACCGACCGAGGTAACTCAAATCAAATAAAATAGATTTTTGGTTCGATTAGATTTTATGCCCACCCTACTGCTAAGTTTACGTCTAAGATTGGTGTCAACAGACTAATTCTTATGTTTGGAATACCTGACACAGATACATCAGAGGGTTCCACTGTACATTGGAAGCACGGAGGAAGTGGAGAAGCTAGAGAAGTACCTGGCTTGACTCTTGTACCAAACATAAGCCATTTAATATCTATTGTAAGCCAATTTCTGACTACATGGTACATGCAACTAGATGCATAAATGGTGAAAAGTCCTATTTTGTTGTCGATATGAATAGAGAGAAACCAGCTGTTATACTATAGAGCCAAAACGAACAAGTTTAATTTATACAACTTACATGTACTAATAGTTAATAAGGAGCGACCAAATGAGATAGAATTTTCATATTTCACAGATCATTTAAAAAACTAACAGCATAGTTAGGGCAAAAGCAGAGGATCTTGCACTGGTGGTCTTCAAAAATTAACAGCTTAGTCTTCAAAATCAGTCATCTGTAATGTCACTCTTTGCCTTCAACACTTGGCTGTGTGAAGAGAAGAATGGCTTGAGTTAGAGAGAGGATCAATACATCTTAAAAATCTCGAGTATGATCACATCATTGGGAGAATGAGTAAGCAAAAGTACCAGGACTCGAGATATGATTGCATTGTGTTAATGAGTTTGCAACGGTCTTGGCATCATTTCCTGCAAATGAAGCATCAATAATGAGTGAAAAGGGCAAAATGTATATCTGTAATCAAATGCAGACCAGCAAATACTCACCTTGACTGTTCATGTCTTTCCCTTGAGTCACTTCAGTCACAGTTGATGTATATTCCAAAAAGGCCTGGTCAGACTCGAGATTAACACCCCCTGATTCAGGAGACGACCTGTGATGTAGAATAGCGTATAAGAAGACATCACAAGATAATAGCCAATTACAAAAAAAGATGATCCTACAAAACTAACCACCTACCCTGAAACAGTTTCAATCGGTGCATTTGAGGCCTGTGGCAAGCAATGATTTGTACTTCCTTCACAACCAAGATCAAAATCAACTAGTAGCTCCGAGAGGCTGTAGTTTTCACCCAAAAATTTTGAAAAGTCCATGTCAAATAAATCAACTTCTGGCTCAGACCCGGATGGAGAAGTTGAAACCAAATCTGCAGTGGCAGGTGCCTCTAAGCACATTTGTGTATCAGCGTCATCAAAGTTGAGCTTTCCTTTCACATGGTCTCTCTTATTTGACATCTTCAGGTTAGACTTGACCGGTGAAGAAGAAGAAATTAGATGACTTCTTTCCACTGAATAAGAAGTAATCTGCTTGAGAGGACTAATTGTGAACTTCTCCTTCGTAACAATTGTGCAGTTTGTAGGAGTAACTTCTTTCTGTGGACTGTTGGAGTTATCAATCCCAGGAGAAGCATGTTTTTGTGGTGTCCTGAGGCATGCTGAATTTGAAGGAGCCAACGAATCAGGCTTATTGAACAAACACTTCACCACACTTGACCCATGACCAATCAATTCATTCGTTGCAGAGCTTTTGGCTAATGGCACTGTTTCAGATGGATTTTGGGATGAGAAATTGTTAGCTGCTTTATCAATTTGTGTGATCTTATTAGTCCCTGGTTCACGAAAAAAAGACATAGTTAAGTTTAAGAGTACTAGAGAGTCAAAGGCAAGTACATCAAATTAAAATAAAACCTGCAGGCATAGAAACATACGATTTGCTGTTGTGATCCGAGCTTTCCTAGTTACAGGAGGAGCTCCTACAGAAGCTTGAGAAGCCTTTCTTTTCCCGGTTATAGACTGAGTAGTCGAAGGCGTTGAAAAATTCCCAAAATCTACTCTTTTGTTACCAGGCAGTGACACTGACATAACACTTGGAGTGTTGTTGTAATGAGTTAAGCCTGAAAACAATGTATAGCACATAACAAGATCAAGATCTAAACCAAGCTAACCTAGTAATCAAGTATTCCAAATTAGAAACCAGCTAAAAAGATAACAGCATCTGCAAACCTGAAGAAGAAGAAGAGACAGTTTGATTTTTCTGTAGAGAAGCCGGAGCTGCTGTAGCCGGAGGAGAAGGAGGAGGAGGAGGAGGAGGAGGAGCGGTGAGGGTGGCGTTGTAAGTATTCATCACATTCTGCATCCCCTGTAAAAGATTATGAACCCTAATTTTCTCCTGATCCAATCTCACTCTCTCCTGATCAATAGTCACTTTCTGCTCCTTTAGAGATACGTAATCGTTCAACATATCATCAAGAGTCATCAAACTATTCGGAACCTGCAATTATCAAAAAAATCCCCAAATAAATAAAAAACCCCATTTTTCAAACTGAGTAAACAAAATCAAGAACTTTAGGGTTTTTGGTTAGCGTACGTGACGAAGTGGGGAGTTAGAGATGAGAGAGGAAGCTTCAGATCTAAAGAGAGTTCGGGTTTCAGTGAATCGATTGTCGAAGAGGTAGCGATCGACGATAAACGCAATTTGAGTTGGGGTAACTTGCCCTTTCCCGATGATACGCGATCCTTTGGATCTGCTCGATTTACCCATGGCTTTTTTCTTCTGAATAAAATCGAAAACCCTAATTTAGATGAGACGACGAAGATGATGAAAGGCTAATTAGAGCGAAGCTGATAAGACCTGAAGAAAGTATACTAAAAAACATAGCAGCGGGAGATTTTCAAAACGCTCCTTCTTCAACGGTGTCGTTTTCTTAAAAAATTTCGCCGGGAGATTGTGTTTGGCGGCAGCTCTAAAATGTTTTTAGAATTTTGTGGATAATTTGAATATTAAAATTAATTACACTTCATTTATTTATTTATTTTTTCTTATTGGATATCTCATATTATGTGCTCGCTCGCTCTCTTTAATAATTACATTTATTTTATTTTTAATAATTACATTTTATTTTATTTATTTTATTTTATAGAAAACTAATATTACATGTTTTGGTTTATGATACATAGAAATGGCTACAAATCATCTTATAAAACAAGAGGGATTCAAAATTTTAACATGAATACAATTCTACTAAAATGCATTTCAGGGTAAATGAAAATTAAATGAAAATATAAAAAGCATTTTTGGGGTGACAACAAAACAAAGGAAAGCAAAAAAAAAAAAAAATCAGATATTTTTCACAGAAACGAGGGAGAGACAAAAGTAGATATACCTTCAAACACTTTTTCACATTGTCCAAGTGCTTAACCCCATCCTTCTCTGTCCTTTTCTCTCTCTCTCTTCCCCACCACCATCATCGATCACTTTACTCTCTCTCTCTATCAGGAGATCTCATTCTCCCCCATTTCAAACCCTAAAATCTCAAATCAAAAATTCCACAACCAACTTCATTTATGGCGAGCTTCAGTCTCTCCAGGTCACTCCTGGTCCTACTCCTGATTTTCATCTCATTCTTCTCTACATTCTCGATTTCGAAACCTACCTCGTTCTCTTTCTCGTTCACGAGTTCCAATAAAAATGCGAGCTTTGAGTCCCAAGACATTGCCCTGTTCGGCGGCGCTAAGCTTGTCGATAACGGATCTTCGATTCAGCTGACTGATTCGGTGATTCACGGTGGTGGCCGAGTCGTCTACAAGAAACCCATCGGGTCCGTCAAGAGTATAGGAATGGAGTATTTCGCGGGATTCTCCACTGTTTTCTCTTTCTCCATGTCTCCTGGTGGTGGGAGTCTCGGATTTGTCGTGTTTCCTGTTAACGGAACATTTGATCACTCTCTATTCCAAGTCAAGTTCGATACTACTAGAGATCCGAGTGTCGCGGTGATTGTTGATGGTGCTACTGTTCCTGAGAGGATTCTCAGTTTCAATATGGCAAACTTGGTGAAGACGGAGAAGGTGTTGTTGTACGCTTGGATTAATTACCAAGCTGGTGGCAAGTTCTTGGAAGTCCGGTTAAGCAAATCTAAAAGCTTTGAATCTGTTCTTCTTCTCATGTTTGATCGCATTGATTTGTCAGCAATGTTGAAACTTGAGGATGAGTTCATGGTTGGTCTCAATTCGTATAGTGGAAACGTTAATCTTCATTCTTGGAGCTTAGAAGTGAGACGCTCCGAGTATGAGCACTCTTGGGTGCCGGTGTTATTGGAGGAAGAACTTAGAAAACAGGAGGCTGCGAAGAAGAGGAGAAAAGAGAGGATATGGGAGATTGTGACTTGCTTCGTCATGACGTTCGGATCAACAGGGCTCGTCTTCTTTGCCATGATGCATATATGGGCAGCTTTCAAAAGAAACAATCTTGCTATGGTAATGCAAGAGGAGTGTGGGATCAAGACCAAGGAGTTTGGGTATGAGAAGATGGAGAAAATGGAAGTTGTGATGAGTAAAGCTAATGCGAAACAAGAAACCAAGTGAAGTCAAGTTTGGTGATTTTTGTGTGTTTAGGGTATGTCATCTTTTATGTAATCAAGTAGATTCTTGGGACTGTAATGGTAACTAGTTACCCACGAGGTTCTTCACTGGCTAATGTAGTCCCCCTTATCTTCATGTGTGTAAGCTTGCAATGTTATTATTACTCTTTGGCATTTTAAATTTGATTTGGCATGTAAAATTGTGAGAATAATGTTGTAGAATCCACACCAAACTTGAGTGCAGTAGCTGAAAAAAATAAACAAATTCCACTTCCTACATATTCAGTAATAGATTCGTAACTAATCACGATTGAGTTAGAACACAATGCAGTTTATATCTTCATCTACAAAAAAAATCTTCAACTGAAGATAAGCTTCATTACAATGACTGCTGTGTTAATGAGCATGAGGGGAAGTCTCATGTACTGGCAGGCATGGATAAGACCAATGATTTGGCCTTTAGGAGAGTTTCTTCTACCGGTATGGTGGAGATCTACTAGCGTCCATCCTCTTGGAACAAGGAAACGGTCTTCGTTGAGGATCGCCAGTGCATTCGCAAAGAGCAGCAAACCTTTTAATAGTGTCCAGAAGCCCATCGTTCTCTGTGATGCAAAAAGAGTTCAAATTGATCAGAATCAGGTAAAAGAGACTGGAACAAAGTTGACTTATTAGGTTTAGAAAACACAATGAATGGACACTAGTGGCGCATGCTAGTGTACTGCCTGATGTGATATAAAGCCGTCTATAGAAATAGCAATGATATAATTTTGTCATTGTTTGGTGTATATACAGGATTGTACTTGTTCCTGCCTTGCAATAATATCTAGAAATCTATACAATGGCAGGACGGTCACCGAGCTAGCATTACAAAGAGCCTTAAACCTAGGCATAATATATAGAAACACTTATCAGGATCATGACTCAGGATCAAAAGCACCAAGCTAGGTGAGCACTAGATGAGATTTTCTTACGAAGTTGGTTCAAGAGCAGTAAACTTTAATCAATCACAACATCATGAACGATTGAAATTTAAAAAGACACGAATCCTCTAGGCTCAGCAGTGACAAAATTACGCAGGAATTATAAACCTTAAATAGATCTAAAACGTGAGATCAAGACAGTAATTGAAGATCCAAGGTTGATCATTAGAAGGAAGCAGCAGCCAAACTAATCGAACGATTCCAACAAGGAAAACTGAAACCCCAAATATTAGCAACCTAGAATAATCGAGGGAGCTGAATCGAGTGCGAGATTACCGTAAGAAATCGTTCCGGCTAATAGGACGGCCAGAGAACGAGAGAAATCGAATCGTCGGTGAGAGATCTTTGTGTGGGGAGGGTTTTATTTGTTTCTTCTTATAAATTCTGAACTGTTTCTTCTTCAGCCGTAAGAAAAAGAAAAACCCGAACCGGGTTTTCATGGGTTGAACCGATCCGAATAAAAGTCGGGTCAGGACCCGATATGATTCAAAGAGAGGAAGAAGGATTTGGATAAACCCTGATGACATCGAAGTAAAAAAAAAAAAAAACCCTTCTTTCTCTATGGCTTCACTTCTTCTTTTTCCTCACCTTCACCATTTTGATTCTTCTTCACTAGATCGTAGAGAGATACTAGCAGCTCGTAATTCACCTAAACCAAGGCAATTTCTTCTTTCTCCGAGAGCTTCAATCAATGGCGAAACCGCCGCTAAACCAAGTCGCAAAGGGAGGAAGAAGAAGCAACAAACCTCGACTGTAATTGAGAAAGACGACACCGAGGAGAACGGTACTATCGAGACGGAACCTCAATTGAATCCGGAGTTAGAGGACTACGACGACGGGATCGAGTTTCCGTACGACGATCCGCCTCTAGTGTGCTGTTTCGGAGCAGTACAGAAGGAGTTTGTTCCGGTGGTGAGAGTCCATGATAACCCTATGCATCCTGATATTTACTCGCAGTGGAAGATGCTGCAGTGGGATCCGCCGGAGTTTGGGAGAGCTCCTGGAGGTCCGCCGTCGAATGTGGCGATCTCTCATGTTCGGTTAGGTGGGAGAGCTGCGTTTATGGGAAAAGTCGGTGAAGATGATTTTGGGGATGAGCTGGTTTTGATGATGAACCAGGAGAGAGTTCAGACGAGAGCTGTGAAATTTGATGAGAATTCGAAAACTGCTTGTACTCGTGTTAAGATCAAGTTTGAAGACGGGAAAATGAAGGCTGAGACGGTTAAAGAGCCGCCGGAGGACTCGCTTCTTGCTTCAGAACTCAATTTATCTGTGCTTAAAGAGGTAAAAAATTTCAGCTTTGGCTTGGTTTCTTATGAAAAGTCTCTGTCTTGAGCATATACTTTGTTTGTGTATATGATTTGGATCATGAAACAGAGCAACTTAGCTTGGCTTTTAAAGCTTTTTTTTGTGTTTGTTACTTGTGCTTGTGATGCAGGCGAGGATTTTTCATTTCAATTCAGAAGTGTTGACGTCTCCTACAATGCAATCAACACTCTTTAGGGCTATACAGTGGTCGAAAAAGTTTGGAGGGCTAATTTTCTTTGACTTGAATCTGCCATTACCGCTATGGAGATCGCGGAATGAGACTAGGAAGTTGATCAAGAAAGCATGGAATGAAGCAGACATCATTGAAGTTTCACAGCAAGAGATTGAGTTTCTGCTTGATGAGGATTACTATGAGAGGAGAAGAAACTACACACCACAGTACTTTGCTGAGGATTTTGATCAGACGAAGAACCGAAGAGACTATTACCATTACACACCAGAGGAAATCAAGCCATTGTGGCATGACAAGCTGAAGCTATTGGTTGTGACTGATGGAACGCTCCGGCTTCATTACTATACTCCTACTTTTGATGGAGTTGTGGTTGGAACAGAAGATGTGCTTATCACTCCTTTCACCTGTGATAGGACAGGTTCTGGTGATGCTGTTGTTGCAGCGATAATGAGAAAGCTAACAACTTCTCCTGAGATGTTTGAGGACCAAGATGTGTTGGAGCGACAGCTCAGGTTTGCTGTTGCTGCTGGGATCATAGCGCAGTGGACAATTGGTGCAGTGAGAGGTTTCCCTACTGAAAGCGCAGCGCAAAATTTGAAAGAACAAGTATATGTTCCATCAATGTGGTAGAATAGAAGATGAAGAACTCAACTTGTACTAAAATGTTTTTTGAACAATGTGTGAGAGATGTTGTTTACACTGTTTCAAATTTGTAACCCAATGTAGAATCAATTTTGAGTTCACTGATAACAACAAACATGTGAATGGATGATGATGAGTAGCTGCTTCCCTATAGAATTTTGGTTTTGTTCTGTTCAGCTTCACAAAAGTGTTCTCAGTGATCCAAGTCTTGATGCTTCTCCAGTTCTCCTCCAAGGAGAATCAATTATGTGAGAAAACCATCATAAAGCTCTGTGACAACCATCATAAAGCTTTCACTTTTTGACCAAATTTACAAGTGTCAACATTTTTGACCAAATTCACAAGTGTCAACAACTTTTTTATCTTTATAAAAATTTACTTTAAATGTCAAGATTTGTTTTGCCAAAGGTTGACTGGTTATTCTTAAATATGGAAAATCAATTAATGATATAAAATAAAAATAAAAAAAGACCAGAAGTTATATAAATATAGTCTTTCGTTAAGATCCAAAAAAATGAAGAACATCTTAATCTCTCAAAACTCTGGAGTCTCGATACAAAGAAAAATATACACTATGGGGAGTACAAAAAACATATTCTTGGTAACATTTTCTCTCGTTGCGATATTTACAGTTTCACTGTCCAACCACAACGTTCTGGCCTCGGGTATGTTTTTCATTTTCACTCGCTTTCAAACTCAAGTATGTTTTGTTAGCATTATGGTATTATTTGGACTTGTTATAATAATTTAAAATATAAATGTTATATAACTGTATAAATGTAGGACAAGCATATGTTTGTATCGATTATGATTCCTTAATATGTATGTGGGTTTGTAATGTATAGGTGCAGAGTTGGAAAACGAATTATATGACGTCTGCAAAGCTTTCTGTACAGATAGTTACGGATGGAATGAATGTCTTGTTGATTGTTTAGGGCGTGGCTATTCACGTGGGCGTTGTGTTTCTCTTTCTCCGAATGCTCCTAAGAGATGTTGTTGCCAATTACATTAATAGTATAAAGAGTATATTAATGAGTATTGCATGTATTTTCTCTAAGCTATTGGACTTAATTATTTAATATATAATATTCTCCTCCTCGGTTTGTAATGAATGCAATGAAATAAAATAAAATATCTTATTCAAAATAAAAAGTTCAATAACATTATAAATTCGGATTTTCTCCTTCTTTTTTGGTAAATTTATTAGTCAATAACTCGTTATTATCATATTATGACATACTATTCTGAATATAAAGATGACGATTTGGTCAAAATTACAATTTACTATAGTTGATGATTTTGAATTCGGTGATCAACGATAAATTGCAAGGACAAATCCGCGAGCGTAGGAAGACAATGGCAATTTTTGTACTATTAGAAATTGTAACATTGCAAAGTTATCTTTATGGAAAATTCTGATTAATAGGACCCTAATTTACAAAATATCAAAAATATAGGTAAAATGCCGTCGGAGGACTCGCTTCTTGCTTAAGAACTCAATTTAACTGTGCTTTAAAGAGGTAAAAATATTTCAGCTTTATGAGTAGCAAATTGGCTTTTTTCTGAGCTTGGTTTATTATGAAAAGTCTCTGTCTTGAGCATATTCTTTGTTTGTGTATATGATTTGGATCATGAAACAGAGCACCTCAACTTGCCTTTTAAGCTTTTGTGTTTGTTACTTGTGCTTAAGGATTTTTCATTTCAATTCAGAAGTGTTGACGTCTCCTACAATGCACTCAACATTTTTTATGGCTTTACAGTGTTCTTGAAGGGCTTATTTTCTTTGACTTGAATCTACCATTACCACTATGGAGATCGCGTAATGAGACTAGGAAGTTGATCAAGAAAGCATGGAATGAAGCAGACACTATTGAAGTTTCACAACAAGAGCTTGAGTTTCTGCTTGATGAAGATTACTATGAGAGGAGAAGAAACTACACACCGCAATACTTTGCTGAGGATTTTGATCAGACGAAAAACCGAAGAGACTATTACCATTAGTCCATTACAGACTAGAGGAAATCAAGCCATTGTAGCATAACAAGCTAAAGATATTGGTTGTGACGACTGATGAACACTTCGGCTTCACTATTATACCCCTACTTTTGATGGAGTTGTGGTTGAGACAAAAGATGTGCTTATAACTCCTTTCACCTGTGATATGACAGGTTCTGGTGATGATGTTGTTGCATGGATAATGAGAAAGCTAACAACTTGTCCTGAGATGTTTGAGGACTAAGATGTGTTGGAGCGACGGCTCAAGTTTGTAGTTTCTGTTGGGATCATAGCGAAGTGGACAATTGGTGCAATTAGAAGTTTCCTTAATGAAAACGCGCCACAAAATTTGAAAGAACAAGTATATGCTCCGTCAATGTGGTAGAATAGAAAGATGACGAACTCAACTTGTACTAAATGTTGTTGAACAATGTGTGAGAGATGTATACACACTGTTTCAAATTTGTAACCCAACGTACAATCAACTTTTTGAGTTCAATGATAACAACCATGTGAAAGGATGTGCCGGCTTAACTAGGTGGGCGGGCAGTGCGACCGCCCCGAGTACATAAATTAACGGGGCATATACGTATAAGAAAAAAGGTACAAAAAAAAAATTTATAAGTTAAAAGAGGCACAAACAAAATACTTTGTAAGTTAAGGGGGCACAAAAAAAAAATTGTAAGCTAAAAAGAGGCAAAAAAAAAAAATTATATGAACTAAAAAAACCCAAAAAAAATTAGTAAGTTTTTCTATAGGTTAAGGGGCATTTTTTTTTAGTTTGCTCAGTGGCCTATAATATGTTTAAGCCGGCACTCATGATGGTAGCTGCTTCCCTATGAAATCTTTTTTTTTTAGTTCTGTTTAGCTTCACAAAATTGTTCTGATCCAAGTCTTGATGCTTCTCCTATATTGAATAGCTTAAAGGTTACTTGATCAAGCAAAGACGTGCCAGCTTTTCTTGATAAGATATAAGTACATGGGGATTTGAAATGATTGTTGAGGATTTTTTTTTTTAGTGTACTGACTTTATATATTTTGGTTTGTCGAAATTCTGTACTCGTAGAAAATGATTAAATTAACAAAGGACTTGAGCAGTCTAGCCTAAAGGGAGGGTAAGCAATTTAAGAAAAATGTTCCACCATTAGACACGATATTTTCTTGAGAGAATGATAGATTTTGTAAATACTACTAGATTTTCACCCGCGATACACTGCGGGGCTAAATTTGTTAAAAAAATGTAAAATGTATTTTGTTTAGTATATTAACTATATATGTAACTAATTTTTGTATTTTCTAAATTTATGGTATTTGCATCTATATATTATGTAGTGTCCAATTTCTATGTTTTCGGTGTATATCGTGGATTTTTTTTATAAGTTAGGAGCGATATCATACAGTTCATTAAATATTTAAATCGTCCAGAAATGTTTTTTTTCATTGTAGAGATAGTAGTATTTTAATTATATTATAATTTTCAATAATATCAGTACAATATAATTTGGCTTTCCATTTTTGTTAGTTTCATATATAAATAATCTAACACTTTAGCATATATAGTTTATGTGTGCAATGAAAATAAAAGTGTGTTGTTTTTTTATATGATTTATACTAATTGTTTACTTTTATAAACTTTTAATTAATGGATTAAAAGTATGTGTATATAATATGTTATCTACAGCATCTCTCACTTTTGGTTAGTAAAAAACATATTCATGATTTTTTAAAAAGTGTATAATGTATAGAGTTCATTTCTGGAGTTATTAATTCATCGATTATTAAGTATAACCATTAAAAAAATTTGGGACCAAAAAAATATATTGATTTATCGAGTTTTAAATTTTTAAATTTATCACTATTTTTAAGTTTAAGTTATATACTTAGTTTAAAATGTGGAGTAAATTCAGAGATAAAGCATAAAATATTCAGCCTTCATAAAATTGCTGGAAAATTTGTCAATTGTTATCACACAATTAATTATAAATTTCCAAATTATATATTACCAAATGAAGATTATAATGGAGAAACCAAATTGGTGGTTACTTAAAAAAGGAAAAATGACAATGCTTAGACTCACCAAAAAAAAACTACATAAGATAAAGGTATATTTACCCAAAAAAAAAACTAAAACCAACACATTATCTCTTCCTTCCATCTTCTCTAATTCTTCTTAATCTCATCACATCTCTCTTACTGATTCTTCTATCTCTTCGTCTTCTTCTTATCCTTATCCACCTGTGACCCGCGAAGAAACCGGGATTCACGCCCATGAGACCAAATAACTAAACCAAAAGTTATTGCCATTCTAAAAACTCTTGCTGTGATATTGATTTAAAAATATTGAGGTACATGTAAGTAACATAACATCATCTCCTTCAAGGGTCCCTTAGCATAAAGAAAAATCATGACTAAAAAATAATATCACTTTTATCTGTTGGTCCCAAAAGTGAGAAGAAAGATAAACTTACATCGCAAGCAGCTTCACATCAGCTGAGACATTAAAGGCTAATATAGATTTGTTTTTTATAGGCTTTGACTCTTTTCGTTTCCATGATTTTGTATCACATGTTATGATACTTCCATCACGTTCTACAAAAAGAAAAAAAAATCCTCGGTAGTTAGTCGTGGCAGTGAAAAAAAAAAAAGGAATTTAAAACTTGCAGTGCCAGAATATAATTTTACCAGTGTTTGCAGCAATGCAAAGAGCTTCATTGCCTACATTGTCTTCAGAAAATCTACATGAGGCAAACATCTGGTCCTGCATTTCAGAATTTAAACTCATCGGATCCAATACAACAATGTTGGAAGTTTGTATATAAACTAAGAAAACCCAACTGACCTTCTCTTTAGATAGAATGGCAGCAGCAATAGAAGCATTCAGCCCCGTATCTGATAAAGTGTAAAACGAAATATATTCACAATCAGGATATCTCTTTACAATCACTGTTTTGAAAAAGATCCCTCTATCATCATGTTTAATGAGTAGTGAAAATGTCACTGATGGGGTTAAGCCAACCAAACTGATTAATGAGTAGTGGAAATCGAAAAAGATAACTCACCTGCAACTGTTTGGCAATGTGCAAATAATCTCCTGTGGTTGGCTTGAAACTCGCAAATGAGATTAAGATGACAAATTTGGTTGTGAAACTTGTCCATCCTTCAAAACCATATCGTATCTGTAGTTTCACAACCAAAGAATTAGAAGAAACAGTTGAGAAGCCTAACCAATATCAGAGATGCTTCATCTGATCTAATCATCATAACAAAAAAAACATGCTCAGATAAATGATCATAAACTAATGTTTCATACAAAAATTTCAGATTCAACCTTTTCACAAATACATCTTTACATCAAATCTATAATATAAATTGATAACAAAAGGATTATTAATTTACGGATTTAAGATGAGTTTACTGGGGAGACCCAACAAAGAAATCAAGGCACTGAAGACACTGAAGAATGTCATAACCATATTAACCACAAAGCCGCCATAGTATCCTACCAGCCACCGGATCAAACAACGGCAGTTGAGAAACAAAGCAAACCTAGAATCATATCGATCGTTTAGAATCAAAGAAAACAAAGCAAAACCTAGCAGATCAAATTTACCTCTAGGATTGAGATTAGTTTCATCACTCGAGATTTGATCTTACTCCAATGAAAACACGATAAAGAGATTCTTCACTGCCGCCTCCTCGGCTTGATCCGTAGAATTGACTCGCAAACAACTTTTAGGGTTTTAATTATTTGGAAAAGGGTTTCGTTTCTCAATTACGGATCCCTCAATTCGGTATGGAGCAATCCGAATACAAAGGATCCAGAAAATAATACGCGGATCCTCACTAAAACCGACCCGTTTGTAATTGTTTCCAAAAAACACAATAGCATTCTTTGTAAATAAATTGCAACTTCAGAATTTATTTGCTAAATGTATTTGCAAAATGTATATATAGATTAACCAATATTAGTTGATTTTCTCCATGCTAAAATCGTCTAGCAACATATTGGTTTAAAAAAAAAAAAAACGCACTAGCACAGTCACTATGTTTTGATTGATATCATTTAAGAGATCACCTACAGAAAGGTGAAGGTCGTTGACTCGTTCGTTACCATCATAAAACTCTCTTTTAAATCTTGCATTTGACTTATAATAATACCATTTGATAATCATATGCAAGTGTCAACAAACTTTTTAAATAAAAAATCCATTTTAAATGTCAATGATTGGTTTTGCCAAGTACGGAAAAATAATTAATGATTAAAAAAAAAAGAAAGACCAAAAGTTATACGTAGTATAAATATAGCCTTTTGAGATCCTTAGGAGTTGGGAACATTAATCTCTCAAAACACTCGTGAGTCTTGATACAAATAAAAAAAACTATGGGAAGTACAAAGAACAAATTTTTGACAACCTTTTTTCTCGCTGTGATATTTGCAGTCT
Source organism: Camelina laxa (assembly GCA_024034495.1). Taxonomy (NCBI): domain Eukaryota; kingdom Viridiplantae; phylum Streptophyta; class Magnoliopsida; order Brassicales; family Brassicaceae; genus Camelina; species Camelina laxa. The sequence continues at coordinate 9,214,007 of CM043882.1, read as the reverse complement.
CGCTGTCCAACCACAACGTTCTGGCATCGGGTATGTTTTCCTTTTTCACTCGCTTTCAAACTTAATACTCAAGTATGTTTCGTTAACATTTTGGTGTTATTTGGACTTGTTATAATAATCTACAATATAACTGTATAAATCTAGGACAAGCATATATTTGTATCGATTACGATTAATATTTATGTGGATTTGTATAATGTATAGGTGCAGACTTGGAAAACGAATCATATGACGTCTGCAAAGCTTTGTGTACAGATCGTTACGGATGGTTTGAATGTCTTACTGATTGTTTAGGGCGTGGCTATTCACGTGGGCGTTGTGTTTCTCTTTCTCCGAATGATCCTAAGAGATGCTGTTGCCAAAAACATTAATATAAAGATCATAACCCTTTCCCTAATTAATGAGTATTGCATGTATCTATGCTATTGGACTTAATTAATTTAATTTTCTCCTCCTCGGTGTGTAATTTTCTCCTCCTTCTTCAATATAAAATATAAATTTCAATAACATATAATAAAATCGGTCATTCTTTTTTTTTTTTTTTTGTAAATTCATCAGTCAATAACTTGTGACATATTTTGAATATCAAGATGAAGATTTAGTCAAAGTTACAATTACTATAGTTGATGACTTTACATGAATTTGACTGAAAAGTGATCGTCGTCTCTCCTTCTCCGTATCCAATTGACCAAACCAACGTCGTCTCTTGTTGTGTTTTCCAAGTTTTTATGCAAAAAAAAAAAGATGGGAAAAACCTAAAAAGAAAAGGCGCGACGTCTTTAACGCCATCTTCTATTCTGTCAATGATTTTTTTTTAAATTGTTTATTTTGTTTCCTTTACTTTTGCTTTTTAAAAATATTTACAATTTGAATGTACGGTGACATGTCATATTATATTGATTAATATAACGAGAAGTGAACAAACCCTTTGAGTAAAAAAATAAAAGAAAAAATGAACAAACCCAAAAATTATTCTTTAATTAATTATAGTTGGTCTAAAAGTATATTATATTTTAATTTGTTGGTGAATACAAACCCGCAGCCATGGGACGTTAACGGACTTTACAGAGTCGTTAGTGGAGTTAAATATTAATCTTACTATATATATATATATTTACTACGAACATTACTCGTAGTTACTCTTCTCTCTGATTGCCCCTAAAAAAACGGATTTCCTGACGTGACAATGACATCAGCTATTTATAGTGGGATCTTGACCTAGGGTTTTTTCTGTTTCCTGCCAAAATGACGATTTTGCCCCTACGGCCTGGTGGGCCTGATCCAAGACTTTTGGCCCAACATCTCTTAAGAATCTTCTGTTTAGGCTTTAGGAATGTTGGGGGCAAAGCCCATATCCAACAATGGTCCCCTCTCTAGTCCGATGTGCGATGGCTTGCTTGAGCCCGTCGGGTCCAATTCTGTGTCTCTAAATCCGTTTCACAGAAGGGACAGAAGATTGTTTGGGCCTAAAGGCCTTCCGGAAGATTTCTGGATGAATAGTGCATTGCGCACGTTTTTCGAGGTATCCGAGAGATTCCGGGACGATCAGTGCGTCGTGAACGTTTTTCGAGGCCCGTTAGGCTGTAAGCAAGAAAGAATTTTGTGTATTCTGCACGTTTTCTGAGGCTCGGGAAGTAGAGACAGCTTCAGAACTAGGGTTTTCCTTTTTACCTCGGTCAACGTACTGGTCCCCCCTTATATATATGTCTCCTTGACTTTCTTTTACTTCTTATCTTCCTCCTCTCTCCAAAAAGGTAAATCTCTTTCTCTCTCCTCCTTATCTTTTTCTTTCCCCCTTTTTTTGGGTTTGCGTGGCCATGGTCTCGCCGAGACTTGGTCTTCGCCGCCGATCTGAGATACTTCGCCGGACGTGGTTCCTTCTCGCCCAGCTCCCCCTCGTCGTGCGCCGCCGCGGAACCTGCCTTCGCCGCCTGAAGTCACACGCCTCGCCGCCGAAACGGTCGTACCTCCCTGCCCTATTGCCGCCGCTTCGACCGGCTGGTTTCTTCCTTCTCTTCGCTGGATTGGGCCGACCCTGGCCAGGACTGTAAGGCGTCCTGTTCCCGCCGTGCCGCCGCGCAAGGTCTGCTCCAGTCATCTCGCGTCTCTTGCTCCGCCGCCTCCACGTCCGGGACCGTGAGGCGTCCTGGTCTCGCCGCGCCGCCGCTCAGGGTCCGCTCTAGTCATCTTGCGTCTCTTGCTCCGCCGCCTCCAGACCAGGACCGTGAGGCGTCCTGGTCTCGCCGCTCGTACCGGGGCCATGGATCGACGATTCCCGGCATTTGGTGGTGAGACGGCGAGGTGATGCCCGCGTATGGTGGCGAGACGGCGAGGTGACGCCCGCGTATGGTGGCGAGACGGCGAGGTGACGCCCGCGTATGGTGGCGAGACGGCGAGGTCTTTCGCGCGTGAGTACCACGGCCGGTGTGGCAATGTGTTGCGGGGTCGTTTGTGGGCTTGTTCGGGATTTAGAGGTTGAGTTTCTCGGTTGCGAGTTGGCTGTGTTTGCGCGAGGTGGAAGAGGTCGCATGTGCGGAATCGAGCGAGATCCTTTGTGAGCGAGGTCTCGTATGCGAGACTTGGCGAGATCGTTTGCGAACGAGGTCTCATGTGCGAGACTTGGCGAGATCGTCGATTTACGGCAAATGTTTGGCGAGATGGTGCTGTGCGAGACTAAGGTTGGCGAGCTCGCACAAGGTTTACGGGACCGGGATTGATGAGCCCGTGCAAAAGGTCGCATAGGAAACCACGGTGTGCTCGACTTTGGCGAGATCAAGGTCATGCTTAGGGAGTTGGTGTCTGTTCGCATTGGGAATTCGGCGTGGCGCCGTTGTCGTGCTCCAAAGTAGCGAGTTCGCGTGTTGCCGAGCTAGAATGGGAAGTTAGCATACGGAATCATTGGCGAGGTTGAGATGGGTGAATGTGAATGCATCGTATGAGATTTCGGCGAGAGCGAAATGCGGAGAGTGACGCAGTACAATTTGCGGGACGGTGATGGTTCGCAGTACGTCGGAAGTTGCAATCCGGGTGTGATCGATTTATCTTGAATAATACGGCGCTTTTGATGTGGTTCGTTGCTCTAATACTGACCGGTTGCTTGGTTGGTTTTGCAAGGTCTCGCGCAATGGCTTATGGAGACGACGTCTTCGACGATGTTCCGGGAGAGCTTGAAGGTGATCAGTATCGAGCGCTAGAGGGAGACCTTGACGAAACTGGTCCGAGCTGCCCTTCCTGGTGGGAGCCGTCAGAACGAGGAGGTGTTGTGACAGATCTCGCAGATTTAACGGAAGAGGATGTTCGTGAGCTCGAAGTAATGTTCCCCACGGATAGCCAAGACTTTAATCTGATTTCCCCTCCTCCAAATCAGCGCCGCGGGAAGGTTCTCCCGTACGAAGAGCGTAACTGTTTGGAGCGTGCCCCTAGATCGCTGGTCGCCGGCCTTGCCGCTAGAGACAGAGCCTCTACACGCCGCAGAGATTGCGCCAGAGCCGCTAGGCCAGTTCCCCGGACAGGTGATGGCGAATGCTTCTCCTATGATGGACCGACTCTCAGTGATAGTAAGTCCGTAGCGCGCTTATTCGACGTCCTTCAAATGCCGCACAACTTGCAGCTTGCGCTGCCGAGCATCGATGAGCGTCCGTGGAACTGTCCCGAAGGTTATCTCTGCGTGTACGAAGATTTTTTTACCGAGTGCGGCCTTTGGTTTCCGATTCCGGAATTTCTAACAAGCTATTGTTCGAGAAGGGGAATCGCGATCTCGCAGCTATCAATCTCTTCTGTTCGGAATGCGGTAGGACTTGCAATAACTTGTGCCGCAAGGAGAATTCCGGTCAGCTGTGACCTCTTCGAGCTTGTTACGCGATTCTCGCACGACCGTACGGGACTTTGCCTCACTCGCTGCATGCCGGGTCTCACAATTACGCGCGGCCAGAAAAGTAACATCCACGGTTGGCGGAGACGGTTCTTCTTCGTGGAAATAAACGAGATTTCTGTCGAAGATCCGTTCACGGCTTGTCCTCATGCTTGGAACCTGACTCCCGGTAGCCGTTGTTGGGTTGGGTTTGCGTGTTGTTCTTTTCGATTATGTTTGCTGACCGTTCTTGTTCTGTATTTGCAGGAAACCCTCCGGCTTCTGCAGAGTGTGACTTTGACGTCGTTGATAAAGCTTCTTCCTTTATAGAGGGTGCAACTTTGCCTTCATCTTCATGATGTTCTTGCTTTCGTGTCTAAGGCGTCTTCCTATGCTGCAGGTTCGCAGACTAGATTGCAAATGGGAGACTGCCCGATGCCATTTTATGCTGACTTGTTCGATGCTGAGGAGGAGCCAGTTGTCACGACCGAGGTTATTGCGCCAAACACCGAAACAGTTGCTGCGGAGCGCGAGGATGTCGAGTTGCCCGTTCCCGAGGGTGAGCCTGATCGCAGGTCTCGCTCCGCCGATGTAGCCGCGGCTCGTGCTGCGAAGAAGCCTTCCTCGGGAACTCGTAGGAGTGATTCGGCAGCCGGTGGTGATCATTCCCGGAAGAGGTCATCACGCTCGAGTCCTCGGAGTGATGTTGGGGGGAGCTCTAGGCGTCCTCATCACGCGGAGGATGGTTGCGGGAGAGTTGACCATCTCGCGGAGGACGATCGTGCAGGGGTTGACCACTCCTTTTCCTTCTGCTACGATGTGAAAGACCAAGCGTTCACTGGCGATTCACGAGCTTGCGCGGTCCTTGCCAGCAAGATTCATGGTGACTTCGTTCCGCTGCCTGCCCCCAGTGATTTGGCTTGTCCCACCACATACGAGCAAGCTGTTCGCCGACAGTTTCAGGTTAGTGTCTGGCCTTCATCTTGGCCCGATCTGGTTTTTACTTAGTCCTGATATAAATCTTTTGTTTTGTGCTTCAGGTGATGAGTTGGACGAATCGTCTCGTTGGTGACTACGAGGACAAGGTGCGTGCTGCCAGGAGGGATGCCTCGCGCGCTCAGGATGCGTTTCTCAGAGCTGAGCGGTCGTGCAAGGAGAACGCGGCTGTTGTCAAGGAGCTGACGGCAGCCCTCAAGCAGTCCCAGCGAAAGCTTACTACCGAGTCGGAGCGACTTAGGAGGGCGCGGGATGAGCGTGGAGAGCAGAAACGTGCGAAAGCCGCTGTCGTGATTGGGGCGCAACGGGAGCGTATTGATCGTCTGAGGACGCATATAATTGCCACGCGCGAGAGGCAGCCCCATTTGCTTACCCTCAGCCAGGTGACCGGAACTAGACAGTGTCTACAAAAGTTGATCGATAAGGACATTCCTATCCCCGCGGATAGGATGGCGCATCTTGCTGCTAGCGAAAAGGAGTTCCAGTCGAAAGTGAACGGGGTTGTGGTGCCGCCGATCCCTAATGAAGATCTTGAGCCATTTCCGGAGTCTGCTGACGGAGGGGCTGATGATACCACAAACGAGTGATATGTCCTCGTATTATTACTTTGTTTTTCTCGCCTTTTTTTTTTTATCCTTGTTATTTTGAACTCAATTGCTGAGCTATTTTGTATTTTCCTTTCGGATATTTGCGAACTTGGTTGCTTTCGCTTTACGAACTTAGTTATTGCCTATTTTGGTTTTCTTCATGATGATGAGGTTGCTTTCGAATTAATAGGACTTTGTCGTTACGGGCATATTTTGCGGTGCAGGGCGTCTCCTGGCTTATCCTGGATATGTTATTCCCGTAACGCTGAGAGCAGACAAGGCAAACTTGTCGTACTAGTTAGGTGCGTTCAGTCGTGATCGGCTTACCCTGTGGGTGCTGCAGGAATCGCAAGAGTGTGCGAGTCGGGGTCTTCGGCTTATTCACTCTGCGCCCTTGCTAGCTTTGCGAGTCTGGGCTCGGCTTATAAGTCCTTAATGGGACGTGGATTATTTCACCACGGCACCCATGCGGAGCGCTTGCAGTATGGACTCGGCTTTATTCTTTACCGAAGTAAAGTATGGATTATTTCACCATTACATTCATGCGGAACGTAGAACTGTGCACTGGCCAGGCGTCGTGTGAAGACGAAGGATTTGCTCGAAAATTTTATTTTCTATTAGAGTTATAGTTGGACCTCGTGAAAGGCTGCCTACGTACCCTCGAGAGGGATCAAACCAATCGTAGTTCGTATTACAAAGGAATGCTCGGTGACGAGCTAGTTTTTTTTTTTTTTTTTTTTTTTTCGTGGTCGAACTAATGGTAGCGCTTAAGGTTGGCGGAGTTCCAGGATCGCGGACAGGCGTGCCGTTCACCCGAGAAGCTGATAGACTCCTGGCTTGACGATCTTTGAGATTAAGTAGGGACCCTCCCAATGGGCGCCGAGCTTTCCTGCGTTCTTCTCCGCGGTGTTTTCGAAGACTTTGCGGAGGACAAGATCTCCCTCGTCAAAGTAACGAGACTTGACTTTTTTGTTGTAGAACTTTGCGGCGGCTTGCTGGTAGTTCTGGATGCGCAGCAGAGCCTGATCGCGCTCTTCTTCGATGAAAAGGAGTCTGTCACATAGCATTTTGTCATTCAGCTCCGGATTGTGTACAAGCATAGATCGTCGTAGTGTCGGGATTCCCACTTCGGCTGGTGCGAGCGCCTCCATACCGTACGCGAGTGAGAACGGGGTTCGTCCGGTGGAAGTGCGCGGAGAAGTTCGGAGTTCGTCTGCCCAGAGTCCTTTCTTTGCGTCGAGACGCTTCTTAATCCCGGCGAGGATTGTCTTGTTTGTTGCTTCCGCTTGTCCGTTGCCCTGCGGGTATCGTGGAGTTGACTTGCTAAGACGTATCCGCCACCCAGCGCAGAACCCTTCAAACTGGAGAGAAATGAATTGAGGGCCGTTGTCGCACACGATTTCGTATGGGAGTCCATGCCTGCATATGATATTCTTCCATACAAAGTTCTGGACTTCATTAGCTTCGAGCGAGGCATACGATTCTGCTTCAACCCACTTTGTAAAGTAGTCCGTCATTATGAGGAGATATTTTTTTTGATTTGACGGAGTTAACGGGCCGACGATGTCCATCGCCCATCGCATGAAGGGGTAAGGCGGGGACGTGGTCCTCAGAAGCTCTGTTGGAGAGTGGATGAATGGTGCATGTCGCTGACATTTTTCACACTTGGCTGCGAAGGCGGAGCAATCGGCTACCATGGTTGGCCAGAAATGGCCATTGCGGCGAATTCTAAGTGTCAATGCTCGCCCTCCTGAGTGATTACCTCCACCGCCCTCGTGGACCTCTCGCATGATGTCGTTGTCGTCCTTTGTATTAACACAGATGAGAAGAGCGCCGTTGGCCTCCCAGCGGAACAAGCTACCATCCAACAGCGTGTAATGTGCGCTCTTGACGCGAAGACGTCTTGCTTCCATTTGTCTTTTGGCATAATTCCATCCGCGATGAATGCTATAATCTCGGTTTGCCAATCTTCTCGTCTTGTGGAGGCAGGTGGTGCGGGTATGGCGGTAGCTGGGGGTGCTGGGATCGGAATGGTCGCGGCGGGAGTGTCCGTGGCGGTGGAAGTGGTTGTGTTTGTGGCCGTTGAGGCTGATCGCGTGACTGCTAATACGATTGCTGAGCTTGCGCTCGGGTTTGCTGGCGTTTCTGTTGAAAGGGCGGCTTCAAAGAGCTCGACGTCAATACTTGGTCGATCAATGCTTTCCACAGGAATTACTCGGCGGAGATCGGGATCCGATGTAGAAGCTAGCGTTGCAAGTGCATCTGCCGGAGCATTATCGCTGCGTGGGATTTTGACGAGCTCAAAGAACTCGAACTGTTGTGAGAGGTCGCGGACGACTTTCAGATAAGCATCCATGCGTGCGTGTCTTGTTGCATAGTCTCCACTGAATTGGTGTGTGACCAGCTGTGAATCGCAGTAAGCTTGTATCTTTTTGACTCCGATTCCGTGTGCGAGACGTAACCCGGCGATTAGCGCTTCATACTCAGCGTCGTTGTTCGTGGCAGTGAAAGCAAGGCGGAATGACTGTTCCAAGATTTCACATGTTGGCGAGGTTAGGCGTACGCCAGCTCCCGAGCCCATTTTCGATGAAGCGCCGTCAACGTGAAGAGACCATATCTCGGGTAAAGGGGTGTCAGCTTCGAGTTCAGGAGAGAGTTCTACAAGAAAATCCGCGAGGACCTGTGACTTAGCGCATGTGCGATTCTTGTATTCAATGTCGTATTCACTCAATTCAACTGCCCATTTTGCCAGACGACCTGATTGACTTGGGCTGTGAAGGATCGTGCGCAGCGGCTGATTGGTTAGGACTTCGACGGTGTGCGATTGGAAGTATGGGCGGAGCTTGCGGGCTGAAATGACGACTGCGTATGCAAGCTTCTCAAGAGTTGGGTACCGAAGTTCTGCGCCATCGAGAGTTTTGCTCACATAGAAGATTGGATGTTGCTCTCCACGATCTTCTCTGACGAGCACGCCACTGACAGCTGAACAGGAGATGGCGATGTAGAGATACAACGTTTCTCCTTGCTCGGGTTTGGCGAGGACTGGTGGAGACGATAAGTAGTCCTTCAACTGCGTGAATGCTAGCTCGCATTTCTCATCCCATTCAAAACGCTTGTTGCCGCGCAGAAGCTGATAAAATGGCAAACACTTATCCGTCGAGCGAGAGATGAAACGGTTGAGCGCAGCAATGCGTCCAGACGCTGAACCTCGCGCGTGTTCCTTGGAGAAGGAAGGTTGATGATTGCCGAGATCTGTTTCGGATTTGCTTCTATGCCGCGCTTGTAACGAGGTATCCCAAAATTCTCCGAAGTGACCCCAAAGGTGCATTTCGCCGGATTCAGTTTCATGCTGTACTTGTTGAGAATTTCAAACATTGCTTCGTGTGCGACGTGATCTGCGGCTTGAGCTGATTTGACGAGCATATCATCAATATAGACTTCCATTGTTCTTCCTAGTTGACTTGCAAACATGCGGTTCACCAGCCGCTGGTATGTTGCTCCAGCATTCTTCAATCCAAACGGCATGACTCAGTAACAGAAAGTGCCTGCTCGGTGATGAAGGCAGTCTTCTCACGGTCATCCTTGTGCATCATTATCTGATTGTAACCCGAGAAAGCATCCATAAAAGATAACAATTCGTTTCCTGCTGTGGCTTCGACGAGCTGATCAATGCGCGGAAGAGGAAAACTGTCTTTCGGACAAGCTTTGTTGAGGTCTGTAAAGTCGACGCAGACTCTCCATGTACCATTCTTCTTTTTAACCACGACGGGGTTACTCAACCAATCTGGATATCGAACCTCCGTGATTGATCCCGCGTCAAGTAGCTTTCGTACCTCATCGTTGACTGCGGTTGTGCGTTCTGCTCCAAGCTTTCGACGCTTTTGCTTGACGGGCTTGTAAGTCGGGTCAACGTTAAGCTCATGGCTGGTAATGCTCGGATCGATTCCGGTCATATGATCTATCGTCCAGGCGAATGTGGTTGCGTTTTTACGCAAAAACTTGAATCACGGACTCTTTCGGAGGAGGTGTGCGCGGATCTCGCGGTGGAGATGATTGGGCAATTACGAAAGCTCTCGCGTTCCGCATCTTTTTCTCGATGATGAAGCAAGTCCGAGCCATCAATGGATCTCCACGTAGCGTGTAGATACCATGCGCGTTAGGAAACTTGACGCACTGGTGATAAGTTGAAGCGACAGCGCGCATCTTGTGAAGCCACGGTGTGCCCAGAATAACATTGTAGACGATGGGTTTGTCCACAATCGCGAAGTTGAAGCATTGCATTGTGCCGCCGACGTAAATTGGAAGCATGATGGTCCCAACGGTCATGATAGTATCTCCGTCAAATCCCGTCAAAGGTTGCGTTTCATGTACCGTGTTACGCAGGTCGATTTCCATCTGGATCAGTACATCCTTGAATATCACGTTTACTGAGCTTCCGGTATCAATAAGAATTCTCGTCACTGAGCTCTCCCCGATCTGCATTTCTACGACAAGTGGGTCGTTGTTTGAACTAGCGTTGCGCTTATCTTCTTCAGTAAACGTAATCGGTGCGGTGGATGTCTTGAACATATTGCTGTGAGAAGGCACGTTGCGCTTTGTTTCTGCTTCGCGGCAGTAGGCTTGGATAGACCGAACGGAATCGCGGCAAGTTTACAAGCCACCCATGATCATGTTGATCCTTCGACGAGGAGCTGGTGGTTCATCGTGCTCTTCTAAGTCATGATTCCGCTTGGGAGGAGGAGGTAAGCGAGCGATTTCTCGTGCTCGGTCATTTTGTGCCCATGCTCGGTCATCCTGTGCTGCAGCTTCTTCTTCGCGTTGTCTGTCGTGCTGCTGTTCATCCCTCAGGCAGTACTGGTTGTCTTTGTGTGTGACAACTTTTCTCCGTTCCCGTTCTACGTCAACGTCACCTTTCTTATACTTATTCAGAAGCAGCATTTGAAGTGTTTTGCACTCTTCAGTGGAGTGCCCATTGAACCTGTGGAACTCGCAATACGGGCGCTTGCCTTTGAAACGGGGATTATTGGATTCGCGGTGCCATTTGTTCCAAGACTTGCTCTGCTGTTCGTTTCCATCGATGGCGAACATTGTCGCTTTTCTTCCTTTCTCGCCTCGAGCGTAGTCCCTGTTGTAGTGTTGTCAGGGTTCATGTTACTCGTCTACAGCTTTGTTTTTCGAGCTTGGAGCTTTTTCGGTTGTTTTCTCAACTCGCGCGCTCCTGGGCGGTTTTCTTTCCTTTGGTCCTCCTCCACTTCAATGTATCGGTTCGCACGTGCGAGAACTTCGCGCAAAGATTGGACGGGTAAGATTGTCAGGTCTTCCTTGAACCTGGTTCCGTGGGAGAGTGCATTTTTTAGAGCTCCTATCGCGGACTCGTCGTTGATGGCGAGCTGGGACACGACTCCTCGGAATCTGGCCATGAAATTTCGTAGCGATTCGTTGGGATTCTGACGCATTCTCCATAAGTCGGCATTTGATGCAGGGACGTGCATGAAACATTGGTGATGCTGAAGGAAGGCGGTTGTGAGTGCTTCGTAACCATCGATCGAATTGGCTTTGAGTCTTGAAACCATTTCAGCGCCTCCCGGTTAAGCTTTCAACGAACAACTGACAGCTTCCCGCGTCCTCCTCTTCAGGTGAAAAGTACGAACTACCAATATGGATGGACATCGACTTTAGGAAGATAGTGGGATCTCCCTTACCGTCGTACGGCATCGGCTTGTTTTTGTTGGTATCGGGGTTGCGTCTTACCCTAACGCCTGATACTCTCGTGGTAAAAGGCGAACGTCGCGCCTCTGCTAGCACAGTCTCGAGTTCTGGTGCCCCGCTCGTTACTCGGTGCATCTGCGTTGTAATTGACTTCAGCTGAGCTTGCATTTGCTGAAGTTCTTGGCGTAGTGCGCGATTTTCCGCATTCTCGGAATGACTTGGACCAACATGTTGGTCTGCGAACGCCTGGTTGGTTTGGAAATGTACCCTTGGCTGCTCGCCGTTGGGTCCGACGATGACCGAGGTGAGGCGTGGCCTTCCATTAGCGTTGAGGTCAGCTCGTGGAGCGTCAAGGTGAGCTCGCGGAGCGTTGAGGTGAGCTCGCGGAGCGTCAAGGTCAGCTCGTGGAATGTCAAGGTGAGCCCGCGGAGCGCTGAGGTGGGCTCGCGGAGCGTTAAGGTCAGCTCGCGGAGCGTGAGGTGCTAATGCGTCGTCCTCATGTTGCCTATGTTGCCTCGCAGGGTCATTTCGTCCTTGTGATTCGATCTGTGCCGCCTGACCGCTCATCCTGTCCAAGGTTCTTCGTACAGCTTCGTCGAGCGCAGCTTGACTGATTTTAACGTGTCTGGACGATCGACGGGGATGAATGTCGAGCGCTGTCGCTTCGCGGTTGTTTGGAGCGTCTTCAGTAGCTTCACGGTCAGGGAGGATTGGAGCGACACGCGTAGCGCCTACGGCTTCGCGGTCGGTAGGATGGACTGCAACGGTTTCATGAGCAGGAGACGTAGCGCCTACGGCTACGCCATTGGTGGGAGCGACACGCGGTGCGCCTACGGCAGCGCGGTCAGTGAGTGTTGCGTCCTCGCCCATAATTGCTTCGGTTCTGTTGACGCCTTGAAGTTGGTTCGTCCTTGTACGGGTGCGCCCCCAATTGGCCGGTCTCGCGGGAGATTGTCGCGGAGTGGCGTTGGCGCTTTCGTCGCTGGAACTGGAGAGGTTGGAGTGAGACATGCTAGAAGTTTTCCGGAAACGTCTTGAACTTCAAATTCTTTCGTCAAAAGGAAGGACTGGCCCCACGGTGGGCGCCAAATTGTTGATGTAGGAAATCGACAATATTAATAATACGGGTCTTTACTGAAATATTCGGAGCTGGTCCTTTTATTAACGAAGAAATGAGGCTTAGAATGACGATCAAAGAGTTAAGCTTAGTAAATACGATTCACTAATTGCTCTCTTCTCTCTGATTGCCCCTAAAAAAAACGGATTCCCTGACGTGACAATGACATCAGCTATTTATAGTGGGACTTTGACCTAGGGTTTTTTCTGTCTCCTGCCAAAATGACGATTTTGCCCCTGTGGCCTGGTGAGCCTGATCCAAGACTTTTGGCCCAACATCTCTTGAGAGTCTTCTGTTTGGGCTTTAGGAATGTTGGGGGCAAAGCCCATATCCAACACTAGAGATCTTGGATTTGTAGTACTCGGGGTAAGTTGCATCTACCTCGAGATCATAGAGTGGCTGGAAAGTGCCTTTGCTCACCGAGATTTGCAAATCGCGCATGTATGCAGATTTTCCAGAGCCGCTGTCCGGAAAATATCCAGAACCCATTTGGGTTGTTGTGTTAACAATTTCACCGCCCCATTTCACGACTTCTGCAAACTCAACAAGATGGGTGAAAAGCTCTATAGGCCAATACCCGACTGGCGAGAGGACGGTGCCATTGTTGAGACCGACACCTAGCCACCAAAGTCCGAGTTTTGGATCCTATAATTATAGGTTAGAAATTATATATATATGTATATAATAGAAAAGGAATAAAAAAATATTATCTTACCCTCCAAATTTGGATAGTAAGATCCGTTTGACTGCCTCCGAAAGTTGACGTCGGAGCAATAGCACCTTCGATGACAATTGAGCGGCTTGTTTGAATGAAGCCCTCCTTACAACGAAGATTGTAGCACCAAGCCACATTGTAAGCATCCCTCTATAATTCACACATGTAATCCAATCGGTAATTTAATATATGTCGATTGATGATTGATTAAAAGAGAAAAGCTTATATATTAGTAGTACTTAAAAGAAAACATGATTAGTTTGTTTCTCAAAAAATACATCCCTTTTTCTTTAATAATGTTTCAATTATTTCGATGATATCTTATAAAGGAAAAGCAATTGTAGTTCACCAACAATAGTTTTTCAAAATAGGCCCACATTAATTTACCCAGCGCTGTGGAGCGATTGGACAAGATGAAAGCAACTGGATTTGCTATTTTCAATGGGCCAAGACCCAAAAGTTCTCTGTGACTGTAAGAAGTGAGAGAACCAGAGTTTGGTTCTAAAATTAATTTCGTTCGCCACTGTTACTAACTATTAAAATTTATTGAATTAAAATTTTCAATTTGAAAGTGAAATAAAACATAAGCACACGTACCGTCCAAAAGATGAATAACCTGGGCTGGTTGTCCCCATACATATGTGGAAAAACCTAAATATATAGCAAAATAAACAAATTTATCTATTTGTTCTATAAGTTTTTGATTAATATAAAAAAAAAATGATTAAAATTAATTACTTGTAATATTTAACCGACAAAAAAAAAACATATAACAAAACGTACCTGCCAGCCAGCCTCAATAGTATTGAGATCATGGTTGTCATATGAACCCGACGCGAGCCAGATTTGACCAAGACTGAATTCTCCAGCGCTAGCATTTTCAATTTTTGGATCCCACACGTTCATGGTGGCTTTGGTTCCATATATCTTTGGTGGGATTTTCATATACCCAGTAGCATACTGAAATATTCAAAAACAATATATCAATTAGTTTATTTTTAGTTTTGGCACTAATATAATGAAATAGTGTTATTAAAACTTAGTTCTGAATGAACTATTTTATTATTACTCAATCAGGCAATAGATCTAGATTTCCTCTCCCTCATTACCAATGTTCGTTTGGATATTTCTCATGTTCCACACTTGTGGGTTCACTATCTTGGGGTACAACTTTCATATTTAACTTTGTGATCAACTCAAATTTACTTTGAGCCTCTTTAACATCTTTCTTGGCTGTGATCGGTAGATATGTGCACTGTTTATCTTTCTATCCTTTAATTAGTAATACTAACTTTGAATTTATTTTGGTTAATTTCGGTTATACAAACTTGTATTTGGTTCGAAAAATTCACTATATCACTTTTTACAATGTAAGGGCCAAATTAAAATTTTGTTTAAGTTTGTTTTTTTTTAATTACTCGGTTTTAAGTTTAGATTGATAATCTGGTTCAATTTGATACGTTTCACAATAAATGCATATTTTGTATATGAAAAAATCGGATGCTTACCTCATGATTTCCGGTGACTCTCTCTGCATCTCCTATCTTGTGGGAAACTATTCTGCGTATTGGAATCGTTGTCTCGGGACATCTCGTTCCAGTATGATGCCATATTTGCCAATTAGTTTCATCTTCATTTTTTGCCAGATTTGGAAAATTTGTTGGGGTATCCTGAATTATTGTTAAAGAAAAAAAAATCAGATTAATTTTTTGGTTAAAACACATGTTTAAATTTAAATTAGTGCCTAAAAAACAAAAAGATACATTTAAATAAAAAGGAAGTACCTGAATTACGTGATCTTGAAGAACCGGGTGGTTCAAAGAAGGCTGATCTCTGATGTCGATGCAGTCTATAATGTCACCATCTGGACTCTGTTGATTTATTAAGAAATCAAAGAAAAATCATTCACTTCACTAAATTGAAAGTCTTTTATTATTCATTTAGCCAAATCTATAATTTTGAATACAAAATAAATTTATGAGCAGTGCCGGTCCAGAGAGATGTGAGGCCCAATACGAAAATGAAAAAAAAGAAAGGATTTTCTCTTTTTTTTTAAAAAAAAATAATAAAATACTAAAAGCTGATATTTGTTTTGCAAACTATATGGCCATCAAAAATTTAATTTATGAACTTTTAAAATTTTCGGATTTTTTGCTAATTATGGGTAAATTTTTTGCTTTTTGCTACTTATGGGGACTTTTTTGCTTTTTGCTAATTATGGGGACTTTTTTGATAATTTAAAACTTATTTTATTAATTGTGGAATAATTTTCAAATTGTGGGGGCTTTTAAATAATTTTTGGACTTTTTTGGAGCCTATTATTGGTCATTTTTCAAATTAGGAGGCCTTTTTACTTATTTTGGGGGATTTTGAGGCCTAATTAGTTTTAAAAAAACCTTCAAAATGGGCCTCGAAATTTTTAGGCCCAATACGAAAGTTTCGTGAAGGGCTGGGCCTGTTAGAGAATAATGTTTTATTACTTGATGATGTAAAATGGAAAACGTTGATTTTGTGTATACTATATACAAATCATACAAAGTATATCAAAATATAATTATATAAATCATATCTACCTAAAATTTCAAAATTCTTCCAAAATTATAATTTGTAATCAAATCTTGAAATTAGTCGTTTGCTCATAGTTATTATATAAGCTTCATATACGATGTTTTAACTTTGTTTAGATTATCTTTAACAAATACGTACCTGGATGCTAAATACTGGAGTTGAGACTCCTTGTTGAGTATAGAGAAGCGCTAAAACGGGAATCAGCACAAGCAAAGTCATCATCTTCTCTCTCTGTGTCAAGACTTGCGTCAGCTAGAGGAATTCAAAAGAGGAATTGCTGAAAAAACGGCTGCTTAAGGTGATCGGGGACGGTCGCAATACTTTGGTTTGGCAAGAGAAGTGGATACAGGAAAAACACCCGCGTGCTCGATACCGCTTTCAAACTTTCTTTGATGTCAATCTGAAGGTAGCTGAGCTGAGAGATCCGGTGAGCGGTCAATGGGATGTCCCCAAGGTCCCAGAACTTGGTCCGAGAACTTCAGCGTAAATTTACTCTATTATATATAGTAACCAAGTTCTGGTAATGGAGGGCCGAGAGGATCGCTTTATACATAATAGCAAAATTTACTTATTATGTCCCAGAACTTGGTCCGTCCATTTAATCCCATTTAATTTAAGTGACATAAATTGCTAAATGGACGGACCTCGTTGTTGTTATATACTCAAATAGACCTACTCTATTATATACATAAAATATATATACATTAATTAAAACTCGTTCGGAACATCCTAAACTGGTAACTTGCGAACCAAACTTCAACAACTTGTGATGTAGTGGACACGTCTGTATTCATGCATGCATGTAGTGTTTAGTTTTTATAATGCTTATTATTTTATTTTTAATGTTTGCCGTAGTTTATAATGTTTATTAGAAGAACACTATTACACAGAATTTTTCTTTTTACAAAACGAATGGATGTTAACTTTTACATCAGACATATCTTAGGAACTGCGTTAGTTCTTAATGATCTTAAGAAAGTTAATCAATGTTTTTAAGGGAATAGGTTAACATATATGATATAATTTATTCATCCGTGTGATCTTGAGGTTGATTTTGTTTATACATAGTTACATACGTCTGTATTATTCTATCAATACAATGAGAACATACGTACGTACCCCGCAAAAAGAAATGAAACATTGAGATTTTTCATATATAATTTATCTTGTGGTGCGCAAGTATAACATTGAACTTTTAAGATCGGTTTGGAGGAAAATTAAAGAGAGTTTGATTTAGGATTTGAACGTATTCACTAAAACGTAATCTACCATTACAAACCAAACAATTAACTTTAAAAATCAAAGATTGGAGGAACATATATATATATATATATATATATTTAACTTTCCCTGAACTTGGAGTTATTATCAACTTGTAATGAAGTTAAAAAATATTCTAGCATATGGCTTTATAGTTTGGAGTTATTATTTTAAAGGCAATGCAGTGGTCCAAAAAAAATGTATTGAATCTCCCATCACCGGTATGGATATGGCGCAATGAGACTAGGAAATTGTTGCTCAAGAAAGCATATATAGAATGAAGTTTCACATCAAGAGTTTGAGTTCATACTTGACGAAGATTATTACGAGATGAGAAGAAACTAACACACCACAATACTTTGCTGAGGATTTTGACCAGACGAAAAAAACATAAGAGACTATTACACACTAGAGGAAATCAAGCCACTGTGGCACGACGAGCTGAAGCTATTGATTGTGACTGATGGAACACTTCTGCTTCGTTACTATACTCTTACTTTTGATGGAGTTGTGGTTGTAACAGATACTCTTACTTTTGATGGAGTTGTGGTTGTAACAGAAGATGTGCTTGCGACTCTTTTCACCTGTTCAGGTGATGCTGTTGTTTGCAGGGATAATTAAAATGCTAACAACTTGTCCTGAGATGTGTAAGTACCAAGATGGGTTGGAGCGAGAACTCAGGTTTGCAGCCGCAGTGGGCAATTGGTGCAGTTAGAGGTTTCCCTACTGAAAGCGAAACAAAAGAGAGCAGGTTTATGTTCCATCTATGTGATATAATATAATATCACGAACTCAGCTTTTATACAAAACGTTGTAAGCCGTGTGTGAGATGTATACTGATGCAAATTGTAATCCAATGTTCACTGATAACAACCATGTAAAATAATGAGGAAGAACAACTGTTTCCCCATGATCAGTCTTTTGTTCTAATTCAGGTGCGGGGTCACAAAATTCCTCTAGCTGACGCAAGTCTTGACGCTCATCCTGTACGGTGTGGATTCTACAAGCTGTCTGAATCTTCCAAAAACTCTCGGGTTACTTCTGTTTCCTATATTGTACAAGAAGGCTATAAACTCAAAGCAAATTGTTCTATGTATCCACTGCAGTATTCTTTGGCATCGGAATCTCCACTGTATTTGATTACTGTATCGCTGCTATCGTAAGGCACTCTTCTTCCAACTCTTTGAATCTGTTCTTAGACCTGATTTTTTCCAGAGCTTCTCCGGATGAGACTTGTTACAGATGCAATCGGGTTGTGGATTCGCATAGAAGTTCTCCTCTAGCCTGGGAAGAGCAGCAGACAGTCTCGCATATGCCGCTCCAATTCTGTCTTTGTTTAATCTCTTAACCTCTGAAGAAAACTCTTCCCAAGATATGGCACCCTCATCAAAATGATCTATCAGTCTAACAAAATTCAGCCTGAGATAATCACACAGAACAAATCAGTGAAAAAAACTACACAATCTCCAAAATGAAAAGCTTCATTCCATGTTACCGTACCTGTCTGGATTTATGGACTTCCTAAAACCTTCAAACCTTCTGTGCCCTTGTACCGCCTTAGCCATATTTCCATCGTATGTGTAGACAAAAACATCACTTTCAAGGGCCACAATGTAGTCCAATGCAGCAAGGCGGTTCTGGTATTGACTGAAAGGCTCTAACTCTTCTTCAGTCGCAAGAGTTGAATGGGAGTATACATTTGGGTACTCTGCACGGAAAGCATCCATACTCTTGCTTCCATAGATTTCACCAGCAACTATATATACAGTTGTGGAGGACGGATAACCCATTGCCTTTAGAAATATAGCTGCTTCCCGCGGAGACATTGGACATCCCCCTTGAATACGTCTCTCTTCGCTATCAATCTCTTTCTCCTTCCAATGTTTGACACTGTACCTCATGATTCTCAGCTCTTCAGCTTCCTCAGTTGTAAGATTGTGGTTGCATCCTGTAAAGGCAAGCATGTCCTTCTCATATCTGCAAATCCAAAATCCATTTGATACAAAAACTAAGATCCAAATTATTTCCCTTGTTTACGATAAAATAAATGTAGGATTTACCTCAAATGCAGAGCGATGTACGGCTCACTGTTGTTTCTTAACCGGTTAACCAAAATCTTTCCTAGCTCCTCGATCTCCTTAGTGTATAGCAGTGCCTGGTAATTAGCACGACATCTCAGTCGCTGGATTGATGGTGGCAAGCCATTGTTAGCAAGCCGTGAGTCAGTAAGCGTGAACTTTAACACCTTGTGACGTTTCAACAGTGGCAGCATTTCGCTTCTGTAGTAACTAGCCTGTATATCAGTTGTGAATTTAAGAATTTACTTCTCATGGTGGAAATCCCTTACATCCATATAGGAGAAGAGATAAAACTCTGAAAGTTAACCAAGAAACCTCACTAATATGAATAAGTCACGGACCTTCGACCAAGAAACAGGGGCCTTGAGAAGAGGCTTCATGGCGGCATACTGAGGAGGCAAGTACTCAACAATGTCAACATCGTGTTTAAGTACGTTCATGAAGTTTCTCCAGTCAAAAATATCTTTGAACGTGCTGCAGACAAAATAATATTTATTGGCATTTGGCTTAGTTTCTTGTAAATATCTTGTGGTATCAGGTCAAAAAGAGTTCCAAGATCTAAGGACAAGACCTCGGGTCAGTCCAGAAAGATTCATGGTCAAGAAGAGGAAGAACAAGAGTTGCATTCATAATCTTGGCAACAGCAACCATGTCACATATCTGCATATTGGTCAAAACCAACAAATAATGGTAAAACAAAACGGTTTACCATGGAGAAACCGGATAATAAACTGTACTTTGGAAGAAAACTCACCCCAGTTCTCATCTGATTCAGTCCTCCATTTGCGTGTACTAAAAGATACCCATTGGTTTGGCGTTGCAGTCCTAGACAAAAACATACACCAAATACTGAAAATTCAGAACTGCAAACTAGCTTAAAGAAAGACTAGGAATTTCAAGATAGTAACATACTTGTATAGTTCTTAGGACGTGCCACGCATTGGCGATAATTCCCGCTTTCAGGTTTCTGCCAAATTTCCGGTATCTATGAAAAGAGACAACAAAATGGTAAGATCCATGACCAAGATCCTCGGAAATGAAGTCAAACAGAAAGATTTAATCTTCCTAACATTACAAAAACAGAGGAAATGATAAAGAATTAGTTAATCATCAAAACCTGTAAAAGACCTTCGATTACACTGATCACAGAGAACTTCTCGTACTTTAAATCTGTTACTTAATGAATTTAAGGCAAGTTACAATTAACTCAACAAAACAGATTAGACACTAACACAGATTAAAACCACACAAGGGTTACATCTAGTCAACAGCAATGAGATGTCAACCAATATAAACTTGGATAGTTTTGGAACTTCAAGATTAAATATTGCAGAACCTAGAGAACTAAACGATTAAAGAGTTTCATTTTAAGTCTATAAATTCTGCAGAAACTAAAGGTCAACTGATATTGTAGGAAAGTATGATCTATACATCAAAGCCGCCTAAATCCATTGACTATTATTGCTCGTCAAAGTCTCAAATCCAAAATAAAAAAAAAGTAAAGCTCCATATAAAAGAATTTCAGAATATAGCAACGCCACCGAGATACTGATTGTCAAAAAAGAGCTATCATAATTGCACAATGATAATTCAATTGTGCAATCATTAAAGTTGTTCTGAGAATTCAACTTATCACCCACCCACTACCTCTTCTTCTTCTTCTTCCCAATAGGAGACACTAATGCAAACAGAACAATTTCAGATATTTTCTAGAGAACTATTCAACAAAAACCTCTAACAAGCTAGCAGAAACAAACACAAAAAAACAAAAGGAGATGATTGATACCAAGTACTAGTAGTATCTAATTAAGTAAACAACAATTGCAGATTTTGAGTATTCCTCAATTGATCACAAAGATTGATTTTTTAAAAATCCCTAAATGTTTAATGTAAAGTGAAAAAGAAAACTCACGGGAAGCTTTTCGAGAAGCCGCATTGGCTGAGAAGAAGCTTGGTTCTCGGCAACTTCACGTTGAGCCATAGACAAATCATCACGAAGCGTTCTAACGACAACAAACTCATTCAAACGAGCGTGATCAACAACGCGTACACCACCCATAAGGTAGACCCTAAGGAACACAGACGCAACCACGAGCACCATGAGTAAACCCAAGATCCGACGACCCACGTTTCTCCCCGATCTAAACCCTTGCCCAGTCACAACAACCGTCGATCCACCACCAACAAACGGAATCCAGAATCTTCTCAGGTAACGAATCGCCGGGTGATTGTAGAATCGATGATGGTGATCGTGATGGTAATGAGATCCAGTAGATGAAGAAGAGTTCTCAGAAGATGGTGACGAGTCTTGGCCACTCGCGTCTCCTCCTCCGTCTAAATCCGTTGATACAACGACGGGCAAGTTAACTGTATTGCAGAAATCAGATGGATTCGAGGGTCGTTCGGAGATAACGTCTAGAGAATCGGCGACACGGCGGCGAGTCGTGGGTACAACAGGTACGGGGTTAATCGCTCCGGCGACTGACATATCGTCGCCGGTAAAAAAAGGAAAATTTCAAGATCAGAAAAGGGAAGAGAGAGAAAGAAGAGAGAGAACAAGAGAGGGGACTAGTTGACCATGTTCTGGTTTGTCTTCTGCTATAGCCACCGTCACCGCGAAAGGAGGGGACGACGAAGCTGTGAGAGTTTTTTTTTTTGTTGTTGTTTTCAGATTTTATTATATTCGCCAGTGTGTGTAATGTAATGTAATGTGTATGTGACTGTTAGAATTATTTTTATTTTTTTAATACTACAGGTTTTTCATTTTAGTGGTTTACATTTTTTAATGTATGGTTAAATTTGTGGAGTTCGTCACGTTTGTAGCACATCATCTTTTAAAATAAATTCTGGATAAGTAGTGTAAGATCGTTTATACTTTAAAGAGTAAAACAATATACGAAAAAGAGTGATTAACGTGATCTTAGTTAAAGAGATAATTAAAGCATAGGACCATAGGTTATGTACTTTTGTTAATAATGAAAGTTTCATTATTATTTAATGGCTACATTACATTGATGATGATATAAGAAAGTTATTAGGCAGTCTTCATTGTGAGGATTAAGATGCTAGAAGATGGGCGCACGCACACCTTCATTGCCACTGCTACAAAAGCCATCAAAAGATTGGTGGATAAATCAACTTAGTACCAACTTACTTCTCTTAACCATTCAGATTATACAATTAGGATAAATCGAAGTGAACAACGAATCAGATTACGGAAACACAAATAAAGAATAAAATCAAAAGTAATAAATTAAAAAAATTCGATAAACCGTGGCGATGTGTCACTGATTTGACTTTTGGAATCAAAATAATAACACAGTGAAGTATACAATGGATGGATGAGATTTTATTATCAAAACAGGTCACACACGTGTGTATAAATTACAAGTGAAAGCGCCCTTACTCTTTTCTTTTTCATTCTTTTCATAGCAGAGAGAGAGAGAGACTAACAGAAACAGTCGAGAGAGAGAGAGAGGCCAAGTTGCGTAGCCGTAATCGTCCTCCTTTCTCGTCACTCTTCCCAAGATCATCTCTCTTCTTCGATTTTCGTAACCCTAGCCTCCTCCGCCTCCTGATTTCGCGTTTTCTCACGATCGGAAGAAAATGGTAGCTGACAGCAAATCCGACCTTCCCTTGCCCAAAATTTTCGCCTGCAGTGCCTTCGCTGCTTGCGTCGGCGAGGTAATTGCCGGATTCCCTCTATTTCTCCATCTCTTTTTTTACTATTATATTTTCATCTTTTCGCTTGAGTATGCTTCTTCGATTGTATCGTCAAACTTAAAGAACTGTGTGTCGCGACTCGCGATCCAGTTTTACGCGGAAATGTATTTCGAATTTCGTTAAAATTTTCCCAGGTTTCGATCATTTAATCTTTCTTGTCACATCGTATAGGTAAAGAATCGATTACGTGCTTTTGCTTCAGTAGAGAGTGATTTGATTGATCTCTGCAGTCGGATTATACATATTTTTCAGGAGCTCGTTGTGTACAGTTTAATCGCTCAGATCTGTGAACGTAATTGAGTTTTAGGCGTTTGTATTCCAGTGTTAAGTTATGCTTGGGAATATGATTTTGCGAAACGTGAATATGAGACTTAAGAATTGTATTCATTAGAGCACTGTATCTGTTTATGCAACGCAACTGTATTAATGTTAATTACTCTCAGAACAATCTGTAACTTCTGTGTTGCACCATTGGTCTTGACTGACTTGTTATTTCGCCACCTAGATATGCACAATTCCGTTGGACACTGCTAAAGTTAGGCTTCAGCTCCAAAAGTCTGCTCTTGCTGGAGATGTTACTCTGCCTAAATATCGTGGATTGTTGGGAACTGTTGGTACCATTGCTAGGGAAGAAGGTTTACGTTCACTATGGAAAGGTGTTGTGCCTGGATTACATCGTCAATGCCTCTTTGGTGGTCTTAGGATTGGAATGTATGAGCCGGTGGGTTACTAATTCTACTTTATTCAATGCTCTATTAAACATGCGTAAACTCAGTGTCTTAGTAGTTATTACTCAAAAGACGTTAACCATTTTTGTTCTCTGCAGGTGAAAAACTTGTATGTTGGAAAAGACTTTGTGGGTGATGTTCCATTGAGCAAGAAAATTCTTGCTGGTTTGACAACAGGTGAGCATAGCGGTAGAAGAATCCTAGGATTTAAGTTTCCTTCTTTATCACTTTAACTTGACTGCTGTTGTTGTTGTTGTCTAACTCTCAGGGGCACTGGGTATCATGGTAGCAAATCCCACTGATCTTGTGAAAGTTAGGCTTCAGGCTGAAGGAAAACTAGCGGCAGGTGCGCCAAGACGGTATTCTGGTGCGATGAATGCGTATTCAACAATTGTGAGACAGGTAGTTGTCCTGCCTTGGAAGTTAAAATTGGGCATAAGGGTCTTCAACTCTGGTTCGTATCTTATATTCTTATTAATCTTGCTCTGACAGGAAGGAGTCCGAGCTCTTTGGACTGGTCTTGGGCCTAACGTAGCAAGAAATGCAATTATCAATGCTGCTGAATTAGCGAGTTACGATCAAGTGAAAGAGGTATGAAACAAATTATTCTCTGTCTCACTTCTCTAACTGAGGGATCGTGATATTTTAACCAAACAATCCTGTTTTCGTTCAGACAATCTTGAAGATTCCGGGTTTCACTGACAACGTCGTCACACATATTCTGTCTGGACTGGGGGCAGGATTCTTTGCTGTCTGCATCGGCTCTCCTGTTGATGTGGTATGATATCTACACATTACATTGAACCTTGAGTTTGTTTGCTACGTTTCTTGATTCTCTTCTTGAATCTTGTTGTGTGGCAGGTTAAGTCAAGAATGATGGGAGACTCTGGTGCTTACAAAGGCACTATTGACTGCTTCATCAAAACTCTGAAGAGCGATGTAAGCAACTCTGCTTCTGATCCCTCTTTGGAGGTTTTGTTATAAAGATATCCCCAGAAAATGTTTCTTACTCTTTGAGTTTTCCTCTACAGGGTCCTATGGCATTCTACAAGGGTTTCATCCCCAACTTTGGACGCCTTGGTTCATGGAACGTCATCATGTTTTTGACCCTCGAACAGGTAACAACTGATATAACTACTTTTACTGTATCAAACTAAATCAATCACGAAAAGTCGTCTTTCTCATCTTCTAATACCGGTTCTTAATACTTTAATCCAGGCAAAGAAGTATGTCCGGGAACTCGATTCGTCCAAAAGAAACTGAGACACAAAAGTTTTAAGCAAAGAGAATAAGAGCTACATCGTTTTTTTCTTTTCTTAATTTCGGTGATTGAGAGAGGCCAAAACTTGGTCTAATATTGTTTTCGGAATAGAGAGTCAGTTTTCAAGTAAAACTGTGAAATAAAATTCCCGTGGATTACTCATATTTTTGGCTGTACCATTCCAACATTTAATAACAAAACAATACATTTTCTCCCTTTCTTTCCACAAACTGAGAAATCAAAAATAGACAAAAGAAGAAACTCTTGAAGAAGAACGAGGTGACAGCTTCTCAGCACAGTTTCTTATTTTTTGGAAAAGCCAATATCTCGAATCTGAGGTAAAGCTCTTTAGCTTTGTTGCAGAGAAACACAATAGATCCATCAATATAATCTTCATATCTCTCATAGAAAGCTGGAACAGTCATAACCACCAAAACGCCTGCCAAAATAGCCAAGAACACCACCGCAACATGATTCTCCAGCTCAAACCATTCCAAGTAAAAATATTATAAGAGATTTAAAATATTTACTTACTGGTGTGGCAAAGTGTCTGAAAATCCATAAGGCTTCCGATCAATGAGATGAGAAACAGGGAGACTGCTACTTTGATATACAACTCTGAGTCCCTTCCCATTGCAATGTCATACGAAACTTGGAGTAGTTTGTTCACATGGATGCGTAACCATATCGAAGCTTCTTCTGCCATCGCTTCACTTATTTGAAACTCCAATAATGGCGGTGATGGCCTGAAGAAGAGCCAAGGAAACTGAATTTAGAAATATAGTAATATAAATGTAAAATATTAATCACAAAGTGGAAAAACATAACTTATAATATTTAAATTTACCTGTTGAGAATGGAAGCAGATTTGGACCAGAGGAAGAGAATAGAGAGCAAGAGAAGAAGAACACTTGAAAGAAGAGTGAAGATGGTGTAAGCAAATGCCTCGAACACCATCCATGAAGCTATCGTCACTGTAACTATACCAACACTCACATTCTTCTTCCTCCACAGCATCACATCTGCAACTGCAGATTCGTTTTCATAACATGTTACTTAGAGGTAAAGAAGAGATCACTTTACCATTAATGATGATAGGATAGGAATCTAGATTCACTTACCAATGTTCCCTCCCAGAATCTCATGTATTGTTCTCTCTCTGTTAAACAGCTTGTCCGAAGAAGAACCCATTTGAGAAGAAGAAAGATCAGCAAAACTTGGATTCAGATGATCTCAGATCCCAAAAAGTTACCCAGATTTTTTAGATTTTGCTCTGAATGTCAGAAACAGATCATCATCATGTACCAGAAAAATCCTAAAGGTTCAAATCGAATGAACCTGATGTGTCACTAGCAGAGAAAGTAAAAAAAAAAAGAAAAAAAGTGTGAAGAGACTAAAGTTGGGTCATCACCATCATCATCAAAGCCATCAACTTTGAATATATACTTAATTAATAATTCAAAGGCTATGCTCTGTTAGGGAAAAAGAGAAGGTGTTTGTTGGCCTCTCGATGTATTATTTTCCAGCCTAAAAGTGTTATCCTTAGTCCATAGTTTTTCAAACTGTAAAAAAGTTGGACTTAGATGAATGAAATTTACAACACCATTTATTTTAGTCAATTGAAGTAATTTAATTACCTAGAAATGTTGAAATAAATAATATAAGACTGTATTTTCATTTTCAGATTTAAGTTCCAAAAGGTAGAATCTTTTATTCTCAATCTAATAAGATTGGCTTGGGATTTAACCAAAAAGAAATCAAACAAAAAAGAATTCACAAGCCATTTATTCTTTGGTTTCTTAAGATGTAAGGTATTTTTTTTCTCTGTTATGTATGTAAAGTGTAAACTGTTGTTGATAAAACTATTGATAACAAACCAAAACAAAGAAACAAATGTGAATATTCCCCACCTCCATCAATAAGACTTGTTCTCTCTATTTCCTCTGTCTACTTGTTTTCCTCGGTTTCCTTTTGAGAAGTCCCTATAGCTCCGAGATTGGCGCCAGCTGCAGAAGCATCAAGCAAACTCGCTGCAATTGCTGCCTTCAAGTCATCATCTTCCATCTCTGAAAAAGCCTGCACTTCCTCACGTGACAATGCCTGATTTGGTCTTTGTTGATCAACATTGACATTACTTCTGTTGCTGCTGGCAGATGAACCTTGTACTGAGCTCGTGTTCTTTATTATTCTCTCTGCATCTTCAGGAGAAAGCCACTGCCCGAAACTGTTGGAGGCTTCAGATGAAGACGACATGGGACATTCCTGTGGGAAGTTTCCT
Source organism: Camelina laxa (assembly GCA_024034495.1). Classification (NCBI taxonomy): domain Eukaryota; kingdom Viridiplantae; phylum Streptophyta; class Magnoliopsida; order Brassicales; family Brassicaceae; genus Camelina; species Camelina laxa. The sequence goes on along the minus strand of CM043882.1, from coordinate 9,187,137 downwards.
TTCACTATAAAGATACTCCATCCTGAGCCTTTGAGAGAGTCGAGAAACGCGGAGAGGTAGAACTTTGATAAATGTTGCGGGGCAGCGAGGAGGCTGTCAAAGTTATACCATTCGCCATTGACTTTCCTTATGCAAAACCAATGGTCATGCAAGTGGCAGATAAAGGCGCTTTCAAGCTCAGGGTCTATCTGCGCTGGCTCTGCATCTGGACAATTGAGTGGAATCACTTGTAAATCCCACACTTCCAAAGCTTTTTGCAAGACCTGTCAATCAAACCAGAAGCTTCCTCAGTGAAAAATATATGCATAGAGAAGATATACTTTGCACAACCTAGATGCACATGTTTGAAATGTTTTACCTCATCCAACTTCAACACAACCATTAAAATCGCTTTTACTTTAGATGCTTATAAGTGGTTTGCAAGCAAAATTGACTTGTGTGGCAACAGACTTATCTACAAATCAGTTTTAAAGTCAGGAAACTACAGATAATACCTAACAAATCCAAAACCAATGAGTCCCTAGATAACAGATACCTTCTAAGTTCTAATGTTCTTCCATCTCTGAGCATAAAATTGTTTGCACAAAGAAGCTAATGCTTCGCCAGATGTGTTCAACTCAGTAAAGGACGCATAATTCACCATATACTAATCTCAGTACTACTTTAATCGATCATTAGCACTAAACGTTCATATATTCAATTGGTACCTTAAACTTCAAAAATAGCAGATAAGCATTCAAAAGGTTTTCACTTTAGTCTAACCCAGCAACCAAATGAACTGTAAATTCGAAACCCTAATTATGCCTAAACTTATAAGAACACAATAACAAGAGAAGAGCTTGCAATTTCTTAAATGTTGGATACGACTCGGGGATTTTGAATTTCTATAAAATAAAGAAACAAGAAATCAAGAAATCGCGATTCGTGTTACCTGGATACTAAAATCGCCGCCGAGGGAAACATTATGCGACACCTCAGAGTAGAAATCGCCAGACGAAAACCCACCGACCGCGGCGCCTTCAAGCATAACCTGACGCTCCTTCCCGTCGAGATCTGCGGCGACGGCAGCCAAATCGAATTCGGAGAAGAAAGGTCCCTGCAACACCGTGTTGACGCAGTGTACGGCGCACAGATTCGACTCTTGAACCTCGTGATACAACATCCCTCCGTTGCTCGTTCTTTCCATTGTCGATCAAGAATTGAAACAAAAAGACTTAAAAGATTCGGTTGTGGTGAAATATAAAAATATTGCAAGCGATGCGAAAGTCTCAAAGAGATTGATAACGAAGCGATGAAGAAGAAGGAAGAAGATGAGAGGAGAGAGAGATCGCAAGTTACAAACTTTTAACCCTTAAAAATATTTAAATAAGAACAAAATTGAAACAAGGGGTGACACGTGTCATTTGAGATTTGAGGCCTTTTTCTTTTTTTTTTGCAAACAAGCCCGAAACTGTTTTCATTATAGGCCCAATATCTATAATCCTAAGTTTAGGGTTTTACTTGCTTCCCAAGTTAGGTTTCGCGAAATTTTGCTTAAGGGATTACTCTCGATTGTTTCTGAACACAAGAAAAAGCTCTAAATTGTTTCTTACAATCTCAAAATCATTCATTTGATTGTTAAGAGGTGATCAAAAAGCTTTAAACAAAAAGGTCAGAATAGACTTACCAATTATAGCAAGAACAAGAGTTTAAAGATCAAACATGCTAGCTTCCAATCAAGAAGTTTATTTACCAAACATATACACCTAATTCTCCTACCTTCATCAAAAGATTCACCGTTTCAACTTGACCATTTAGCATGTATGTGTTTACTAGTGGCGTCCTCCATGATTCCATCTGGGACTAAAAACATGGTGGAGCTTTATCGCACAGACCAATCAACAACGGGATAACAAGATCATATTTTACCATTCTCCAGAACTTGAATACCTCGTGATAGATGCTCGAAGAGCCACCTTCTTTGTCAGGCTTCATAGGCACAAACACACGCTTATCAAGAACAATCCTGCGCAGACTAGTCCCACTTAGAATTCAGTACACTACAACCATATAACCTAAGCTCTGAAACTTCACAGTAACGTACTCGATTGTATTGGTTTCCTTAGAAGTAACGTATACCTTAGGGATACTGAAGGTAACTCCTTTGAAAAGCTAAACTTATCAGGATTGAACAAGAAAAATCCAGATTCTAACATAAACGCATGAACAGACATTGACATTGCCAACGTAGTTAACTCACTGGTATCACCACATTTCTCCATTAATATATTTTTCAAGAAGATTGTTCACTATGTTGTACGGTACAAGCTAATTCGATCTAGGGTTCACTATAAGGAACTAGGGTTCGATGTGCCTCACCCGATTCGGAACAAGCTAATTAGATCCCCTGAACAGATGCAACAAAAGTAAATAAGATCACCGGAAATGTTACTCCAAGAGATCGGAGAGTATCCTCAGGCGATGGTGCGAGGAGCACGTCCTTACGATGAAGTAACAGATCAACGGAGAAAGCGCTGATATATTGATCCGTAGCTGGAGATCTTAGGCATCCATTTTTATCATTTTCATACTATATAATTAGAAATTGTATTCATCAACCTAGCTAAATACTTTAATCAAAGAAACATTTTACACATAAGTCATGAAGTATTAAAAAATACATAAGCAAAGCAAAACCAAAAACAGAGCCAACCTTGTATATATCCAACAACTAGACCACATATATTAACATTTACAAAGCGAAAATATTTTTCAAACCATATCTTAAGTTCTTAACAAACACTGTTGACTCCAAATTTCTTTGTCACCAGTTCCTTCATCAATGTGCTCGACCAACAGCTTTCTTGTACTTGTAGCGTTTTGATATCCAGAGGTACACTAAGAAGTTGAGGAAACTTAGTGTTGCCAGCAAGTAGAAATAGTAATCAAGATGGCCTCGGTTCAAGTTATCCGGTATCCAACCCGGTTTACCGTTCTTCTTTGTTACCTTCATCACAACCGTCACAAGAACCGTGCTTAAATAGTTCCCTAACGCAACCGTGGTCAACGACAAAGCAGAGCAGAGACTTCTCATGGCATCAGGAGCTTGATCATAGAAAAACTCGAGCTGACCTATAAAGGTGAAAACTTCTGCACAACCGATAAGTAGATACTGCGGGACCTGCCAGAATATGGACATTGGGATCTGTTTCTGGTCATATGCATTGTGAGTTTGGACATAATCAAGCCTCACGACTTCAAGTACTCCTGCTGTGATCATGGCAAAGATCGAGATCACAAGACCTATACCCATACGTTGAAGCTGCGTAAAGCCTCGTTCATGGCGTGTGAACTTTCTTGCGAACGGGACAATGAACTGGTCGTATACAGGAGTCCAGAATAGTACACTGACCGTGTCGAAGAGTGAGAGTGAAGCTGATGGGATTTCAAAGTTTGGTCCCATGTGTTGGTCCAATGTGTTTCCTTGTAAGACAAACATTGTGTTCATTTGGCTGTATACCGTGGCGAAAACTATCCCCGAGGCCCAAACTGGAAGAAGTGTGATTATGGACTTGAGTTCTTCAACTTGAGTAACAGAACAAAGTCTCCACGGATTCACTTCCCCGTCTTTGATGCTATCAGATTGACTCTCAACCGCTGCCTTGTCGAAGAAACTAAGATATTTATTCAAAACTTTGATTAGAAAACAGAGTTAAAGATAAAAACTTTATAATTGTTAAAGTTTTGTTTCTTACTTTAAGTTATCAGTGTGCACGAGTTTCCTGCTACCTTTGATGTTACTCTCATCATCTGCAGTTTCGAAGAGCAGAGACTTGTCCTCTGGAACCTTAACACGCATCTTCCGAAAAGCCGCTACTATAACCTGAAAGATCCGTGTAAGAGGACTCCCTCCAGGTCTCTGAAGCCTGTAGAAACGGCTTCCCAAGAAGAAAAAGCAAACCGCAATGACCATAGCCACTGTTGGAACACCAAAGCCCCATCCCCAACCAACGTTCATTTGTATCCAGACAAGAACAGTCGCAGCAATGAGAGCTCCAACATTAATGGAGAAGTAAAACCAGTTAAAGAAAGAGCTTTTCTTGACCTTCTCAGCCTCATCATTCTCATCAAACTGATCAGCTCCAAAGGACGAAACACACGGCTTTATACCGCCTGTTCCAAGCGCAATCATGTAAAGCGCTACAAAGAAAACAGCCGTCTGACCCGAATTCGGATGACAAGTATTGCCATCGCAGTTACCTGGTTTAAGTCCAGGAACTGAAGCTGATAATGTCAGAAGAGTCATACCCTTCAAGAAAAAAAAAACAAACGTGTTACTTCCACCAAAAGATTCACATTTTGATCAACCGAATCTAGTTAAAAACAGAGCAAAGTAAAACTCACGGAGACATAGATGAAAACAAAGATTGCAATAGTCCAATATCGTCCAAGGTAAGCATCAGCTAGAAAAGCTCCAATCAAAGGAGTTATATAACATGTTCCAGACCAATTCGTGACGTTATTTGCAGCGGTAGCATTGCCTTGATTCAGACGACTCTCAAGATAATTCACAAGGTTAGTACCCATGCCGTAGTAAGCCAATCTTTCACAGCACTCATTTCCTACACAAAATTTTAACAAACACAAAAAGTAAATAAAATCGGGACTTTATTTAGATAATAATAAAATAAACACACAAAAGATTTTAAGGTTTCAACTCTTTTTTATTTTCATTTTTTTCTATAGTGATATAGTAGTACAGTAGTAACTAACAACCCACCAAACTCAAACATTTTTCAATATAATTTTAAATGGTCTCTCTATCATTCAATAAGATTCACTTTTTAATCATTACTTTTATTATTTACATAGATAAGTATTGTTTGTGAGTGGACATCATAAAAACAGGGGACCTGAAGTCATTGCTTCAGCTGGTCCTAGAAGGGTATAAGGTAATAATAATGAAGAAGAAAGGTTGGTGAAGCGATAAGAAGGTTACCGAGGATGAAGCGGCAAGCTTTCCAATGTCCGGTTTTCTGCTTGTTTGCAGGGTTTTTGTGAATATCAACAGTTCCATCTTCCGTATACACATCTTTTTCGTCCATCTTCCTACAAAAATAAATTAGCTTTTTTAAACAAAGATGTAACAACCAAACACACACCTAAATATCCCTTTTAACTAAAGCTCAACAATATTTCAGGTTTGAGCAGCAAACCCTTGAAAAAATCTAGCTGAGATGTATGAATCAGTTAACTAGTAGATTTCTAGATTTGGTCAAGACAATAAACTAGTATATTAGACCGGAATATGAAGATGAACCAAGTAATGAACATAAAACAAGTAAAGAATAGTATAGAAACGATTCAAGAAAAGAAAAAAAAAAAAGACAAACCTTTGTGGGAGATAGAAGTCGATAGTGACGGTGGCAGAGATGGAAGACGAGAAGAGATTTTATCGGACAGACTGAGAGAGAGAAAAAGAGTTGCCAAGGAATAACACGGCACTTGTCGTCGGTGTAATGAGTATGAAGCTCTGTTCTCACTTTATAGTACATTATATCCCATAAAATAAAATAAAAAAGGAGCGTTGCGGTCGATAATTTCAACTTAAAGCCTCTTAAGTTTTGTAGTTTTCAGTTAGAGCCAATTTAGCTTTGTCGCATTTATTTAATTGTTTTGTTTTTGACTCATAAGTATAAATAGACAATTATCGAAGGATGTGGTAAAATAATTTAATACATATCGAAAGAGTTCATTCTCTCCACCAAACTTTTATAGTGGACGTAATGATTTTCTTCTCATACTAAAAAACAAGAAAGGACCAAAGGTGTGAAAACAAAAAAGGTTACTCATCAAAAAAATTAATGAAAATTTGGATTTCACCTTTAAATATTGAGTTCATACTTCGTAATCGTGTATCTTTTAATATTTTATCTTGAGTTCAGCTTTTTCCCTGACCAAAAAAAAAAAAGGAGTATATGCTGAATAAAAACTCTTTTTCTATAGACATACTTTTGGTGAAATTTTATTTTAAACTACGCCAATATTCACACAGATTTTTTTTGCATTTATAATTTACTGTTTATAACTTTTAAATGATTTTATATAAATAAAGAAAATTAATGTTGATTTGTTATGCAATTATTAAGTGTTTACACATGTAATTGTCATATTAATGCATGGTTTATTTCATTATTTGTTCTTATTCTATTTAACTTTTTAACCAAAAAAATATATAAATAATATATATGACATGCTGACAGATGACAGGTCAAAACCCATAACTCAACTCAATTTACATTTTGGTGGTCCGGTCTCAAAACTGTTTGGTATATATCCAAATCCCAACTCCCTAGATTGAAAACATTTTTGTAAAAGGAATCAGTGGCATTTTTCCTTTTTTAAATGAGTAAAAAACGAAAGGCTTCAGTTGATAGTTCTGAAAACTACGGTAGTGATGATATTTGAAAGCTAATGGTGTTTTGGATTTGCTTTCGCTGAAATAAAAGAGATGTTAATTGACAATTGCTAATAAAATAGGGTTAATTAGGAGAATACCACAATTTTGAAAGTTATTTAAGAGAATACCATAACAACATTTTTTTATCGAAAATATCATGTGAAGTTTTTTTCGTGAAATAAAAGACATAATCTATTTTTCGTTTTAGCCATAGATAGAAAAGAAATAAATATTTGGTATTTTTTAAATACATGTAATATTTATATTTTACATGTTATATTGAACTAAATAAAGTAATTGTAAACCCAAACCGACAAATAATCTCTTTAATCAAATTCTAAACTCTAACCATATTTCGTTTTAATTGTAAAATCTAAACCCTAACCATCTCATTTGTGAACCCAAACCGACATATAACTTCGTTTTAATTGTAAAATCTAAACCCTAACCATCTTATTTGGAACCTAAACCGACATATAATTTCGTTCTAATTGTAAAATCTAAACCCTAACCATCTTATTTTGGAATCCAAACCATATAATTTCGTTCTAATTTGTAAATATAAACCCTAACCATTTCATTCAGGGACCCAAAACCGACATATAATTTCATTCTAATTGTAAAATCTATAATCCTAATCATCTTATTTGATGAACCCAAACCGACATATAATTTCGTTCTAATTGTAAAATTTAAATCCTACCATTTCATTTGTGAACCCAAACCGATATATAATTTCGTTCACAAACAAAATTACATGATATTTAAACAAATAACATGTAATATAGTTGAGATAAAAGAATTTCCGTATATATAGTGAGATAATAACTGATATGAATTGCTAAATATTTAAAATTGTATTAGGCATATTTCCAATAAAATAACCGTTGGTCAAAAAGATTCAGTAAGGACGTATATAACTTTAAAAAATGCATGTGAATCGATACAGTTGACATACTTGGATCCTATTATCTACGACGATTTGTTGACTTGAACTGTTTGATCCAAATGATTAGCTGTTATTTATTTATATACTTCTATAAAATACCCAAAAATATATATAAATAAACAAAAAGTAACTAGCTTGAAACTGAAAAAAATATATAACTTAACCCATATTAAGAGTACACTTAAAACTATCATATCAATTTGGATGTTTTATTTAGAACTCAACATGTTTAACGATATAAATATTTTTTCGAAAATTAATGACAAATGCAAAAGAAAAGAAAAAATACATGTCGTTTATCATTTAAAATAAACGTTCCTTTTTTTAACAAAATTCCAAAATACTATATAAAGAGCTTGTTTTTAGGTCAAAATAGTGTACTACTTTGATTATTTTTTGTTTTGTTTCATTAAAATTATTATTTTTGTTTTTATAAATCTTATTCTTACTTCTCCCCACTCTTCTAGCCTACTTTTCTTACATACCCATCCAATCAGTCACCAATATACTTTTGAATTACATTAACTAGTTGTTGGGATGTGACATTAAGAGTTTTAAGACCATGATATTTTTGATGTGGGGTTTGTGCCACGGACCCGAGTGTCGCAAGTTTGAAAAATTGGGTTGCAAGGTTTTGTCAAACGGAGTGTCGTGGTGAACAACACTTGGTCCACAAATTTTATCAAAACACTGAGTACGACGAAAACAATTAGCACTACAGTAAAATGATGGACAACATTTTATTTTTGTGTCATATATATAAAAGAATTTGTTTATCCGTGTATATATATATGTGTGTTTTAAATTCTTCGAATCTTCTCGAAGATTAAAATAAAGTAATTGTTTAAAGATTGGATTATCTTGTAAGCAAAAAACACAGTGCCGCTGACTTAAAGAGATACTGAGATCCAATGCATTATTTAACATCGCTTGTAGAATTATGTGTTCACATGTGGTTTAGTCATTAATTAGTAAGTAATCTTTAATTAGTTGTCTGAACTAATCATTAATGTCCGTTGATACATTTTATAATAATGGTCTAATTAATGGCATATTTCACAGCTTGATTTCGATAGATATTGGCCAACAACGCTCTATAGCAACTCACTGTTGATCTTTTCACACTCGAACTAGAGACTTTAAGAAACAGAGCAACAAACAGAATCCGTTTGTAAATTCCTATCAAACACAATTAACTCTAAAACAAGCATACTCTCTCCTAACCAGCTGATATTTTGAAGCATGTCTACGATCCTAAACTGAGCACACCTAAAAAAACAGGACCAATATGTACTACAGGAATCCTAAATGAACTAATAAATCAGGACTTCAACGCTGATATGAAAGGTTGTTGGGGGGTCCAACTGTAATAGAATAGTATACGAAAATTGTTGTCAGATCTATAACTGAAAATATAAATTGATAAAATACTTAATGCAATATATATCACTCGATAGATCCACAAATCAATGATGTGCAATTATATAGAACTTTGGATCATTCATATATGATTATTTCACGGGGCGGGATCATAGATGTTGACCTTTTGATTCCAGTCTATATCATCCATTGATTCTTCAAATCCAATTATGAAAAGCCATTTATGTGCTTCAATTCAAAGCATTTTTTTTTTCTTTTCTGAAATTTTATATTTACTAAAGAAAATAATGTTTATGTACAAAGATGGAAAGTTAAAGGGGGGGGGATTGAAAAACTAAGGAAACATTCTTAGAATTTACTGGCAAGTTTATTTTTGTGTGTATTAACTTTAGTTGTAAAAAAGCAGGTAAAATGGGTTGAAAACGCTTAATTGGTAAAACTAATTGTTTTTATGAAACTATATAGTAAATGATTCTTGTAATGTCAGATTAACTTTTATGAAGATTATTTGATTATGGAAATTTACAGGTGTAAAACCAAATAGTAATTTAAAATAATTCAATTATCTTAAGTGTTTGACTGTCTACTGTCTAAAAAAAAATATTATTTAATTTATTTGTAGATATTTGAGAACTCTCACATCATGATTTTAGAGAATAATAAATTCCACAACACTCCAAACTTCAGCCTAGAAATTTACATAACTCAGGAAATGGATGTTGATTCTAGACGCTCTCTAGATGCCAGATTAGTTCTCTAAAGAGGAAAAGCTAGCTACAACGTATACTTAAGAGCTGTTTGTGAAGACTAAATCTCTCGAAATAAATGCTAAAAGGTGATCTATCACTATCGACGACAACTTTGTTTTCCATTATCTTTAACTTTTGTAACAACTTTTTAAAAAGTTTTCACTTATCTCACAACAGATCAAACCTGAAGCAAGACTAGGTTTTATCAGAAATTTGTTCTGATATCAGTTAAAAATCAATAAAGTTAATTTGCATTAAAACTATACATATGAATTTTGTTAATGATCATTTGGTCTTTATTACTCATGACGATCACACGAATATAAAACTAATCAAATCCAGAATAGCTGAGTGTATATACGACGATTGAATTTTCACAACTTCATATATTCTCAATTTCAGACTTCCAATTCTATTTATTTTGACATACTCGACATGAGCTGCATTATTTAGTACGACCACGTACTGATTATAGTTCAGGCTTGTACAATAACCAACGGCGTACGTTGAGTTCTTTAATACTGAATAACTGATTTGATTAATCTTTTTAGGCCTCAACTTCACTAGTATTTTGTTTCTTACTTTGTCTGTCTCCTTCATCCGATGGTTGTCGTCTTTCTTGTTTTCTTCCAACCTCCGTTGGCAGCAAGAGATCTTTATTACTTGTATCGTCGGACAGTACTTGATCAGATTCACATTTCATTTCCTGCTCAAAGAAAATATTCACAAAAACCTTAGCTTAATTTGAAAATGTAATTATGCTTTTAATATATGATAGGTTGAAATGTTGTAATCATACCGGAATTTTTCCAACAAGCATATGAGCCTTGTAGAAAACATCTTTAACTTGGTTTTCATCACCCCAAGCCTCCTCAAACTTGGTTATTAGATCTTCATTTATAAGCTCTACACCTTTCTCCTTGGCCTTCATCGCAGGCTGCCACGATCTCAAGAAACCTATAAACCCTTTAAGCGAGAGTTTATGCGGGATGTCTAGAGTAATAGGCTTTCCTTCGGACCCCATCCCTATGCTCTCAAAAGGAAACGCCAACGTTTTATAACCGTCAAATGCCAAATTCATAATAGGAGTTCTAAAAGGTAGAGTAGAGTCCACAAGGCGGTTCATTATGGGATCGACCTCAGGCGATATAATGATATCGTTGTATACCCAAACAGCAATTAGACCTCCTTCTTTGCGAAGAACACGTTTTGCTACATTGTAAAATGTGGTGAGGTCGAAAAAATGGACAGCTTGTGCAGCAACTATGAGATCAACAGAGTTTTCTCCCCCGATTAAAGCCACCATTTCATCTTCTGACATCGTTATTGGAGTGTGATGGTAACTGATTCTTGAGTGTTTGATTGCTCGTTTGAGTTGTGCTTCGTTTATATCGGTAGCCACAACATTCTCGTAATGCTCCACAAGCTATAAAGATATAAATAGTTGTCGGTATTGTCAAGACTACAGTATGTTTTATAATACGATGAGCAAGATTCTATTTTTGCTATTATATACGTACTAGTATATGATTTATCCACGTGGTCTCATATATGGTTCATGAATATTTTGTGAATCTAGTGAGAAAGTACCAACATAATTGACATGGGTCGACAAAAGAGCCCTCCTAAGTGTACATTTTGTTGCTGGGCTTATTACTTATTAGCATAATCGCCGTATCACAAATCATACTAACTTGGTCTTACAAGTATAAGAAGGTTTAGATTTTCAAAGATCGAAAAAATATAGAATTAGAAAGTTGATGATTAATTACCCCAATAGCAGCCTGACCGTTACCAGTTCCGACATCCCAAGCAAACTTGTGGTCCTGTGTCCATGCGGCAATCTTCTCGTACCAATCGATGGGATATCTAGGCCTTGCGTCGAGATAAGCTTTAGCCTCGTTCTCTGATAAGGCAGCCATTTTCCTCTTCCTCTTCTCCTCTCTTCTTGTTTCCTTGCTCTGTTTTATATACAACTCTCTAGTATTGTGTACTCACTCTTGTTTGTATTAATATATTATGAAAAAGTGTTGAACGAAGTCCAACTTGGCGAGAGGTAAAGTTTCACTATAAACAAGTCCTTCCAAGGAAGACGTCTTTAGGGACTTCTCTGTTTTAAGATATATATTTTGGTTAAACAAGACAAAACAGTGTCAGTATATAAGTATGCATGTGATGTTCCATGAAATAATAGAGCAAAAAAAAAAAAAAAGATTTCTGAAAAATCCATGATTTTTGGACTTTGTTACTCCCTTCATTGTCTCAATCAAAATTTCTTGGTTTCTTATTTTTATGTATTAGTTTTTCTGTCTGGAAAGATCAATACAATTATATTTTAGAGTAACTTTTTCTAAATAAAATCTAAATAACCTCTAAATGATTTGTTGGAAAGAAAAAAAAATCTTAGTAAATTTTTGGCAATATGTCACATTCAAGAACAATCAAAGTTACAGTAAAAGTTAATGGATTAGTGTGATTTGTGTTCTTTCTCTGATCAATGTCAAGGTCTCTCTCATCGATAATGATACAATCATACAATTTTTTAGATGCAATTAGGCACCTATGAAATACTACATTGAAAAGGAAAAAAGGACTAAATCTCACTAAGGGACTAACTATGAATACAATACAAATAATCTCACTAAGTGACTTACTATCAATTCAATACAAATAATCTCACTAAGTGACTTACTATCAATATTAAATTTATCAAACAAACAAAATATATATATCACAAAAAATAATTCAAAAACTGTCTTTTGTTAAAAAAAAAAAAAAGAATCTGGTTTCAAGTCATAATGGGCTCGGTTATGGGCTTGCCTATTGGGTTAGTTTTACCAAGATAAGTGAGGATATAAATGAGAATTAGATGAGTCTCTGAGTTTTTTTTACTCTTTCTTGACGAGAGCAGAGTATCGTTGCTCTGTTCTTGTAACTGTAACTCCGACGAATTTGTTCTGGGGTGGTGTGTGATTCCGAAGATACATCCGCCAAGTTCTGTTTCACCGTCGATCGCGTTTCTTGATCGCTTTTGAGTTGAAGTACGAGTCGTGAAATCATGAGTGAGATCGTGAGAGTTCAAGAGATCAGTTCCAAGTCTGCACACCTAAAGATAGCGTCCAAGAACTGCATGAATATGGTTACTATCATATCGAATGTTTGTGCTTCTGATCGCTCGTTTCAATCCAATGGAAGCTTCAAAGACTTCGTTGCTGTGTTATTGGCTCGACGTGATAGTTACCGTATAAGGAGGTTCTCTTTGAAGCTGCGGTCTATGGATTTTGATTCAGCTACGTACAATCTTGTCAATGATTGTATACGCAACGTGTTGAATCGACGTGTTTTGGTTCTTGAACTGGACGTAAATGTCAATGAAGGTGGTTACGCACTGCCATCTGAAGTCTTCACTTGCAAGAAAGTTGAGAAATTGAGACTAGGGTCTGGTTTTGTTATTGAACACATCCCTCGAAGCGCTTCGCTTCCAGCTCTGAAGACCCTCCTTCTAGATAAAGTTCGGTTCAATGCTACTCTTGGTGTTTGTGCGTTTACAAGGCTTGTTTCTGCTAGCCCTGTGCTTGAGGAGTTAGTCATATACAGGAACGACAGTGAAGATTGGAGATGGTCTCGCATTGTGTGTAGCAAGATCCTTAAGAGACTTACTTTTCTAGGTGGAGGTTGGAGAGATCATAGTGGATGTAGTTTTGAGCCTATTAGCTTTGATACTCCGAGTCTTGAATACTTCGAATACTTTGATATCGTCCGAGATGAGTATCCAGTTGTTAATCTCAACTCACTTGTTGAAGCTAAGCTAGAACTTCTTGTTTTTCTTGGTGATGATCACTACGATGCTAGGAATTTGATCAAGGGCTTAAAAAATGTTCGGACTCTGAGCGTTGGCGCTGTTGACACAATGCAGGTAAAGAGGATCTCTATTGTTTCTCTTTAATTTATGTTACTGCAGCTTAACAACTAGAGTATCTAGCTAGGAGGAACCATTGAGATACGAATATCATAATCTTGCTAGACATTAGAATGATTTGTTGAAGTTATGACTGACTAAAGTTGTCTGTTTAAACTCTGTTTCAGGTGTTTAATACCTTCAAAAAAAAAGTACCAGTGTTTGAAAACCTGTGTCATTTATCAATTAGCACTGAATTAGCTTCTTCCTGTTGGGATGTTGTGCCAACTCTGCTTGAGAAATCTCCAAATTTGAAGACTCTCACCGTTGAGGTATGACCAAAGACACCCCCTAAAAGTATATATTGTTTAAACAAAAGAATCAAAAAACTCTGACAAAATCTTCCTGTGTTCCTTTTTTTTCAAGGCTTTGCATTACAATACTCAAGACCGTGGGAATGTGAACTCTGTTTGCAAATGCTTGGATGACTATTATTTCCTATCGTCATGCCATATTAAGGTTCTAACGATAACAAACTTCAAGGGAGATATCGGAGAGATGGTGCAAATAAAGCATGTGTTGGAGAAATTGCCGCGTCTTGAGCTGTTGGAACTTCATAGTCAGGAAAGCAGAAATGACTTAAAGCTGAAGATCATGATGCGTCTCCTAATGTTTACTAGAGCTTCGTCAAAATGTAAAGTCAAGGTCAAGTTTTCTTGAACAAACATCAGTTTGTTCCCCTCGACATGATCTTCCATATCTTCTGATGAGAGAAACATGAGAACTGGGTGTGTTTAATTAGTGTCTTTCCTTTGATTAAACAGCTTGACATTTTTTTTTTGGCCATCTCTCAGACTCTCACTGGTTGTTGTGTCGTTTCTAAAGCTACATTAGGTCTTTCATTACTCATTTTGTGTTGCATGTTACTTATATAGACAGTCAATATTTGACAATTTGGTGAATGGGAATATTGATATGACGGATGTTATCTTCTGCTCTAATAACATTTTAGTTTAGATGATTTTATCAACTTATACAAAACGAGTAAAGTCTCTGTATAGGCAACACAACGATTCATTAACCACACTCTTAAATGTTACAAAACTCGAACCATCACCCCAAAATTAGTCATTTACCTAGTACATAATGTGCAGATAAAAAAATAAAAATAAAATGATAATGTGAAGATAACCAAATCTTTATTTTTCACCTAGTAAATAATTTTGTAATGTATTTTTCAACTAAACATAATATAATGGGACCCTAATATAATTCCACGTATAATATGGGTTTTATTTTATTTCATTGAATATAATAATTCCAGTGAAAAGAAAGAAAAAAAAAAAACCGCGGATCCAGAACGTGACCCGGGTTGACCACGTTCTCCTGTTTTTTCCCCAAATCTAAAACCCTAAATTCTCAATTGCCGTCGCTCTCGTCACACTCTCCGTTCACTCCACCCCCAGCGACAATCCCCGTAGAAACCTCAGTGCCTCCAATGGAGTTTTCCTTACAAGACGACGATTTTGGAGGAGATTTTTCCGCTGCTGCAAATGCCTCCAGGGCTTCAGGTCGGTTTACACATTAATTGATTCCTCACAAATTTCATGGTTTTATTGTTAGATTGGAGTAGCAGTTTTTTCTCATTATATCTGTACCATTCAGGTAATAAAAGAAGCTTCGGTGATCTTGAAGACGATGAAGATGATATCTTCGGATCAAAAAAGGTAGGCCAAAAATTTTAATATTATCACAAAGTTCAGTTTTTTCTCATCTGCTTGATCAATGTTGAGATTCAAATTTTGAAATTATCGCTGTTTAGGGTCGAACTAAAGTGGAGGAAGCAGCACCTGGTGTTGCTACTGGGATGATTTTGTCACTCCGAGAGAGGTTTTTTTTTTCAAATCTTTGTGTGCAAAGCTTACGAATTTTATGTATAGTCCTAACCTTGTTCTATCCTCGTTCTCTTTGGCAGTCTTCAGAATTGTAAAGATGATCTTGCTTCATGTCAAGTATTGTTACTATTCTCTTCTCTATTTCAGTTTATACTATTGCTGCTGTTTACAATTGCATCTTGTTTTTTTTTGTATCTAACTATATGTTTTTTGTTAGAATGAGCTTGAATCAGCCAAGACAGAGATTCAGAAGTGGAAATCAGCGTTTCAGAATGAGTCCTTTGTTCCTGCTGGAAAATCTCCTGGTTAGCCTCTCCATTACAAATGTTGGTATGCGTATTTTGGTTATGTAGTGCTAATTATTGATTACTCAAAATGATTCTGTTTGCTTTCAGAACCTAGATTTCTGATTGACTATATTCAAAACCTAAAATCGTCTGAGAGATCTTGGAAAGAACAGGTTGGCATTTGAGTAATAGGTTGTGTATTTATCAATATGAAGGTCTTGGATTTTTCATATATGGTTGATGGGTTATCTCTCTTTTCAGTTAGAAATTGCAAAAAGAAAAGAAGCTTCTTGCATTGTACAATATGCAAAACGGGAACAGGAAATGGCAGAGTTGAAGGTATTTCTCAGAGAACTCATCGCCTAAATGATATCCTCGTTGCCTTTCATATGTTTTCTTGAACATTACATAAAAAATGTCTTCTTTGATTTGTAATTTTAGTCAGCTATTCGCGATTTGAAATCTCAACTCAAGCCAGCGTCAATGCAGGTACGCCTCTCCACATGTTTTCATTCTGAAATAAGTTACATAATTATAGCAACAAAATAAACCATGAAAGTTAGTTGTTGAAGAAACTTTAACTTCTAGCTATAGGCCCCTTCTTTTTATGTCATAGTGTTCCTTTGAGAATTTTCATCCTCGACCTTGATTCATGTAGAGGAAAAAAAAATCTCCTTGTCTCTGGTCTGAATATGATGATATGCAATGTTCCTTGTAATCCTATTCCTGGCGCCTAATTAAGTCCGAGATATATGGCTATAATGTCAAATCACATTAGTCATCTAGCAGCTCTAAATGATCAGATAGGAGTGTATTTAAAATATTATTGACTTAACTTTGTAGGCGAGGAGGTTGTTGCTGGATCCAGCAATTCATGAAGAATTTTCACGCCTGAAGGTTAGCACCTACTCTTTTTCTATTTGGCGTCAGACTACCCTATCATAAGTATTGTGGTAATATATTCTTAGATAATCCAAACTTGTTGCTACTAGCCTAAGTTCTTCTTGAGTTGTGAATGGCCTGAAAGAAGATTACTTAATAACTTATAGCCTGATGCTGTCATCATTTGGAGATTCCTGGTAATAAATCAGCTTGTTTGATTTTCTCTTTGGTCGCAAGTACAGTTGCAGATGAAATCTCCCATCATTTTTTCTTATATTTGTTGCAAACTTGCAATGAAAAATGAGTAAATGAAGCTTGACTTCATATATCTGTTTAATGCAGAATCTAGTTGGGGAAAAAGACAAGAAGATAAAGGAACTCCAGGATCATGTTGCAGCACTTGCTTTTACTACTCAAAGCAAGATGGGAAAAATGCTTATGGCAAAATGCAAAACCTTGCAAGAAGAAAACGAGGAGATTGGGCACCAAGCTGCTGAAGGAAAGGTATAAGCTTGTTCTACTCTCAGTCTTTAATCTGGAATTGTTCGGATTATAGAAGTAGTAGTCAGTCGTCTAAATCTATAGAACATGATTTTCTAAAAAGGGTAAGACAATTGATATTTCCCTATGTTCATGTTGTATTTACAGATTCATGAACTAGCGATGAAGCTTACAATGCAGAAGTCTCAAAACGCAGAACTCAGAAGTCAATTTGAAGGTAAAGTCATATGTTGATATTAGATTTAGCAAAAGATTCTTGTACAGATAGAATTTGGAATTGAGTTCTTGTGGAATGCAGGACTGTTCAAACACATGGAGGAATTAACAAACGATGTTGAGAGATCAAACGAAACGGTAAATTTATCCTCGTCCTTTATCTTTTAATTCCTGTTAAGAGTTTTCTTCTTAAAACGGGAGATTTGATTATGGTTTTTTTTTGTTGGAAATGGTGACTTTGATGAATCTCTCAGGTGATAATATTGCAAGAGAAATTGGAAGAGAAAGAGAAGGAGATAGAGAGAGTAAAGAAAGGTATGGAAATTGTTGTGCCTGATGTTGTAGTAGGTGACAACAAGAATGATGAAGTTGTTGAAATTGATGAAGATGCAAAAGAAATTGATGGTGGAGAATAGAAAATTAGCTTATCAAACAGATGTTTTGTACATTTTGAAAGTTTTAAAATCACATTTTAATTTCATTTTATATCTTTGCATCATTGTTTCAGTGCTTATTCTTCATATCTTTTTCTTTACAAATTTCCTCCAAAACCATTGATCAGATAAGTACAATATAGATAAAGTCTAAATTTTGGGGGGACAAAAGTGTAATAGTAAATAAATTGGAGTACTCAAATTGAATACTGATAAATAAAAGTAACATTATTACACTTTTGCCCCCAAAAGATAAATAAATAACAACTTTAGGTCAATTAGTTGTTACGAACGAATTCAAAATCCGAAGGAGCGGGAAAATACAGAGTGACGTGTCACAAATCCATCATCATCTTCATTAATCAGATCAAAATAATAGGGTTATCATCACAAATCCAGAAACCGTCACAGTTCAAATTTTTTCAAAAAAAAAAAAATGGAGAAGTACGAGAAGCTAGAGAAGGTCGGAGAAGGAACATACGGCAAAGTCTACAAAGCGATGGAGAAAGGAACTGGTAAGCTCGTAGCTCTGAAGAAGACTCGTCTCGAGATGGACGAAGAAGGTATCCCACCAACCGCACTTCGTGAGATCTCGCTTCTCCAGATGTTATCTACATCGATCTATGTGGTTCGATTGCTCTGCGTCGAACACGTTCATCAGCCTTCAACAAAATCGCAATCCCCCAAATCCAATCTCTATCTCGTTTTTGAGTATCTCGACACTGATCTTAAGAAATTCATCGATTCGTATCGGAAAGGACCTAATCCTAAGCCTCTTGAGCCTTTTCTGATTCAGAAATTGATGTTTCAGCTTTGTAAAGGAGTCGCGCATTGTCATAGTCACGGTGTGCTTCACCGTGATTTGAAACCGCAGAATCTTCTTCTTGTGAAAGATAAAGAGCTTCTTAAGATTGCTGATTTGGGTCTTGGTCGTGCTTTTACTGTTCCTCTTAAGTCGTATACTCATGAGATTGTTACTCTTTGGTATAGAGCTCCTGAAGTTCTTCTTGGCTCTACTCATTATTCAACTGCTGTTGATATGTGGTCTGTTGGTTGCATCTTTGGTTAGTCTCACTGATGATGTTTTTTTTTTGCTGTTCTCTGAATTCGTCTCTCTGCGTTGTGATTTTTGTATTTATGTTTGTTTGTTTTTTTGCTATCTTTGAATTTGCATTAGCTGAGATGGTTAGGAGGCAAGCTCTCTTCCCTGGTGATTCTGAGTTTCAGCAATTGCTTCATATCTTCAGGTATTTTGAGTTTACTATCAATTTGGTTCTTCTGGTTCTGTCCAGTTTGATTGTGAATTTGCATCATTGAATGATATAGCTAGCTTACCAATTGATTCTATATAGTTCAGGTTTCATTGATCATAGTTCAATGGATTTAAGGATTCGGAATTCTTGAGTAGAGAGACTATGATCTTGCTAATGGTTTCTTTTTTGGTTCATGGAGGTTGCTAGGAACACCAACTGAGCAGCAATGGCCTGGTGTTTCCACTCTGCGTGACTGGCATGTCTACCCTAAGTGGGAGCCGCAAGACTTAACTCTTGCTGTTCCTTCTCTTTCACCTCATGGAGTTGATCTTCTTACGGTAATCTACTGCTTGATGTCCATAGCATATGAATATTGTTGCAGAGCAGCTCTAAACTCCTCTTCTTCTTATGCCTAAGCTGAACACTGCTTTGTTAATTGTTTCCGATTGGGCTTTATATTTGAACAAATGCAGAAATTGCTCAAGTACAATCCAGCCGAAAGAATCTCAGCAAAAACAGCACTTGATCACCCATATTTCGACAGCCTCGACAAGTCTCAGTTCTGAAGCGAAACACGCACAAGTTCTTTGGTGAATCTTTTGTCATCGTCTTGGTGAATTTTAAACATTTGTTTTATGTTGAATTCCGACACATCAGTGTCTTCTTATGTTTGGATTATAATAGATCTGTAGTCTTGATGAAGAAACTGGTGAAACTTGTTTTCTCGAGTGAATGTAAAATACAATGGTGTGGTAGAATGAGATGATTCCTTAAGATCGGTTTATTCTTGTGTAATCATACAAACTTGATGCTCAGCATTCTGAAGATGTCAACTTTGAGAGTTAATGTGAGACCTTCGAGATGAAACAAAGGGTCTATTATAGAATTGTCAAACCCAAATGTTACGTACAATGGTATTAGTGTACACAATTGGCATTCTAACGCACACACTTGCCCACAAATGGTTTACAACACAAGTAGCTGCTCAAAGACACTAAGTTAAAAAGATTGATCGCTACACACAATTGAAGGAAACAAAATAATACAGTAGTAGTAGTAGCAGCAGCAGCTATCGATGATGACGTGATGTGAAATCAATTGGACCACACATGAACAAGGCCGTGTCTGTTTCCTGTGTATATCTCATTGCGTTCCTCGTCATAGAAAAGAGCGGTTATGTCTTCTAAAGCTTCAGCTACCGCATTTCTTCTTTGCTTTGAGTTCTTCCCCGCGCAACTGCTACTGCTCTCATCTTCTTTTGGAGGTCCACTGCTTGGTGTTATTTTAGCTAAGCATTTACCGGTCAATATATTGCTAATATTGATTGATCCCGCTGCACCATACCACAAACACACCATTAATCAATCGCCATCAATGATATTTATTCGATTATAGGGTTATATATCTTGATGAGTTTAATTTACTTACCATTTCCTTCTATCCACTGATCTTCGGTATCTGCTTTGCAGTACGAGATGATCAGATCTTGATCACTTGTTATGTAGATATTATTTGTGTTACAGTCCGGATGCCAGAGAAGATGGTCCTCAAAGGAAGTCACGAGCTCTCCGCGAAAATTCCAAACAGAAACGTTTCGATTCCTGAATGTCAGAAACAACTGGTTCTCATACAGAAATATGAACGCAGATGGTGTCATGAACTCCGCTCTACTAACTTCCATTAGCTCAGCATTTCTTACCTGAGTTTCCAAATCAGAAACCAATCTTTATAAACAAATAAAAAAACATGAAAAACAAAATCTAAAAGATTGATTGAATCAGATAAAAATCAACTCACGTCAAGAATTTGAAGATTCTCATTCTCTTGCTTAACAAGAAGTTTCTCATTGAATTGTTCAATGAAATCAACTTTCTTGTTTCGGTGAAGCAAATGATTGAAGGACTTGAGAACTGTGCCATCTTCTATTGACAGAATCTTCAGTGGAACATGACTGATAGCTCTCTTGAAGATCAATAACATTATCCCTGGACTGATATAGGGAAACAAATGGGCAGTACAGTAGTTAGAGAAGTTAAAAGTCTTTCAATCCAAACTAGTTGACGGAACAGTAACGCAATCAACTTTGAAAACATCAAACAACAAAAAAGGGTCAAAGACAGATGGAGGAAAGTTACCTGATCTTAATTTCCTGGACATTTTTATCTGATATCGAATATAGCATGGTATAGTTTTTCAGATCAAAAACCTTGTACACACTGCATGAAACAGCTATCAGGATTAGAGGATGAAACTTTTAGTCTCAAAATTTAGGTTGTTCAGACAAGAAAAGAACCTGTCCTGCGCAGAATAAGTCAGCACCTTTCCATTGACATCATCAAACTCTACAAATCCAGGCCACTTTAATGATTCAGACTCAAAAAGTGCAAACCCTGCATCGGGCTGACCTCTCAGAATATACCTAATATTGAAAAAAACCAGAAACACACATAAGTTTGAAAACCCCAGAAGAACAAAGAACTAGATATGCCCCACAATGGAAGACAACATACTCAATTCTAGTGGATCTGCATTTCAAAGAGCTGAAATTGTCTGAAGCATAAACCGAAACTGTGATGAGAGAATCATTGTTCTTGTTGTAGAACAAGCTCCTGATGACTTCATCTGGACTAACATTCAAAAAGCATATTCTTTTGTTCGTCTCTGCAAATGAAAATTAAGAGTCCGAAAGGTTAAACGTCCAAGGTTACACAGACACAAAGCTGAATGAAGCAAACGTACTCAAAGTTACTTAATTTACCTCTACTAAAAGCTGCGCAGACACCAGAATGAGCAAGCGCAAAGACAATGTCCCTTGCAGCGACAATCTCGATAACTTTTGTTCTTTTCATCAAAAACGGTAATGCAACTAAACAGTGTCCCTTTGGATCGTGTGTATCATATTGCTCCTGAAAAATCAAAAATTCAAAATTAATTTAGCAAGAACAGCTTAATTAGTAAATTAATCAATGTCAATTAAGACAATTTAAGTAAACAATGAGCAAACCAAGCCTATTTCTAGGGTTTGGGAGGGAGATTCTCCAAAATCAAAGAAATTAGGGCAAATCCCAAAGATTAAAAATTTAGAAGCATACCACGAGACGCATGTTGCGAAATCTCTCCTGGGCAGTACTAATAGAGAAAGCTCGATCCTTGCGAGATGAAATTTCTCTACGTTGAAGCTTTTTAACGCTGTTGACGAACCCATCGGGTCGAGACCTTTTCTTAGCCACAACTCTTCTTCCACTACAAGGTCTAGGGCTTGCTGTAATCCTTCTTCCTTCCATCTACTTCTTCCTCTTCCTCCTTCAAAAGCCCCAATATTTTACAGCAGGTTTCGATTTTTTTTTTTTTTTTGGAAACCCTAGAATGATGAGGAAGACAAGGCAAAGAACAGTTAAGAAGAAACCCTAAGCTTTAGGGGAGGAGAAGAGAAGATGAAGAAGAAGCGAGAGTTGGGTATCTCCAGGGAGGAAGACGAGAAGTGACGGCTACTACATGGGAGTGTGACGTAAGCGAGTTTTGAAGATTCAGATTTGGGATTCAATGTTTCGATTTCGAAGCTCTCTCTTTCTTTTTTTCTTTCAAAAATCTCAATTTCGAGCACGAACCAGTCGAATCGAACCGATCTGAATTATTTCCGCATTAGATCGAAGAAAAATTAAAAAAAAAAAAAAAAATTGAATATATTAAAACGGAGCGTTTAAATGTTGGGAAAAATATATAGCTGTCAGAAAAGGGTTGGAAGAAAATAGATTCTATGGGCTGACTAAAGCCCAATAACACATCTCAACGGTTTAAGGATTTACACTTTGTACATGGACATACATTATCATAAGTTTTGATGGTCATTTATGCAGACATGAAGGATAAGTAGTACTAGTTTCTCTTTAAAAAACGGTAAGGAGGTAGTATTATATTATCTACGACCAAAGTTCAAGTAAATCATTTGATTAGAGATACATTTTGAGTTTTAAAAAACAGTTAACATGTACCTCTCAAATCGATTAGACATTCACTTCAAATATATATATATATATATATATATAATATATATATATATATTAGCTTTCCTTACAAACTGTAAAATACATTTTTGAAAAAAAATATGCATAAAAGATAAAAACCTAAATAATACGAGTAAGTTTTCAATCTATATTTATGTCTATGAGTGAAATTTAGAAGTATTCATGTGTAAATTTAGAGCAGACATTGTTCTTTCAACATGAAAATTAAAAGATAATCAAATTGACACAAAATTTGTAAGGTTATGCTGACTGTTCATTTATGCAGGTAGATTAACCAAGCCTCAATAACATCTTTGTTTATAAACAAATATTTTAATAAGAATCATGTTGTCTACAACCTAAAAAAAAAAAGTTGTCTAGGCACATACAAACCATGAAAATGAAGAGTTTAGCTGGGTTAAAGAATATGTAACTTCCTCCATTTCATTACATCGTGTTGTTTTTAATCTTTTCACACAAACTTACGAAAGAAAGAAAAAATATTGTGATATTTAATAGTATATTATTTTGCATCTATTAATACATAGTAATATATTAATAAAGTTTAACAAACATAAATAAGCATTCAAAATACAAAACAGCATTTATACTAAAACTAAATTTGAAATATTAGTAAACAACTTTTTTAAAATATGTACACTGTCGTCACCACTTTTTGGTGAAAAATTATGGTGTGACATTTGAGAAAAAATATAAAAATATATAGTTAATTATAGAAAACCTATACAAAATTTCAGCAAAAAAAAAAAGATTATGAAAAATTCAATCAAATCATGTGATACAAACAAATCCACAATCGCATCAACGAACCAAGAAATCAAATAACGATCGATTAAGTATTCATAAAACACTGAATCGAACAAGCCAGCTCCCAAATTGGGAAAAACCCAGCAAATATCTTTTTAGAAGATTTTTACAGTTTTCTGATAAGATTCAACAATAATGAAAAAGAAAGAGAGAAACATTCGATATGAAGCTTCCTCCAACGGCCATTTAGCCGCTTAATCCTCACCCTCCACGTGTCTGCTTGAGATAAGCCGACTTACGTTTTATTCTCTCGCACGTACCACTCCCCACGTGTGGTCCTGCAACTTCTCTCGCACGTACCACTCCCCACGTGTGGTCCTGCAACACAACTTCCCCTCCTAGCAAAACCTTGACCTCAAGGTTTTAAACATCAAACTCAGGAAACATCTTCCTTAAATTGAAAAGAAATTCTTAAGTAGCTTCTTCCAATGGCTCACCAACCCACTTCACTAACACCTTAGTAGCCGCTTGTCCTTGACGGTTCACCATCTTTCGTTCCACCACCAACTCCGGTTCCTTGACAAACACAGCAGGCATCACAGAGGGTAACTCAGTTGTGGTAGAAACATTACCCACAAGAACCCGTAATTGAGAAACATGAAACACCGGGTGAATCTGTGAAGACGAAGGAAGTTGCAACTTATACGCCACCTCTCCACATTTATCAATAATCTTGTAAGGACCAAAATATTTAGGAGACAGCTTTTGGTTCACTCTGGAAACCACAGATTGATGTCGATAAGGCTGAAGCTTAACATAGACAAAGTCACCAATGTTAAAGGCTCGCTCACTTCTATGTTGATCCGCCATCTGCTTCATCCTATGCTGAGCCCGTAGCAAATGGAACTTAAGGAACTTCAGCATATTCTCACGTTCCTGCAATGAACGAGCTACCACCGCAACCTTACTTTCACCAGGCAAGTAAGGAAGATGGATGGGAGGTGCCTAGCCATACACAGCTTCGAAGGGTGTCATATTAGTAGAAGTGTGATAATTGGTATTATACCAATACTCAGCTAATGCAAGCCATTTACACCACATGTTGGGATGAGCATGACACATACACCTCAAGTAAGTCTCAAGGCATCGATTGACTACTTCTGTCTGTCCATCACTTTGAGGATGATAAGCACTCGACATCTTCAAAGAAACCCCCTGGAGTGTAAAGAACTCCCTCCAGAATTCACTAGTAAAAACTGCATCCCTATCACTTACAATTGAAGTAGGGCAAC
The DNA here is from genome assembly GCA_024034495.1 of Camelina laxa. NCBI lineage: Eukaryota > Viridiplantae > Streptophyta > Magnoliopsida > Brassicales > Brassicaceae > Camelina > Camelina laxa. The sequence goes on along the minus strand of CM043882.1, from coordinate 9,162,190 downwards.
CGTGGAGTTTAAAAACGTTATCCAAGTAAGCTTGTGCCACAGAAAGCGCACTGTAAGGATGTGATAGAGCAACGAAATGAGCAGCTTTACTAAGTCTGTCCACGACCACCATGATAACTGTCTTACCAGCAGAATCAAGCAACCCATCAATAAAGTCCATCGACACTTCACTCCAAATAGACTCCGGAATTGGCAGTGGTTGAAGTAACCCTGGGGATGCGGCATTGTCACTTTTACATTGCTGACACACACTGCAACCCCGAATGAAGGTTTGAATATCCTTCACCATGCCTCTCCAGTAAAACAAGCCTTTCACCCTTTGATAAGTCACCTCTCGACCCGAGTGACCCCCAACACCAGAACAATGGAGCCACTCTAGAATAGCGTTCTTCACAGTCACCACTGCTGGTATAACAATTTTGTTCTTGCGCCTGAGAACATTATAACTCCAAGTATAATGCTTCTTCGCAGCAGGATTCTGTTGTAATAGTGTTATAATCTCCTGAATAGAAACATCCGTCAGATAGCCTGCCTGAATCTCCTTTAAAAGATCACACTCAACTGTTGACATCGCCATATGCAACACTTCAGCCCCTTCAACACGAGACAGAGCATCAGCAACCACATTCTCCTTACCTTGCCGATACTGAATCTCATAATCAAACTCCAACAACTTTGGAAGCCATTGCTGTTGTATTGGGGTATTGAGTCTCTGTTCTAACAAATACTTGAGACTTCTTTGATCCGTTTTAATGATGAAATGCTTGGTCAACAGATAATGTCTCCATTTCCTTACTGCAAAGATAACCGCCAATAGCTCCTTCTCGTATATCGACAACAACAGTTGCTTCCCCTTTAACTGGCGACTGATAAACGCTAAAGGGTGACCATCTTGCCTAAGCACCGCACTGATCCCTTGTCCACATGTGTCCGTCTCCACCACGAACTGCTTGTCAAACAGAGGTAAAGCTAGTACTGGTGCATGACAAAGCGCAGATTTCAAGTCTTGGAAAGCACCTTGAGCCTTGTCTGACCATTCAAACGCATCCTTCTTGGTTAGAGCATGTAAAGGAGCTGCAATAATTCCAAACCCCTTGATGAATCTCCGATAATACCCAGCCAAACCCAAGAATTCTCTCGCTTGCTTCAGGGTACTAGGTACTGGCCAGTCTTGCACCGCTTGAATTTTTGCAGGATCCGTAGCAATGCCCTCTCCACTGATAAAATGACCAAGGTACTCAACACGAGACACTGCAAATGCGCATTTACTCATCTTTGCAAATAGTTTATGGTTTCGCATCAAGTCAAAGACACATTGCAGATGTTGTTCATGTTCCTGCAAGGATGAACTATAGATGAGAATATCATCAAAGAACACCAGAACAAACTTACGGAGATAAGGCTTGAAAACTGCATTCATCAGGCTTTGAAAATTAGCCGGTGCATTGGTGAGACCGAAGGGCATAACCAGATATTCATAATGACCACTATGGGTTTTAAAAGCAGTTTTGTGAATATCCGGTGGTGACATTCTGATTTGGTGGTAACCGGTTCTCAGATCAATCTTAGAGTAAACCACAGAACCACCTAGCTCATCCATTAAGTCCTCAATGAGTGGAATTGGGAATCTGTCCTTCACGGTCATACCATTGAGTTCCCTGTAATCCACACATAAGCGCCATGTCCCATCTTTCTTCTTAACGAGGACAACTGGTGACGCATAAGGGCTTGAACTGATTTGAATCGTTCCACCAGACATCATATCTTCTACAATTTTGTCAATCTCGTTTTTCTGATGCAAAGCATAACGATAAGGACGTTGGTTCACTGGGTTGGATCCTTCCAGTAATTTGATCTGATGGTCATGATTTTCTCTGAACGGAGGCAGTTCAGTTGGTTCAGCAAAAATATCAGGAAACTTAGCGACAATGTCCTCCATGATTGTCTCTTCCTTACTTCCACCAGTTATGGCATTAAGCGTACAAGATGACAATTCTTCTCCTTCTTCAGTTCTTTGCACACAAAGCATAGCAAACTGAGCTTGTTCATCTTGCAACTTCTGTAGTTTCTGCGCCTTCACATCACGCACAGACCCTTGTTTAATTCCATTCAACAACACCTTCTTCTTGGTTGAAACGGAACCTCATTTCCAATTTCAAGAAATCCCATTGGATGACTCCCAATGTCTCTAGCCACTGAATCCCCAACACCATATCCACCCCTTGAAGCGGAATGAGCAGCACATCCGATTGGAACTGAGTTGTGTTGAGCTTCCATCTAAAATTTTTAACCATACCTTCTACTCTTAACTTCCTACCATCCGCTACAGAGACACGAGTGAAACCAACTGAGTCAACCTTGCACCCCAACCTTGCTGCTACCCTCGAATCCACAAAATTGTGAGTAGATCCCGAGTCTACCAATATAAAGAGTATCTTCTTGTCATAAGTGCCCCGCACTCTCATAGTTTTATAGTCTGAGATTCCGAATATAGCATTGACTGAAATCCGAGGCATATTAGTCACATCTTCCTCTACCAATTCCTCCACCGCATCCTCGAATTCCTCTTCCACATCCATCCTGAATAACTGAGTCTTCTTGTGAACCATGTAGTGCTCCGGTGTATATTTCTCATCACAGAAATAGCATAATCCTTTGGCTCTTCTCTCACTCATCTCTTGCTGAGATAGTTTCTTAGCTGGATTACCAGTAGTTTTGAAAGATGATTTGCCACTCTGATGATCAGGTTTAGCTTCTATCTCACCACCACCCTTGCTAACCGTACCTTGTTTGGGAGACCAAGCTATGTTATTAGGCTTTTTGGGATGAGCCTTTTCGTACAGCCTACCCAACAAGAAACAGTGTCGCACCGTCAATGGTTGAAACATGCGTACATGCTTCTGCGTGTCCAACCTCAACCCTGCCAAGTATACACTCACCAAGTATTCCTCCGATAGGTTCAACCGGATCTTGATCATGGTAAACTTTTGGTTATATTCCACTATCCCATCTGTCTCTTGAAGTTGCTTGAGCTCTGCCATGGGATCATCGCAAACATCCTCAAACTGTTCTTTTAACAACTGCACATAACCGTTCCAGTCGTATAACACCTTCAGATCAACCCCTGACTGTATAAAAGAGTGATGCCATGTTGCAGCATGACCATCAAAATAAATCGCTGCTGTCTTCACCTTCATATCATTCGGAGTAAAATCTATACCAAAAAACTCTTCAGCCTTAAACAACCATTCTTTGATTCGAGAACCATCAAAACGAGGGAAATCGATTTTTCCCAACCTAGTAATTCCACCATAGTAATAGTGTGCCTCAGGTCTTACCAGTTCAGGACGATCATCCCTTCTCAAATCTCTGGGTCCCGATCCATCCGCTATGGTGGGAGAAAACACTGAACCTTCATGCTTCGTCTTCGGTGAAACGTCCGGTGAGATCTGTACCGCCTTTCCTTTAACATCCGGTTGAGTGGTCACGCGTCTTAGCAGCTCATATAGATCTGAAAATTGTTTCAGAGTCTCCTGGTGTTGTTTTTCAACCCGAGTTTCCAATCGCGTCATCCTCTCATCCATGGGATCCTTCTCTCGATCCGGTACTACAACCTCATCCTTCATCGCATCTCTAACTTGTGATCTCGTTCCCATCATTTCAACTCCAAAGATCGACTTCGCTCTGATACCTTTGATACAAACAAATCCACAATCGCACCAACGAACCAAGAAATCAAATAACGATCGATTAAGTATTCATAAAATACTGAATCGAACAAGCCAGCTCCCAGATTGGGAGAAACCCAGCAAATATCTTTTTAGGAGGTTTTTACAGTTTTCTGATAAGATTCAACAATAATGAAAAAGAAAGATAGAAACATTCGATATGAAGCTTCCTCCAACGGCCATTTAGCCGCTTAATCCTCACTCTCCACGTGTCTGCTTGAGATAAGTCGACTTACGTTTTATTCTCTCGCACGTACTATTTCTCACGTGTGGTCCTGCAACTTCTCTCGCAGGTACCACTCCCCACGTGTTGTCCTGCAACATCATGACACGCACCTTATTTTTTTTATCAAACTCCCTTCTTCGCACCTCAAGCAGTCAAGGTGAACTAATTAATGCAAATAAAATCTTTAAAACAATATAAATATGGTCAATCCTTTGAAACAATGTATCCGAAAAGTCAATTCCATGTTTCAGCAAAATTTTCATAAATTCTTAGAAATATTTTAGCAAACTGAACTTCTCAATCATGTGATTAGTGAATTAAAAATTAAACTGGCGTACGTTCGCTGCAGAAGAAAAAAGAAAAAAAAACTCGATAAAACAAATAGAAAGGCATATGATTTATATTTTTTTTACTAAGCGAGCCAGATATAACGCGGGCCAAAACACAAAAGTCAGTCTCGTGTAAACGAAGAATTGGACCCAGATAATGACGGTGTGGTGGTGACTTGATCTTTTCTTTGAGTTTGTTTACGTAATAAACCCACACGAAATTAGGCAAAAGCGACGGATAACGCACCAAGCATGGTTTCTCTGTTACAAAACAAAACCATGTGTGATATCAACCCGTAACCTCACTTTATTATTTTAGTATATATCAATCTCCCTTATTCCCCCACCTCCACAGCTGAACTAATTAATGCAATTCTTAGAAACGATATAAATATGGTCAATCAATACAAATTTGGTTTAATAAAAAGTTCAACCAACAACCATTTTTTTAAAAGAAGTGGTGTCAATACGGCGTTCGACCAAGTTTGATATGTGGAGTGTAAACGGTCTTACGCTGTTTAAATGGCAATTGATGAGGTTGACTACTACTATATTTGTATATTTTGTCCTTGTTTATTCCTTTTTAATCCAAATTCTAAGTTTTTTTACACATTTGTTTAAACTTAATTATAAATACTACACATTAGTTATTTTGTGATTGACAATTATCCACTACTACTTAATAATATTCAACTATTTTAAAATTTCCTGTTTACAATTCATTATCAATAAGAAATTTTAAATGCATAGAAAACCTAATATATACTCATTTTCGTGCAAATAATTTTTTTAATAAGAATTCGAATTAATATATGTTTTTAAAATATTTATTTTATGAATTTAGAATGGTAAAGCAAATAGAATTTGGAGTAAAAAAATTCTAGTTTTACCTAATACTAAAAATTTGAAGCAGTATATAACTATATATATACACCCACAAAAATAAAGTATCTTATTAAAAAGATATATAATTCCTTCCCAACTTATGAAATAGCAGATATAATTATTTTTCATCAATTAGGTTTAACTTTTCAGTAATTGGAAGCTTCTAAATTTCTGATTATTTTATATGATTTACTGCCAAAAAAGGCCTTAAAAATACTTTAGACTTTAGAAATACTCTCATAAAAACTCGTGGCAAATTTAGAAATATTTTTAATCGAAAATATTTTTATTTAATTTTTTTTAAAAAACGGATGTATTACTTATTTATAGGAGTCCTGTCATAAAAATTAGTTACAGAAAAAAAAAAAGGGTCTCACATTTAAGGAAAATAAAAAAAAAAAAAACTCTGAGGAAAAAAAAAGCGTAACAGAGAAGACGAAGACGAAGAAGCAAGTATGAGTGGTGGTTCTGTTTCAATCAAATCCGATGATAAAAAGGAAGAGAAGCCAGCAGCTGCCATGTTACCACCACCTCCCAAACCAACCCCTTCTTCCATGGAAACGCAATCCGGTAAAAATAAATCGCGGCGGAAACGCAACTGCAAAATCTGCGTCTGTTTCAGTATCCTTCTCTTCCTCCTCATCTGTATAATAATCATCATCTTAGCTTTCACTCTCTTCAAACCAAAACGCCCAGTCACAACAATGGATTCCATCTCCGTCGAACGTCTCCGAGCTTCCGTCAACCCACTCCTCCTCAAAGTCTTCTTAAACCTAACGCTAAACGTCGATCTCTCGCTTAAAAACCCTAACCGGGTCGGGTTCAGCTACGATTCGTCTTCGGCGCTGCTTAACTACAGAGGCCAGCTGATCGGTGAAGCTCCACTCCCGACGGACAGAATCGCGCCGCGGAAAACGCATCTTTTGAATCTGACGCTGACGCTAATGGCGGATCGTTTGTTGTCTGAGTCGGAGCTTTTGTCTGATGTCATGGCTGGCGTCATACCGCTCAACACGTTTGTTAAAGTCTCTGGTAAAGTAAGCGTTCTCAAAATCTTCAAGATTAAGGTTCAGTCGTCTTCTTCTTGTGATCTCATCGTCTCTGTTTCGGATCGTAACGTCACGAGTCAGAACTGTAAATATTCAACTAAGTTATAAAAACAACAGATCTTGTATCGTAGATCTACAAACTACACTTTGTCTTCTTGTTTTGTCTTTTTTTTTGGTATTTTAAATTTGGTACCCTCTGATTTATGTATGTATTATTTGCTTTAATCAAAAATAGAGATTTGCTTTTGCTTTTTTAATGATCTTGTTGAGATCTTATAATTGATTCAGCAAAATTAGTAATACGTTTTTTAGTCAATGGTGTCAACGTATACATGTAGCTATCTTTTTCAAAATTTTAAAGTTACATAAAGAAAAAGTCAGGTAAAGGATATCAAAAATCAGATGATTCTTAATTACTTGTACAATCATATAATGTAGGCAGTTTGTAAGGAAGTAGTTGGGAGCTCAAACCGCATTTAAAACACTATCTTCTTTACTTTAGCTAGATCCATCTATATTTTCTACAAGTGTGGCTTGAAGCTCTCCAAATAATACAAGATATAAAGATCCACACATATATTTTATAGTTTGTTGTCATGGCCAGGCGTATGCGTAAATCATCCAAACGGTGCGATTGCTGCACACCTTGGTGTATTGTCTTGACCATTCTAATCCTCGCCTTCGTCATTGCCATAATCTTGGTATTGGAGGTTTACAAACCGAAAATCCCTATAACGCAGATCTAAATCAGCCACGAGTCACCTTACAAGGCGTTGGTTTGATGTTCATCTCAATTTCACAGTTAGTAGTCTCCATATTCTGGTAGTGAATCGCAACAGTCAGCGTTTCAAGCACGAGATAGGGGAAGACATTAGTTGTATACAAAGAAACAAGTTGGTGATGTTGATCGTCCCTCAGGTACATTGCCAGCTAAATTTCTTTGATTCTAGCTTCTCGACTTACTCTTCAAATCGACTAGTTTGTTTCAGACATAAGTAGCAAAGATTGTGTTGGAAACAAATAGAGAGATCCTGTAGGGAAGTCAAGCTGTTGGGAATCTTCAAGACACACTTTAGTTCGGATTGTAAAATCAATATGACTCCCCCTTCTATGAAAGTGTAGAACCAAACAAGAATGTAAAATGAGCTCTAAGTTGTATATTGAATTCGTCTTTTGGTATCCATATAGGCAGACAAAAGGATTGATTTTTATGTCATACACTAGTAAAGACTGTATTTTTCAACTCCATCTGAATATATCTCCCTCTCTCTCGATCCTAAGTTCATCTCCATCTAAATTTCTTAAGAGAATAGAAACTACAAAGATCTTTACCAGAAAAGAGGGGAAGAACAAAAGCATTCATCTATATGCTCATCGTCTCAACTCTAAAGAAAGCATTTTTTAACAATTGAATCTCACAAAACAAAAACAAAATGATCTCATATCTGCATCAACAACTGTTCTTACGATATTACATAGCAAAAGACGAACAATTTCAAAGAAAGAGAGATATTATTGACCTTTTAGACAAGTTCAATGTAAGCCATTGGAGCATTATCACCTCTCCTTGGAAGAGTTCTGATGATCCTCGTATATCCTCCATTCCTCTCACCATATCTATCAGGAACCTCAGCAAACAGAGCATGAACGATCTGCTTCTCGTAGATATAACCCAAAGCTTGTCTTCTCTTGTGCAACGAACCGTCTTTAGCCAATGTAATCATCTTGTCAACGAACTTCCTCATGGCACTGGCTCTAGCACGAGTAGTCTTGATTCTCCCATGCTTAAGAAGCTGCGTCGTAAGTCCTCTCAGAAGAGCTTTACGCTGGTCCGGTGGTCTGTTCAGCTTCGGAACACGTCGTCCGTGTCTCATAGCGTAAACACGACCACCACCGTCAACAATTTTGAATCCATTCTCAAAACTCTGCCAATCTGCGTTGCGAAATTCCCAAAATAAGCCCTAAAGATTCAACTGAGCCGAAATTGAAATTATGTTTATGTGGAGGTTTGAAATGTTTACCTGGAAGTCCAATTGAGAGGAGAGGGTTGACCGGAGAGAGACCAGAGAACGAAGGGAGTGAAGGAGAAGAGATGGGGAGACGGAGAGTGACCGGACGGCGAGAAGATGATGAAGGTAACCGGAATGATGACGGAGACGGAAGAGCTGATTTGAGAGAAGACATGCTCCAAACTCTGCTAACGGAATCTGTAGGTGTCGCTGCCATTGCCATGGACACTGGAATCGCCATTAGAGTGTGATTCTCTCTGCAACAAAGGTTGCTTTTGCTGGAGTCGAATGGATAAGGGGGGGATGATGGATAGAGAAAGAGGACTTTGTTTATCAGAGACCATTTTATGGGCCTTAATGGGCTTAACAAACGGTAGCTCTTACACAACAGAGTTTTTTGCATTTGGTCTTAGGACTTGAGAATGGAACTTCTTTAGGCTATTATGATGTAATGTTTAAGAATTGTTTATTTATATGCTACTTGCTAAAAAGTAAAAACATATACAATCATGTATTTTATTTTACATTGTCTTCGTCCAGCATATAAAGACAAAGAGAGGTATCGATTCATCGTAAGTATACAAATGGTAGGATACAAATAGAAAGTTATTTATGTGCAAATACTTTTCCAGGAATGAATGAATGCTATCATACAAATAGAGACAAGTGTGAAGTAGACCCTTTAACTTTCCACTCCACTAAATTACCTTACATAAACTAGTTATATTGGTTAAACTCTCATAATGAGTATTAATATCATTTTGATTGAACATAAAGAGTATAAAAAGAAATCTGTATTATGAAAGATGGCTAACTCTCTCCATCTCAGTGACACATCAGTAGTGGAGAGAGTGCCACCTTTCTATATTCATTAAAAGCAAAGAGATTTATTCATGTATTTTATTCATTTTTACTCCGTCTGTATCACAATAGATGATGTTTTAAGATTTTTACATGAATTAAGAAAAACATTTAATGTCTAGCAATAACTGTATTATTTATTTATAATAACATATTTTATAATTATTAACCATAGTATTTCATCAAACTTTTAAATTTTCATTTAATGATTCTTGAAATTTGTAATTTCTTAACATTAATTAATAAAAGTATACAGAAAATCATCATTTCTGATACGGAGGGAGTATATCATAAAAACAGTTTCAATATTTACATAAAAATTTAGAGAGGCTTATAACATGTCCCAAGAAAGTAGATGCATCACCAAAAGACAAAAAAGGCATCGGATTGAATCAAAGAGTCACTTCTTCCTCTCGGCGTAAACTATGAATCTATGGATATATGGTTTAGGAGTTACAATTTTGTCAATATTTTAAAGAATTGCAGCAGTGATAGAGATATTTGTTTATATTGTAAAGAAATTCATGAAAGTTTGTCCCTGAAAAAATATTTTTTTGAAGAAGATTGGAGTTTTGTTCACTTTCAAATGGAAGATAATTGAATAAAATTGTAGAATGTTAGTTTAGCAAAATACAGAGACAAAGAGGAAGGGGTTTTCATATTCTAATATTTAGAAGTTGTCAAAAAGAAAATTAAATGAAATTCTTATTAAAAAAAAATTGTAGAGTTATATTCAAGAAATTAAAGAGCTAACATGAAAGGAATATATCTATCTTAATTATATATATTAAAGAGTTAACTAAGCTGCAATCTTGATAAATTAAAATGTTATTATTTCATAGTATATAACTAAGAAGCTAAAAAATTCTTTATTACAAAATATGCATCCTTAGATCAAGCATTCATTTGAAATATATTTTTAGAAGTTTTAGACAAGAATTGTAAAATGTTTAAGCTCTCAAAACAAAGTTGTCCATGCAGGAATCTAATAATTCAATTACAAAATAAAAACCTGTTTGAATTATTAAAAATATCAAAATCAAAATTATAAGATTTTCACAATTAAAAAATACATAAATTTTACAAAAAAATAAATTATTAGTAAAATTGTTTAAAAAATGATAAATCATAAATAATAATAATAATAATAATAATAGAACTATGATGTATTTTTTGGGGAAAAATATAAGACGTTGTATGATAGATACATTCATACATCATACATTATACATTTTGTTTTTTCAAACATGAAGTTTGTGAAAAATACGGTGGGGTAGCAAGTGAGTGAGCAACCCAATTAGAATTAGGCAGGCAATTAGCGAAATAACACTAAAAGGGCAGAAAAGACTTTTTGGGAATATGAACTTGGAGAAAGACATTCAGCTTTTTACGCTGAGATACTTTCATATTGAGCCGTGTGTGTTGGTGTTCCGAAGAGAATTAACTAATTTAAAAGAAAAAGAAAAAAAAGAATAGTTGGAAGTGAAAAAGGGGAAAAACAAGATCGTAAAAAGCGTGGATGGTTTCTTATAGGGTTCACTGCCATACATGCCAAAGCCAAGCCAAGCCATGCTATTATTATAATTCGGCCATGGGGGCTAGTGTTTTTGACGTACAAAAGTCTAAAAATTGTCAGTCAAACAGGTCCAAAACTTTGTAATAAAAACTATATAATAATAGTAGTAAAATAAAATAAAAAAATGTTTAGAAAAAAGGACAAAAGGGAAAAGAAGAGGATGCAGATGAAAGCAAAATGTCAAACACTAGTTTCAGATTTTATCGGGAACTGGGGTTTGACAGTTGGTGTAATGGCTTCATCAAAACATGTGCTGCTCTCTCCTCTTTTCTTCCTTTTTTCTTCTTTTGTTATTTACTGTTTTAGCTCTACGTCTTGTCCAATTGCTCTTATGTAAAATGCCTTTTTTACTTTATTTTTTTTTATATTAAGTGACTTTGGCTTTTTTTCTTTTTTAAAATAGAATAGATTTCTTCTGTTTCTCTCATCTCTTTCAATTAGGACGGTTTAAGGAAAACCATATTTCTAATTTTAGCACAAAATAGCAAGTTGGCTATACTATTGGCCACCACTGCCCATCTTAGTAACAAGCAAGCACATCGTACCACAAAAAATGTCGAGACTTCTTCGTCCACATCTCTCATACCAAACCTGTGGTGCTGTGCAGCCTGACTCTAACTCTAAATAACTTGGGTTATGAGTCCAAGCCTTGTCACTCTATAGAAAGTAGAAACCGTTCATTTCACATAAGTCAAGGTTTTAGTTTATTAGTAGAGCTTAAAAGACGAATTGTGTTTTTTTTTTTTTTTTTTTTTTTGTGGGGTGAAGTGTCATTTTAGTTATTTGTATTAATTATTATCGGTTTTGAACAGTGGTCCGCTTAGTATACGAGAAATGGCTTTATGATATGATTCTCGTCGTGTACACTATTATACGAGTCGAACCATGGAACATCATGTATTGAATTTATTTGGGTTTCCACTTACTCCACCGCAATTGTTGTACTGCTGCTAACCAGAAAAATTACTTCCTCGTAATGCGAATATTCCGTTACTTACAATTGAGTAAGAAAAATCTGAATTTTTGGTATATTGTAGATTAATAATAAAGTATATATATATATAGAGCCAACCAGTTCCACGAAATTGAGCTCTCTCTATTATTATTATATAGCAAACAAAATATTATCTTCTTGTGATTAGTTTGAGAGAGAGGAGAGGTCAAGAAGAGAGTAAGAGATGGATCGGCAAAAGCAAGACGTCAAACACGCAACGACGAACAATTCCGATCACGCACCTAATCTCTTCCCAATTTTTATTATTTTTCCAACTCAGTCCTGAGTCCCCCCTCATCAATTAATTAACCCACCCAATAAATTAAAGGACAGAGACAGAGAGAGAGCGAAAGAGAGAGAGAGAAGAGGTAACATGAATAGAGGTGTAAAGAGTCATTAAATGTAACGAAGCGACATTCACAATAATTCGAAAGGTGGAAGACGATTTAGATACGGCCAGGATCCTTTTCACTACACTGTCCTCCTCGTCCACCTCAATATACCAAAACCAAAACCCCTTTTTCCGGGATTCATCCTCCAACTCACTTAGTTCCAAATTCACCCTCACTGAGTTTTTTCCCTTTTTCTTCATCGGAGATCGTGAAGAACATCAAGTAAATTAAGCATCCCCATAGATTTTTAAAAAGATACTAGCTTTTTCTACTAAAAAAAGCCCTCTTCTGTTTGGAAATTTTCGATTTTGGATTTTGCTGCTCCCCTATTATTTTGTTTCTATTTATAACCATGCAATCCCACGACCAACCCTTCAATCTCCATGGCGGATTCCGGCGATTTCAACGGTGGTCAACCTCCTCATAGTCCTTTAAGAACCACTTCTTCCGGTAGTAGTAGTAGCAACAACCGTAGTGGTGCTCCTCCTCCTTTAGTGATGGTGAGAAAACGATTAGCTTCCGAGATGTCTTCTAACCCTGACTACAACAACCCCTCTCGCCCTCCTCGCCGTGCCTCTCACCTTCTCGACTCCAACTACAATACTCTTTCACCACAACAACAACAACAACAACAACAACAACAACCACCGTCTCTTGCTGCGGCGACGGCTGTTGCTTCTCAGCCAAACCCACCTCTCTCTGTCTGTGGCTTCTCTGGTCTTCCGGTTTTCCCTTCAGACCGTGGTGGTGGTCGGAATGCTATGTCCGTACAGCCAATGGAACAAGACTCTTCGTCTTCGTCAGCTTCACCTACAGTTTGGGTTGACGCCATTATCAGAGACCTTATCCACTCCTCAACTTCGGTCTCAATCCCTCAACTTATCCAAAACGTTAGAGACATTATCTTCCCTTGTAACCCAAATCTAGGAGCTCTTCTTGAATATAGACTCCGATCTCTCATGCTTCTTGATCCTTCCTCCTCCTCCGACCCTTCTCCTCAATCTTTTGAACCTCTCTATCAGATCTCAAACAACCCTTCTCCTCCTGTAACTCAACAACAACAGCACCAACAACAACAGCAGCAACAACACCAACAACAGCAGCAGCAACAACAACATAAGACTCCTCCTCCACCTCCTATTCAGCAACAAGAGAGGGAGAATTCTTCCACCGATGCACCACCGCAACCAGAGACGGTGACCACCACCACAGCCACCGTCACAAATACGGCGGAGGCGTTAAGAGAGAGGAAAGAAGAGATTAAGAGACAGAAGCAAGACGAAGAAGGTTTACACCTTCTCACATTGCTGCTACAGTGTGCTGAAGCTGTATCTGCGGATAACCTCGAAGAAGCAAACAAACTTCTTCTCGAGATCTCTCAATTGTCAACTCCTTACGGAACCTCAGCGCAGAGAGTAGCTGCTTACTTCTCCGAAGCTATGTCAGCGAGGTTACTCAACTCGTGTCTAGGGATTTATGCGGCTTTGCCTTCACGGTGGATGCCTCAAACGCATAGCTTGAAGATGGTCTCTGCGTTTCAGGTCTTTAATGGGATAAGCCCTTTAGTGAAATTCTCACACTTTACAGCGAATCAGGCGATTCAAGAAGCGTTTGAGAAAGAAGACAGTGTACACATCATTGATTTAGATATCATGCAGGGACTTCAATGGCCTGGTCTATTCCACATTCTTGCTTCTAGACCTGGAGGACCTCCTCACGTGCGTCTCACGGGACTTGGTACTTCCATGGAAGCTCTTCAGGCTACTGGGAAACGTCTTTCGGATTTCGCGGATAAGCTTGGCCTGCCTTTTGAGTTCTGCCCTTTAGCTGAGAAAGTTGGAAACTTGGACACTGAGAGACTCAATGTGAGGAAAAGAGAAGCTGTTGCTGTTCACTGGCTTCAACATTCTCTTTATGATGTTACTGGCTCTGATGCACATACCCTCTGGTTACTCCAAAGGTAATGAAACACTCACTACCTCACTCTTTGATTATATAAATTGTTTAAGATTAATGGAGAGAGATGTTCTAAAAAGTGGCTTTTTTTGGGTTAATGATTGGGAATGAACAGATTAGCTCCTAAAGTTGTGACAGTAGTTGAACAAGACCTGAGCCATGCTGGTTCCTTCTTAGGAAGATTTGTGGAAGCAATACATTACTACTCAGCACTGTTTGATTCGTTGGGAGCAAGTTACGGCGAAGAGAGTGAAGAGAGACATGTGGTGGAGCAGCAGCTATTGTCGAAAGAGATAAGGAATGTATTGGCCGTGGGAGGACCGTCGAGGAGTGGGGAAGTGAAGTTTGAGAGCTGGAGGGAGAAAATGCAACAATGTGGTTTCAAAGGTATATCTTTAGCTGGGAATGCAGCTACACAAGCGACACTTCTGTTGGGAATGTTTCCTTCGGATGGTTACACTTTGGTTGATGATAATGGTACGCTTAAGCTTGGATGGAAAGATCTTTCGTTACTCACTGCTTCAGCTTGGACGCCTCGTTCTTAGTTTTTGTTTTTTTTTCTCTCTTTGTCACAAAACAATGCCCATAAATATAGATTTTACCTGGGTTTACTTTTTTTTCTTCTTTTGGTTATGTATCAAAAAGAGAGGATTCTTACTTAAGTTGTTGTCTCAGTTGAACTCTGTATTGGTTACCTCACTGGTGGGAATACATAGAAGTTGATCTTGAATAAACAAGTTGATATGGAAGCAAGCAAATGACAATGATACATCAAAAATAAAAATGAAAACACGTATATATATATGGTCTTAGGGATAAAGTGAAAACAGTGCACATTTTAGATTTACATGATGTATCACATGCAATTTTCTCTAAAGCTGCAGAATATTTTTGATAGTTATCCATTTTTGTTGTTATAAAAAACGGTGAAGTTATACTTTTATGCCTAAGTGATGCATGTATTATATAGTCTACACATTATAAACAAATACTTGAAATTGACGAAACATTGAAAAAAAAAAAATTGGTTGATTAAAATAGCTGATGATATTGTCTTTCTATAACACTTTAGTTACCTAGTGTAGGTTATATTGACCAGGTTTAATCAACCATTTGATATCATGAAACAACACCACAATGGCTTAGACCGTGTACGTGTTTTAGATAATTTACTTGAATTGAGGGTGTCGAACACACACGCACACTCACACTCGTGTGTATGCTCTCTCAAGCAAAGAGTTCAGAACTGTATTTAGTGGTGGTCCTGGTGGAGCATTCAAAATTTCAATTAATCAAATCTAACTTAACATTATAGCAAAAGTGGTGAAATTGTATGAAAGGGTCAAATTAGGGTCAAATACGCAATTTAAATGTTAATTACGTACCTTTAAAAGTAAAAAACGTTTAACATACTTACCTTTTTCTCTATTTTGTTTATAATGTAATGTATATGGATTGCAATAAATAATACTAATAACTCTATTTTTGTAAATATGCACGCCTTTCCATTGTATCTCATCATCTTCAACAACGCGAAACCCTAATCTGGTTAAACTTCTCCGATTCGGCCAAGTCCACCGCAGAGCTCTGAATACGTCTCTCGCGATTCGCAAATAAATAATCAATCGCTGTTGAATATTACTACACCCAGTGTTTTCAATTTTTCTTTCTCTTGAGTTCTCTCACGGGTACTGCTCGCAACCATTCCGATTCATACGGCTAACTTCATCGCTCGAGTTCTCTCGCTATCGATCGTCTCGTTACCTGCTTCAGGCTTGTCTCTCACTCTCACATCTGATTCTTCGGTTCTCTATATTATCAATAGATTTCTTATTCCAAGTATTTGTTCCGCTGTTATCACAGCTCAGCGCCATCTTCCGTTCGCTGGTGTCTTTTTGGTCCGGAGTCGTCGTGTTGCTTTTAGTTCATCGTGGTTGAGCGTGGTAGGTATGCTCATCTATCATTACATATTTTCGTGGATGTGAGAGCAGTTTAGATTTGTTTGTATGTCATTTTTGCAACGTTTAAGATTCAAATTATAGGGAATTTAGATTAAGCAATTGTTGTTATTCGATGCCCCTATCTGTATTTGGTTTTCCCAATTGATTAGCGAAGTATGCGTGACAAAATATTTAAGGGCCTGATTGTTAGTTAAATGTAGAATGATCTGTATGGTTGTAAGCATTCTTTTTGTGCTTTTCCTACTTCCTAACCAATGCTGTTATTCTACTTAGTGAGAATATCTAGCTAGTTCTAGAATAGTCTCTTTACCTAAATGATCTGTCTGATTTAGATATGTATGTCTCTGTCGACCTTTTAAAGTTTAATTTTGCCATGGCTTTATTGTAGTAATCTGTTTCGTGGTGAATGAATTCAATTTCGAAATAAGATGGGATCAGTCGTGGGATTTCTTGATTATATACGCATTAACAGAAACCTGTTTGTTTTTGCGTGTATTTCAGAGAAGAGCTTTAAACATTAATTTTTGAATTCTCTGACCGTCAAAGATTTGCTCGGTGTGCTGGCACGAAATGGATCCTGGTCGATATGGTCGTCAGCAAGAATGGGATAATAACAGTGTAATTGTGGTTTTCTCCTTACATATATGGGATGAATAGACAAGAAATTTTTAGGGATGTTGTGAATGTCAATTTTTACGGCCCTCATCCGTGGAGTGAGAGACGTGGAGAGTGAGGATGTGGATGGGATTTGGCTAACGTAATATCAGTCATGATGTTTGTTGCTGACATAGCTTATTCTCTTCAATTCACAGGCTCCGGAGGGTTATGGTACTGAGCATGATCCAAATAATCGGTTAGTGCTACTTGAATTGACTATATTGATGTATTTTTTTAGTTCCCAAGGGAGAAACCTCATACTGTATATTAATTTGAACTACTATCACTAAATAGCATTTCATGTGCTTTATTTGGTTTGGTTACTTGTGCTTATATTTTCATGATACTTCATTTCTTTATGCCTTTTATGTACCTCCAATGCTACATTTTTCTTGCAGGTTTGGCGTATCATATGATGAGGGATATCCTGATGAAAGGTTGATGCGGGATGATGGCTACAATTACCCACCTGGACAGAATACTCTGGGTGCGCTGCCTCAACCTAGAAGGCGAAACTATGAAGAAAATTATCCTCGTGAACTTCGCAGGCAAGAAAAGCCGTACATGGATTCAAATTATGCTGCTGATTATTATCACGATAGTGAAGTTGCGAGTCGAAATGGATACTACCGTGATCATGAACACGAAAGGTCCTCACGGTATGATGGCCGCGATGACTATTCTGGTAGTGATTATACCCATAGATCTAGAAGTTACCATCATAGTAGAGAAGCTAGCCGGGAGAAAAGTTATGATTATGCTCGCCGGAGTTATGATTCTGATTATGAAAGGGGCAGTGTTCGAGATGGCAATCGAAAGAGTCGGGATTCGCAGGATAGAGGACGGGACTCACGAGATAGAGTATGGGACTCACGTGATAGGGACTGGGACAAACGATGTTTCAGCCGTGAAAGAGATGAGAGTCCTCATAAGAGATATGAGAAATCACAATCTCGATCTACCGGACGTGAGTTCTCTAGATCAAGATCTCCTAGGGGTCGTAGCCATGGGCGGAGTTACCGGGAGGACAGCTATGAGGGCGATCACTGGCATGAAAGTGAGAGGCGAAGAGAATACGAAGATAGACATGACCAGGATCATTTTTCTGCTGTATATAATATTCTCCCATCCCTGGTTTAAATTATTTTGTTGTGAAGACATTTTAAAAAACCGTTCCTATATTTTTATGGTTTTTGCTAGACCCCATCCGCCACTGTTCTTGTGAAGGGTCTCTCAATGAAATCAACAGAAGAAGATCTATACCAGATTCTGGTAATCTCTTCTTTATTTTTTGAGTTTGTATATTCTGAGGGTTGAACAGTTTTATTTTGCATGACTTCATTATTCCCTTATGCATGACTAGGCTGAATGGGGTCCATTGCATGATGTCCGTGTGATTCGGGAGCAAAGTTCTGGGATTTCTCGTGGATTTGCTTTTATAGATTTCCCCACGGTGGTATTGCTTTCAACTAAACTGTTAATTACTTGTGATTTATTCAATCCAGTGTGTGCAATTATGTATGTTTGTCTGAGCAGGATGCCGCACACATCATGATGGACAGAATTGAGCCTGACGGTATAGTTTTGGATGGAAGGAAGCTAATGTTCCATTACAGGTCTTTTCTTATTTCTGGAGATCCTACAGGAATCATAGATTCATTGCATTCAATTAAAATTTCCTTGACCTTTTTGATATCAGACTCTCAGTTAGCTGTATAGTATTCTTACACTGAATTTTGGTGTTGCAGCAGCCAACCTAGTGGTAGGGCTGGTGTGTCCCGTAGGCAGGAACATTCTTCTAGGCGCAGTTATGGTGGAAATCGAAGCATGATGGTTCCCACAGATTGGATGTGTATAATCTGTGGCTGTATCAATTTTGCGCGGCGAACCTCCTGCTTTCAGGTTGGTTCATTCTTCCAAAGAAAGTTTTGCGAATTTCATAGTCAGGACTAGAGTAGAAACCCATCTTTTAACTACAGATGAAATTGCAGGAAGAAACTGCTCATTGTTGTTTTCATGAGTTGGTGATGACAATACTAAAATAGGTAGAACTGATCAAACCCTCAGGAGAAATCTGTATTGTATAGAGTTATTCAGTTCTTTGTTGGTGACGAATATGTTTACATACATATGTCGGTAGTAATGGTATTCAAGATTTTATCTTATGTAAACACGTTGGTGACATACGAAGAATGTATTTGGTTGCATTTACAGTAATATGTTTGTTAGTATATACAGTTTTCATAATTTTAATGTCAGTAAGAGAACTTATATAACATCCTTGGACTGATATTTATTGATGGGTTCAGATTTATCTTTCCTTCTATTTGTTTAAACTCCTTTTAAGTGTTTATTAATAGTTCGATGTGGTGGTCACTTGTTCTAAGTCCTTCTTTGCAATGCAGCTGTCTGTGTCTTGTTTAGATTAGTTACAGGCTGAAACAATTCATGGTCTCTTTCTCCGTACGCAGTGTAATGAACCCAAGACCAAGGATTCTCCTGCAGCTGATGTAGGTTTATCAAACTCAGCATCAGGAAAACGAACTTCGGAGACAGGTTCATTTTATTTATAAGATGTTTTAGTTTTCTTGTAGGGTCAGAATACAGTTGAAAGTGTATAAGGTTATAGTTATTTGCATTTTTCTACTTGCCATTTATACGTAAGAAATATTCTTCTCTTCCAGGTCCAACTCATGTCTTAGTTGTACGTGGGTTGGATGAAGATGCTGATGAGGAAATGATTCGGTATGAATTTTCCAAACATGCTCCTATCAAGGTCGACAAAAACCCTTTTTGGATTTGTTATATAATAGGATATGTATTTTTTACGTCAGTTGACCTGGTTTTTCTCTTTCACCCATTGTGTAGGATCTTCGTCTTGTGAAAGACAAATTCACACATGTTTCACGAGGATTTGCATTTGTGCATTTTTGCTCGGTAAGGTCTCAAAGCCATGTCATTTGTTGCACTTACTAGTCTCAGTATTTTAATCCTCAAATCTCTCTTCTGTTTATCTTTTCCCTTGCTAATAAAATTTAATTGTAAGTGTACCTCTTGATCAAGGAGTTATTAGATGGTGCAGGAATTTGTAACCCAGTCTAGATGATCATTAGCACCTGTTTTTGATATATATATTTAATATTCTAAGTGTCAGGAACAAACTCTTTAGTAGATATATTCTGCTAGTGTTGTGGGTAGTCTTTGCATTATTCGGAGATGGGCTCGCTCAACAATTTCTTTTTTTCGTGCTATCTTTATAATCGTTAACCACTTCTTGCATGGACCTTAAAAGCTTGTGTAGAGGTGTAGTAGATTATTTCCCGAGGTCGCAGATTCTCTTACCAGTTCAATATTTTGCTGGTGATCAGATTTGGTAGTAGAATTGGTTTGGTATATCCAAATATATAGTTCCCCAATCTATGTAGGTATCTGAGTATTTTTTAATCTACCTACCAAATTAAACAGAAAAACATGATTAACGTGTAGGTTGAGGATGCTACCAAGGCACTTGAAGCAACAAACGGAACAGCTCTTGAAAAGAATGGTAAAATTCTTAGAGTTGCATATGCAAAGAGTGTGCATGGTTCTGGAACTGGTATAGCAGCACCCTCTCACTCCAGCAACCTTGCTGCTGCTGCAATTGAAGCTGCAGCATTTTCTCAGCAGGTACTTAAAGATTGTTTTTATCCGGTTTCCCTCTCTGTATTGGCTGGTCAGACATTCATTATTAATTTTTCTTAGTAGCATCCGGTGGCTTTTCTTGAAGATTCTCTTTTGAGTAGTCTTGATAATTGTGCACTGCCACTCATTTTTGTTATTATTAGTATGACGGTGTTGGATGGGCTCCAAAGGAATACAATCCTAATGAGAATCAAACCACTGGAGAGCAGGCCCAGGGAGTTGAGGAAATTGAATCCCAGAAAGGGGATTCCGCTCCACAGTCTGGCTATGTGTGGGATGAAGCATCTGGTTATTACTATGATGCTGCTTCTGGATACTACTATGACGGAAATTCAGGTTTGCACTTATTTATATTACTTTATCTGTTTGAAATGGTTGCATAGTTGGTTGAAATTCAGGTTTACATGAATTGTTTGAAGTGCGTTGTTAGAGGTTTGAAATTGCCTTACGTAGATGTATTCATTCAGAGGATAGTTTCTTAGCAAATATAAGTCTTCACCTTTGGGTTGTTCAGGGTTGCTATTCTTTTATGACAATGAAGTTCTTATACTTTGTATGCACCAAACTAGCAACATGGAGATATAAGCTTTATGCCTTAACTAGACTTTATAGTATGGCTGTAGAGATTACGCAAGTATTGTATGATACAGTTTGTTATGGCTGCTGTAGGACTTCCAATGGATGTTTGTCACTTTTGACTTTTATGTATTACTCAGTAAAGAGGACCTTATATATATATATAT
This sequence comes from Camelina laxa, assembly GCA_024034495.1. NCBI lineage: Eukaryota > Viridiplantae > Streptophyta > Magnoliopsida > Brassicales > Brassicaceae > Camelina > Camelina laxa. Next base: position 9,141,143 of record CM043882.1, on the reverse strand, counting down.
ATATATGCCTTGAAAATCGTATCTGATAGAGCTCAGGGGTGAAATGTTTTAACGGTTCTGGTTATCAATAGTCCTCTCTAATTGGTGTGTGGTGGTGAACAATTTGGTTTCGCTGGTGTGAGATGAAGGTAGTATTTTTAATTAATCATATGCTTCTAAATATGCAGGTCTTTATTATGACAGTAATAGTGGGCTTTGGTACTCGTATGACCAGCAAACACACCAATATGTTCCTTGTCCTGATCAGAATAATGAGAGTAAATTAACTGAAAACCAACCAGAATCTGCCAAGATGGAGAAATCCAGTCAACAAAAAGTTATTATTTCAGCGGCTGCCACCCCTACTGTAGGAAAGGCTTTGTCCTTACCAGATGCGGTTCAGGCCGCTGCAGCAGCAGCAATTGCATCAGAGAAGAGAGAGAAAGAGAGAGTGAAGGAGATAAAACTTGCATCAAAGAGTAGCATACTGGCTAGCAAGAAAAAAATGAGTAACGTTTTAACAATGTGGAAGCAGCGGAGCCATGAACCCCAAATACAGCGTCCCTCTCCCTCGCTTGGGGACAATCCCCCTACAGTTTCCGCTGAAGCAAGGTTGTCCTCCGCTGGACAATCCAAGGGCAAGCTGAAATCTGATGTAAATATTGCAAACGAGAGAAGTACCTCCAATCATGGAGTTTTTGCACCGACAACTTCAGAGAGCTCGAGCAGCTGTACGACAGCAGGAACTTTGATGGGGGTGATTAGAGGTTCCTTTGGAGGAACTCAGAGAGGAGTTTCTACAGCTAATGTACAAACGCCCCCAGTTATACCTTTTGCTTCTCCAGCTTCGGTTCCTGTTTCTAAGAGTGGGAGAAGAAGGTTCTCTGAAACGCCGACTGCAGTGCGTACTCACAGAGAACAGCCTCAGACATCATACCGAGACCGAGCTGCAGAAAGAAGAAACTTATATGGTTCATCAACTTCAAATGAAAATGACGGTATCGATTCAAGTAAGCGCCCTTGACTGTTTGACTTCTCTTTTCCTGGGTAGACTTTGTCTAAAAAAAAATAGTAACATAATTGGGAAAATTGTGTGTTTGAATGAAGATGAGGATATAATGGGGTTGAGAAAAGGTTCATTGGATCCAACACCTTTTCCTCCTGGTGTGGGTGGACGTGGGATTACAACAACCACGGAAGTCAATAGTTTCGACGTAATTACAGAAGAGAGGGCAATAGACGAGAGTAACGTGGGAAACAGAATGCTTAGGAACATGGGGTGGCACGAAGGATCGGTAACTTGAAAAAACCAGTTACTTATTTTATCTGTAACGTTATATGTTAATGGTGCTTGTTGGGTATGTGCTCAGGGTTTGGGAAAAGACGGGAGTGGAATGAAAGAACCGGTGCAAGCGCAAGGCGTTGATAGGAGAGCAGGACTTGGAAGTCAGCAGAAGAAAGTTGATGCTGAGTTTGAGGTTCAGCCTGGTGACACTTACAGAACTCTTCTCCAAAAGAAAGCACTTGCAAGGTTTCGTGACATGTCTGACAATAATTGACTGTTGTGAAATGTGTTGGAAATTTGAATTTGTCGGTTGTGTTTAAAACTGTGAAAGTAATTTTGAATATGTTCGTTTAGTCTTTTGTTGAATTATAAATGAAAAAGAGACGTTGACCAAAAATGAATGAATAGAGACAGATTAAGCACCATAGCACTTGTCTCGCTTGAGTCGATCCATGAAAACTCGTCATATAAACGTGAAGACAGCAACGAACTTGTATGAAAATTTTATCTTAATGGATCTCTCTTGGAGACAACAACGACCTGAGGAGTGAAGAAACCATACTTACCAAAATAACTGAAATGCTAACAAAGCTTTTAACAAAATTGTCATTTTGAAAAGTTATAACCATAATCGTTGGTTAAAAAGGTTACGACAATAATAAAAAAACATGTTAAATCAATTAATCTCGTGTTCCTATTGGCTTTTCTGAAAACAGATTGGTTAAATACGTTTGTTAGACTTAGAACCATTGTTTGTAATGGGCTAATGGCTGTGGTGTGGGGTTTTGTTGCTGCCGGCTATTTCCGGATAAATGCCTCAAAAGATCTTTCAATGAATCCACCGTAATTTACGTTGTAATAACGTGGGACAGAAATAATAGGTTTTCCTCTGTTTATTTAGTTTTAGCTAACCCTATATATATATACTTCTGTATCCAAAATTACACTTAGAAACCTATACCAATTTATTTCAATAATAAGTTGGTAGTGCCAACTTTTTTATCAAGGTTTTTTCAACATGAAGAAATGTGAGTTTTTGATTGATTTAAGTAAAAGCGCAAGTAATTTGGAAAAGGGATGAAGGATATGTAATGACTGATTTATTGTTTTGAAATTTTTTGACAGGGTTAATAACAGGAGCAGTTGTAATAGTTCTGATTGGATTAGGGGTATGGGCTTATGTTGCCATTACACCTCCACCTCCTAAGAGATGCGGAACTCCCGGTGGACCGCCCATTACCGCCCCTAGGATCCGTCTCAGCGATGGCCGTTATTTGGCCTACGAAGAACATGGAGTTAGTAGACAAAATGCCACTTTCAAGATCATCTATATCCACGCATTCTCCACGTTTAGGCGCGATGCTGTTATCGCCAGCCGTGTTCGCCCTGTAATGATTTTGATTTCTTCCTCTTTTACTATACATCTTTTGCTTAAAGACTTAGACTACTTGTCTTCATTTACATTAAGCTATTGCATTCTATGTTTTTTTTTCAGGGTTTTCTTGAGAAAAACGGCATCTACGTGGTGTCATATGATCGACCTGGTTATGGAGAAAGCGATCCTGACTCGAGTCGCAATGAAAAGACTTTAGCTCATGACGTTGAACAACTCGCTGACCAATTACAACTTGGTTCCAAATTTTACGTGGTTGGATACTCAATGGGAGGTCAAGCTGTTTGGGGTGTTCTCAAGTACATTCCCCACAGGCTCGCTGGAGCGACAATGCTTTGTCCGGTAATCAACTCATGGTGGCCGAGTTTCCCGGATAGTTTGACATGGGAGCTATGGAACAAGCAATCTAAAACTGAAAGGTTTGCTATGCTCGTAACTCATCACACTCCATGGCTACTCTATTGGTGGAACACTCAAAAGCTATTCTCACCATCAGCTGTGATGGAATCAAGCCCCAAGATATTCTCTCCTCAAGATCTTGCATTACTGCCCAAACTCGCTGTAAGGGTGCCTTACAAGAACCAAACGACGCAACAAGGGACACACGAATCATTAGACCGAGACCTGATAGTTGGATTTGGGAAATGGAGTTTTGATCCGATGAAGATCGATAATCCGTTCCCAAAGGGGGAAGGTTCGGTACATATGTGGCAAGGGGATGATGATCGGCTCGTCCCAATACAACTACAAAGGATCATTGCCCAACAACTAAGTTGGATCAAGTATCATGAGATTCCAAGAGCTGGTCATTTTTTCCCGATGGCGGATGGTATGGCAGAAACTGTCTTAAAAGAACTCTTACCTATCCCTCAAGCATCTTAAAAGAACATTGTTTAGACTCGTTAAAAAAGTTGTACATTTTGTCCCTCCCCCCTTACGCTCTGTTCCTCTAGTATTGTGTATAAAATTTCAGATTTCTTTTCACTTTTGCATCTTTTATTGCAGCGTAGTAAAAAGATTTACTCTGGTAAAACCAAACCAATACATTTCTTTTATTTTGTCCAAAATAAAGAAAAGAATCTCTTTGATTTGGAAACTAGCAGTAGATAACAACGAAGCTGCACCTATTCTGCCACAAATATCGTTTCTTAAACTTGCAGTTCAAGGATGCTAGTCATAATATTAGTTTGGAGCAGAGAAAATGCTCACTTAGGAAGACCGGTTTCAGGATCGAGAAGGGCTTGAGTTTGGTCGTGAAGCACGATGGGACCTTTTCCAGGTCTAGTGCAGATAAAATAACTGACTTCTCCTTTTTGATCCTGAGATCCTATGTTGTCTTTAATTTCAGGTGGGGGTTGTAGATTCTCGACACCACTTGCTCCATCTAATCCAGCTTCTTTTAAAATCGAATTATCGCCAACTACGTAACTGGTAAACAAAGAAAACCAAAATCATAACAAACAGCTTTATTAGTCCTTTTTAAACTCATAGAAAACCGCAGTTAACGGATCACACAGTTTCTATATCTCACCTCTTCATATCAATGTCTGACTTAGGGGGGAAATAGTACAGAAGCCCCTGGAGCAATTGAACTGCAACCTTTCTGTTGCGTGCAATCAGTACAGCATTTGGACCAGCATCAAATGTGTAAGCAACCTGTCCAGATTTCAGTTTTTTTTTGAGTTAACAGTTGTTTATATACTTGAAAAACACAAAATACTCACATCCTTGTGCAAATCCTCTGATATAAATATCTATGCTGGTACAAAACCTGGAAGTAAAATCTCCCTAAGTAAAATAATGGTCAAAAGGTCGAGCAAGACCTTTAGTAGCACTTTACCTGTGGTGTCCCTTCAGAACGGTTCCACTTTTCAACTAGGCTAATTATTCTGGAAAAGCAGACAACAGTTTAATAAAGAAGGGTTTGACTGCTAAATGAAGCAGGCAGCATATATCTGTCAGAGTAGAGAAATACCTGTGGGAGGTGTCATTCATGTAGAATATGGGTGGAGATGTATCTAGACAAACAGCATGAAACTGATTACTGTCTGTACATGTCAATTGTGTAAAGGATGCAAAATCTCGATTTTTAATAGCTTCCTCCATTTGCAGAATCCGTTTTGGCACAACTTCCTACAGACACAAGAACAAACAGAATATGAGGTTTAAGAGGTAATACAGATTCTCATCAAACATTAAGAAGAGAACGTACTTTCGCCCTATGCTGTAAAAGCAAACTCGTCTCAACACTTTCACGCATTCCTGAGGTACTACTTGTTTCCTTCTGCTGTGAACTAACCTGGGTGTTGAATAAGCTAAAAAGACTTACAAAGCATATAAACATATAAGACAGGCTATGGACGAAAATATGAGCAAGCACTAGAATTTCACAGATTATTGATATTCGAACTTGTCTTATTCATGAATGTAGAAGAGGCAGCATGTATTAATTCAGAATCAGCTATACTCACACGTTCAAATAGAGCAACTCAATATTGCGGCATAGAAATACTTTGTCATATATCTCACTAATTCAAAGTGGTATTTTAAGAGAATATGTAACGTATGGTTAACTTGAAAATGGCATGATCTGGAAAATGGGAGAATCAGAGCAATTCTACGACGAAGTCTAAAAGTCGCTTGACAAAAGATTGTATAAGATTCATACCACAGCAATGATGATAACGAGATCATCCCAGTGCTTCTCATCTGCCAGTTGAACTGCAACGCTGTCACTTCCATCATCTTTGCTTCCCATTTCCCACTTGACAAATCCACCAAATAAACTACGGCAAGCACTTCCTGAACCTTGCCTACATGAAGGAATGAAAATTAAACCATATCTACGAGTACCACTTAATTTCTAGAGGAATGTCAGAGTTCACATTATTCAACAATTAAACTGATGCATTAGTAAAGATCATCGTACAAATTGGTCAAAATTTTGGCATGTACATAATTAATTCCTCAAATTTGTAGTACCTGGCGATGGCAGAAAGATGGCTTGGATCTTCATCTACATTCATCAACTTTGCAAGAGAAAAAACTGTAGGAAAAGAGCAGTTTGACATAAACTACAAGCCATTCTCAAGCTCATGATCAATTTTGAATAATCTAAGAAAATTCCAATTCCATTACAGGAAAGACGAAGAGCAAGAATCATGTAGTTCTTTCAATATAAGACAGAAAGGTTTCAAACATCATTGGATTTTTCTATCTTTCAGGTTTAAGCAACCCACAAGGAAACAGATAAAAAAAACAGGTAGAATACCTAGACAAGCAAAACCAGCAGCTGAAGAAGCCAAGCCAGCAGCAGTAGGGAAGTTGTTATGAGAAGCAATGTGTAGATGCAGTTTCTCCCAATCTTTCTTCCCTATCTTGATTCCTTTCTCCTTGTCTTCAACATCACCCGCTCGACTACTAATCTCCCTCAAACAATTCTGGTACCTACTTCCAGAAAGAGATATTTCCTATACTAACCATGAAACAACAACAACAACAAACATGCCGGTGAATCCAACCGTGATGAACTCAACTCATCCAAATTATTAGAAACTTATCTAATTTGATTCAAAAAAGTTAATCCAAATCTAACTCAGAACTTACAAAATCCAAAACTATACAGATGAGTATAAGCTTATCCTTGAATTTGACGAATAGAAGTGAGAGTACCTTGCCATTGAGCCACATTCGATCTCGATCAAATGCAGGACTAACGGCAACAGTGGTGACCGTACAGAGGTGATCAGGATCAAGAGTTACGCTGATGCTATCGTTAACGGGGAGAATCCGAACCTCATCTCTCTTTCCCCAATACTTAATCACAGCGATGTTCGTCGGAGTTTGCGCCGTCACCATAAACACCCATTTCTCCGTCGCCATGTCAACCCCCCCAATGCTCTTGAGGAGAGAGATCTGAAGCTTCGAAGTTGTTAAATCCAAAGGAAATTAAAAAAAATAAACGACGGAGGATTCGAAAAATAGTAACGTAATTTGCACAAAAATTAAAAAAAAAGTATTACTTTATTCATAATTTGGAGACTTTCTTCACTAACTTCAACTCTTGTGGAGTATCAAATTGTATAACTTTTGCCATTTTCGTGACAACATCACCAAATCTTAACCTATAAAGTTTTATAATAAAAATGGTGTTAGGTTAGGAGTTAAACCAATAAACTATAGTTATGCATTTAATCATAATCCATTGTTAAATCACTTATTTTTATCAATCACATGCTTAAAGGCCTTGGAATTGTCTTTGTCTTTTGATATTGGTTTTTTTTTAAGTTAAGAAAGAAACCAACTGATTTCATACAAAATAACACCATGGTTCATGAGTAGAACAGACTCATCATATATAAGATCATACAACATTGGTTAGGATAATTGAAGAAAGCATCTCATTCCAAATGTCAGGGACGCCAGGCAAGCACCAGTGACTGCAATCTGATGAAGGTCCAGATATATGATGGTGTTTCTCTTCCTCGTGCATTGATCTCTTGAACACCGAAGGATGCCCGTCTCTTCTATACGCTGACATGGTTGTGATATCGTGCAGATATACCCGATATTTCATTGTGCTAAGCACTTTGTTCAACACTCTTGACTGTTGAGGCATGTGTGGTTTTCTTGTAGAAGATAAAGAAGGCAAGGGATGTCTCTGGTTGTAGCACATTTGACCACTTTCTCTGCCAAGACATTACGTGATTAATAGTGTACATTTTGTAGTTTGTACGTATGGTGAGACGATTAGAAAGAGAACATAAGCAAAAAAAAAAAACCTTGGTGAGATGGTGCGGAAAATGACTTTGGTTTTGGATGGATCAAGATTGATCTCAACCCATTTAGCCCATGTGGTTAGTCCTCTCTCATAAGCAACCATTGGGTTCATAACTTTGAAGAGCTTGTTCCCATCCATGTAATAGTCCCACCTATAGCATCAATAACAAGAGTTACTATAAGTATTGCCCAATCTGAGAGACCTAAAATGATATATAAGGAACATAGACTAATCCACTCACTACGTTTTGAGTTGGAGTTCTATGAAGCTCAACAATCATATATATAATATATATATATATATATAATAATAATAATTTGCTTTGTAAGGAAAGCTGTTTTATGATGGCTTACGAACTCCATTTCTGAGAGTGAGTCCACCAGTGAGCAGAATCGAATACAAGAACATCAACACCTCGCCAGTATCTAGCATTGTCTTCGATTGAGTCCAAATGTAACACCCTTTTACGGTCAACTCCTTTCTTGAGTTCCACAAGCAGAGGAGCCCAGCAGAACTCAATTGATGTCTCAAAATCCTGTAGTAATTACCAAACTTATTTTAGTTGCTTTTTACTAACCAAATAATGAAAACGTGATCCAAAAGGAGATTTATGTTAAAAAGAGATATGATTGTTACCAGAGAATGGAAAGACATTGTAGGACCATTGTAAGTAAGCTTCTTGCGATGAGTTGGAATCACAGACTGTACTAAGCAGACAAGAGATTCCCACTGGTTTCTCATAATTGTATCTCCAACCAGCATTATTCTTTTTCCTCTCATTTTCCCAAGGAATTTTAATGCGTTAAACCTAAACCCCGTCATGGAAAGAGAGATTAATTTTGGTTAAAATCTAAAGTTGCAAATTGTGGGTTAAAATTAGTGTTCCAAAATCAAACTAGAGCCTAAAATTCTAACCCATAATTTGAGATTAAAAATAACTTTTATCCTTAATAACAGATCTTGCTAGTTCTAAATAAATTGATCTCTACTCTATTTATTCTTGACCCTTTTTTTGTTTGTGAACAAACTAAAAAAGGAAGAGTAACTGGTTAAAAAGAGTAAGAAAATAAGTACAAAAAGAAGAGTGTGGTGTGTGCCTTGGAAGTGAGCAAGCCTTGGGCACCCATCTCCATTTCTGGTAATTAGAGTCAGGCCTTCCATTTCTCTGGCAACTTAGTGCAGAGCTCAAATATGGACAGCTGCCTGAGTCATAGAGCGGATAGGTTTCGTCGTACGTCCACTTTCCCACCGAGTAATCGCACCTCTCCTCTCTTCTTTCTCGCCTAGTCTGCAAGGCGTTGAGTGGATCGTCATCGCCGACTAGCCATTGCTCATCAAAGTGAGACAATGCTTCTTTGCTAAGAATGAGAAACAGAGACAAGAAGAAGACTTGTGCGTGTGAGGTGAACATTTGGACCAAGAAAGTAGGGAACTGAGCACTGAGCAGTGTGGGCTTGGAGGAAGACATAATATAAAGAAGATAGAAAAAACAAAATGGATAAAGTGAAAAAGGGCGTTAATTACGGAAAGTGGTGGTAATTACTAATTAGTGCTTAGACTTGTGCTTGAAATCATGTGCCGTGACTTGCGTCCCCTCTTCTCTCCATCATAGTATCCTTTTCTTTTTCTATAGATTACAGTATCCGAGGCGGGATTTGTGAGTGTGGACTATTGCAAATCAAACACAAATTATTTCTTAAGTCAATGTTAATGTCTTAATGACATGAAGTAGAGAACCAATGAGCCAACACACCAAGAGGTATCGTATTACTATAGATGAGCTAAGTAGTATAGGGTTTTGTTGTAGAGACCCAAAGCTCTCCCTGCCCCAAAAGGTCCTGAACCAGACCATACTCAGGACCCAATCTTTCTTATTATCACAACGTTTATAACAACAACACAGTACATAACAAACACTATGCTTCTTGGTTAGCTTCTGTTCCAAACAGGAGTCATCTTAATATGTCAGTCATGGTTCAGATTATTCTTCTAGAAAATCCATTTTTCTTGATCATCTGTACATGATTCATCTAACCATGATTGGTGGATGTGCATCCACGTCAGCTTTTGCTCTTCCCCCTTTCCATTTTAACCCATTTTCAGATTTTGAATATTATTACTTAATCAACCAAATCGTTTGAAATCTCTAGGACAATAATTCAAGGTTTACCTGACAACTCAGTAAAACTTTTGTTGAGCAAGACCGTACTTTTCCCTCTGCATAAAACCCAAAAACAAACACGAGCAAAAACATTACTACATGGAATGGAAGCAAACTTCAAAAGTAAAGGTGAGTTTGTGATACACAAGTAAAGTTGAGTTTAGGTGATCATAGTTTCTGCTAAATCATTTCCTGACTCAGAGAAGTCACGAAGTACAGCTATGAAGAAAAAAATAATAACAGTAAAAAGATGAAGGTGCATCTAATATGACAATGGTGATTACTAAGAAAAACAAGATAACGGTTTAAAAAAATCTGGTTAAAAGGGTTGATCTATATATGTTTCAAACGATACCTTTAAGAACTAGATTTCTTACCAGATAACTCATGCTTGTCAAATTTTGCAACCCATGTATCTGAACTGATATGAGAAGATGAAACTTTATCCAACCAAATGCGAAACTGCTTTTCCTTCCCATCCCCATGTAAATTTCCCATCTCATCTATCCATTCATGTATCAGTTTCTCCTCTCCAGATGGATGAACAAAAACACCAAGTGGACTCTGCAACATTACAAAATTATTACAACAAAGTCAATAAATCAGTTTATATGACACAAGAAAAAATCGAGAAACTTTTTCAAAATACATCAATTTGGGCATTTGAATCCACACACTTACAGAGAGCAATTTTAAATACTGCAAATACTTGTCAGACTTCTCCACCTCTCCACATCGCCATCTCTCGTAAAACAGATAAAACTTAACAACCTCATGAACAGGATTCAAACTTTCCACGTGGAAATTTTCAGTGTCCAAAACATCTCTTGGAGACACACTTGGTCCCAAATTAAACCTCTCAATGGCTTCTATGATGCCAGCTCCACATCTCTGGGACGCATGAAATATTTTTGGGTTGTCCTTTGCATTTTCTTCATGCCATTGCAACAATTCTTCATGCGAATTGCTAACCTTAAACAGTTGAAAAAGAAGCACAATTACGAGCGTGCAGTCAAGTATAGTCGAACGTAAGAAGCAGTTGGGAACTAACCATTACACCATATACTTGAGCAATGTTGAAAAGCTCAGCATCATTTCCAGAGTCGCCACAAACAAGTGTGTTAAAAGGCTGCTTGCCCTCAGTCTCCAACTTGTCAAGTAGATAAGTCAGGGCACCTTGTTTGCCAGCTTCTTTAGGTAATACATCGAAAGCATAGCCGTTGCTGTAAACCAGCTTCACATCCACCTATAAGGAAATTTACTGTCATCAGCACCAAAAAAAAGGAACAATCTAATGATAAGAATAGCTGTTAAGCTCACATGAGAAACACACAAAAAATCTCACCCCACGCTCCTCTAATCGCCCTGGAAGAACCTTCATTATTTCAACAGCGTGTTCTCTTTCCACATAAAAACTCACTTTGTGCGGTTCTTGGCTCTTGGCTGGCTATATAACAGACAACACATAATAAGTAAGTACTTTAGAACGACCAAATTGCTACAGATTCAGTAGGAAATACAACATAAGAACAATTCAAATCAGGTAAGATATCCAAAACTCTGAGACTGTCATCAAGGTTAATATTAAAAATAGGAATTAATCCATACTTGTATGCACAACTACACCTCATTCAGCTTCATCTATGCCAAGAACATTATTCCTATTGCCTCTAATCCAATCCAGTAACCATTAGAAATCTAGCTAGACCAGCAAAATCTTCTAACAAACAAGAGGTTTACAAACTTTCAGTAAGAAAAAAAAAATGAGAAGCTGCTTGCTTCTACTCTGTTTATCCTTGTTGCAAACAAACTAAACTCGTTGTCCTGTCAAGAAATGCTTAAATTTAACCACAAAAGCCTAAGTCAACGCAGAAAGAAACAAGAAATCAAGACAACAGCAAGACCCACATGGCCCAGTATAAAAGAAATAAAGCAATGAAAATCATTCAACGGCAAACAGTGATCGTTAATAGAAAATCTCAGGAAACAAAAGTCAAATCATTGCATCTACAGAAACAATTATAAAACAAACCTGAGGCTCAAGTTGAGGGAATTTAGAAGTTTCCTCAACAACAATGTCTCGATTCCACTTATCATCCAAACGAGCTGTCCAAACATCATCCGACACCATGGAATCACCGGCACCGCCGTAAACAATCACAGAACCAACAGAGGTTACGGCGATGTCCGGGGTCAGCAACGGCCTCTTCATTCTTAGACTCGAGTACGAGCTAAAAGACCTCCCTGTGCAGTAAACAAGCAACGAATCATGGCGGTATTGAGCTTCCCAAAGCGCATTGAACCTAAGGAGGTCTGTGTTTTCAGGGTCGTCGTGATCCACCTGCGAGAATTGGTTTAATTTCGTCGAATTTTGACAAAAACCACGAAAAAAGATTCGAGGAAATTAGGGAAATTACCAATGTGCAATCAAGATCAGCAACTAGTATCAGACGTGGTGTTCCGTCGAATCTATCCATCAAATTCAATCTTTTGCTTCTCTCCCTTGTCTCTCTCTTTGTTCTTCTTATTAGACTTGCTGGGGAAGACGAGACGAGACGAGTCTTTTCTTTAGAGACTTTCGTCTTTGTGTATTGTTGAACAACTCTGTTAGTTCCATCCTATTTGAATTAGTTGTTAAATCTTTTAATATTTAGTTAGAAGTTTCCTTAACCACGTAATTATGTAATTATGTAACCATGTCAACGCAAGCAAACCCTGCTGACGAGCCCCCATATGACCACATATTGATGCCAAGAATGTGTGGCACTTAGGAATATGGAGGTCTAAAGGTTACTTTAAAGAAAATTACTTCAAGACATAAGTGCAAGTCCATGTCCAAAAGCGCCTAGAAAAGAAAGTCCATTTTAAGAGCAAATCCATGTCTAGAAATTACGTCAAGACTTGCGCCAACTTGGCCGATGAGGGAAATTGGGAGACTATTTCAAAGCAGCGGAACAAGGGTTAGTTTAGTTGATTTCATTTCATACTAACCTATATGCGTTAGCTATGTGTCTGACCTCCGGCGTGGTAGAGGCAATTACGTGTATCCTTCTAACCTGTATCGACCAACTGTGTGAAGTAGTTATCCCTGTCTCAGCATTGTTGAAACGAAAGCTACACTTGGTGTGGTTAGATTTCTAGTTGATGATGATTAGGGAAGTCTAGACAATTTATTTATTTTATGACGACTTCTAAGAAAAACTTGTGCCCAATATCAAAATTCACATAGACTGACTTTCAACGTGGAAGCTACCCATGTAATTGGAGATGTGAATGTATGCCAATGAGGTCACTCAATATATAGATTTTCTTCCACGGTGATAGCTAGATTGTCTCACAACATAAAGTAATAAGAAATTACTCTCTCTATGGTCAAGTCACACCAAGTTTTCCACAAAAGATGAGATATGGAAAGTGCTAAGCAAGCACCACAACATATAACCATGGCGGACCGTCAATTACAATTCCAAGTAACTCTCTCCTTCACGCATGTACATGTAAATGTTGATTGAACTATGTCTTGCTTTTTTTTTTGGGATTATATATATTGTTTTCATGTTATAATGGGATAATTTATGCTTGCCCTAAGAATTAAGGAATATGAAAATCTTATATAACAAACTAGAGTTCCCTTCTAAAACTTACTTTCAGAATTTAACACGTGACACTTCTAGACTTGACATCCCCAAAAAAAACTTTTTTTTTTTTTTTTTTTGACAACAAAGTGCAGAATTAGCTTAAATAAGCCAATTTAAAGGAAAAACGTTAACAAAGGTAATTTGATGAGACTCGGATCTAGCTCGACGTGCCAGCTTGTCTGCATTACCATTATGTGATCGTGGGACAAAGGTGATAGTAAAGGATCGGAATTCGTCCTTATCCGCTTCAATTTCGTCCAAATATGTCTTGAAAGCAGGCCATTCGGATGGCGAAGACACCATCTACACCAAATCAGAGCAGTCTGTGAGAAAAACGACATCCTCATTATCCGCACCTATCATGCAACGTATTGCCCAGACTAAGGCTTCCACTTCTGCGTGGAGAGGTGACAAGCTACGTCGAAGATTAGAAGCACCCATAGTGGGACATTCCCCATTAGGAGAAATGCAAAACCATCCTCGACCTGAAAACTGATCAGTCCCTTTCCACGATCCATCCACAAAGCATCGGTAACTGGAACCGAATGTGTTGTGTGGAGCCAAATCCGAACCCAAAAAATCAATAGTGGGGCAAGGCCCATCCTGAAAAGTGTTTCCTAATGAATCGGCTTGAGCTCTGAACCAAAGCTTGGCTTCCTCCTCTGCTAACTGTAAAATCGCTAGCGGATTAGAGTCCAAATTACTAAAAATTTTATCGTTCCTTGCCTTCCAAATATACCATAAGAGCCATGGAAAGATATCCACTGAAGGATTCTGTCGGATTCTCCAAAATAAATAGTCCATGTTTACATATACGGACTCTGAAGGAAAAATCCCTGGGATAGACGGAATTGGGGACAATGCCCAGACTTGCATAGCCGGTGGGCATACAAACAGAGCATGATTTATTGTCTCATCCGATTTACCACAACGTCCACACTCAAGATCACATGTCATTCCACGTCTCCGCAGATTAGCTGTAGTCGCCACGCAACCCGTGATTGCTTGCTAGAGAAAATGTCTAATTTTTGGTGGACACCGAATCTGCCAGACAAAAGCCTGCAAAGGAATAATAGTTGGACCAACAATATTTACTGAAGCCGTCTGAGGTTGCCTCAACACCTTGTACCCGGATTTAACTGAGTATAGACCAGATTTTGTAAAGTGCCAGCCCATTATGTCTGATGAATCTGGTTTACCAATAGGTAATGCAGAGATAATGGCAACGTCCTCCGGTTTGAAAGAAGCCGAAAGTAAAGCCATGTCCCAGGAGTGCGAGCTCCTGTCAATAAATTTTTTAACTCTAAGCGTAGGATCGAAGGGCGATCCCGAACACAGTGCTGGTCTCGGGGATTGAGCAGGGATCCAGGGATTAGACCATACTAAAATGGAGTCCCCGGATCCTACCCATTTAATAAGTCCTTTGTTTACCAGAGAGCGAGCAGAAACCATGCTCCGCCATCCATAAGATGGGGAATAGGATTTAATTGGATCCAGAGGGTTAGAATGTCTATAGTATCGACCTTTAAAGACCTTAGCAAATAATGAATCTGGAGCTGTAAACAGCCGCCATAGTTGTTTAGCCAACAAGGCAGTGTTAAAATCATCCAAACACCGAAAGCCCAAACCTCCATCAAGCTTATCAACACATAATTTGTCCCAGGCAATCCAATGAAGCCCTCGAGTGTCCCCAGAAGCACTCCACCAAAAATTAGATACCGCACTAGTAAGTTTTCGTGTGACCGTTTTCGGAAGACGGAAGCAGGACATGGCAAAAGTAGGGACAGCTGTCGCTACAGATTTGATCATTACCTCCTTTCCCCCCTTGACAATAAACGGGCCGGCCAACCACCGGTTCGTTTTTGCAAGCGGTCATGGACAAAGGAAAATACCTTGTCTTTGACCCTCCCAAACTTTCCGGTATACCCAAATAAGAACTCATACCCCTCAAATTAGAAATCCCCAGAATACCTTGTAGCTCTTCTCGTAAATTCACATCCACTATATGTCCAAATTGAACCGAAGACTTTTGAAAATTAATCTGTTGACCAGAGACCCGTTCATACTGCCTTAAAATCTCTAAAACAGCTTCACACTGCTCTTTCGTAGCGCGGCAGAAAAATAGACTATCGTCTGCAAATAGCAGGTGAGATATCGCAGTGTGAGACCACAAAAAAAACTTTAAACTCCATTTTTCTAAAACATAATATTGTCAAAATCCAACTATTATCATTTATAGCATGAGTAGATACATATAACCCAATTTATTCTTGTCATATTTACACGTTATTTAGACTGAAATCAGAGGATTGTCAAAAAAAAAAAAAAAAAGACTGAAATAATATTTTTTTTAAAGTTATGCATAGTTTGCCAAACATTTAAGAAAAAAAAGTTGGTGCACAATGTCAAGTTTTGACTATTTTTGGTATAAATATGTTCATGATATATATAACTTCATCACCCACATTTAAGAAAAACAATATCTAATTTTTACATTAAGTACACCGTTAAACCTAACGTTTGGATTAAAGTGATATTATTAAATTTCTACATTAACTTCAATTGATTTAGCAGTTAGTGTAAAATAATCCATGATTTCCACAACTGTCCTAATTTTTCCCTTCAAATTATAAACAATCACAATGTTTGTAATTAAGTTCCTTATTTATTCTCAGCTTCATTTGAAACGCCTTCCTTACGCTAAAATTGGGAAGAAAGAATGGTGGTAACGCCCAACCTACACCAAATTCTATTAAATAAAATCACTAGCAATAATAAGAGTCTGCTCTGTTAACACCTTTTATATATGTAGTCCACTACACACAAATTATATTTTGTTATAGTGAATGCGTTGATGTCTCCTCTTCCTAACCTCAATCTCTCTTCCTCCCCCATAAACCAGCATATTGATATGGTACCTTTGCTGTAGTCTTAAATCCGTCTAGAAATAGAAACTGAGATAAACAAACTCGGTGGACTGATTGTTTTCTTTTTGTTTAGTTGTATTATATATAATATTTCTAGGTTGGAGCTGCTTCAAATCATTATCACCGTTTATTTTGATTGGTGGTTATTTCTTTTTGTCTCTTCCATTAGTGTAGAATTTTAATATACATACTTGTTTCTTTTGGTCAAGTTTAAAAAGTTTGATATGCAAATCTAGAAAAATTTTAATTTATTTTTGCTCTTTACAAAAGAAAAAGAAAAACTTATATACTAAATAGTAAACTATAGTGAAAGTGAGAAGAAAGTCTACTAAATATGTGAATTCACGTCATTGTATTGATCATTATAATTTGATAAGTTTATCATCTCCATCAAGAACCTAAACCGAGTGTTTATCTTTTACATATCATGTTTGATTTATATTATACTTTGTATATTAAGTTTTGTTGTGACCATCATAATTCCTCGTGATGTTTTTATGGCAAATGAGGTAATCTGGAAAGATATTACATGGATGAAGATGGTATAAAGCATACAAGATCTGATGAATGACGAGCTTATACAAAATATATTATCTTCACCGATATTAATGGTAGAACTTATGTCAATTTAAAATTAATTTGTTTGTTTTTAAATTTTTTTAAAAAAACTCATAATATTTTTAACTAGATTAGATGATTTAACTTTATAGAATAATTCTATTATGTTATTTATTTAGTAATTGTACATTTAATTTAATACATAGATACAAGTTAATATACTTTTTTGATCAACTGAATTCATGTATTTTTTTAAATATTTTTATGCAAAATACTTATAAAATTCTTATATAATATTCAATGATAGAATAAATGGTAAATAATCTGAATATTGATAGTTACAATATTTATGATAATTATTATTAAATTTTATTTTAAAATAACTAAATATAGTTCAATATATATTAATTATAAAATTTTATATAATTTATTATGTTTACCCACGAGATTTTGTCTAGTAATTCAATAAATTATACTAATAAATAAATATTTATATGAGGTCTTTGTTCAAAACATCTCTCGGAGAGACACTTGGTCACAAATTAAACCTCTCAATGGCTTCTATGATGCCAGCTCCACATCTCTGGGACGCATGAAATATTTTTGGATTGTCCTTCGCATTTTCTTCATGCCACTGCAACAACTCTTCATGCGAATTGCTAACCTAAAACAGTTGTATATATAGAATCATAATTACGAGCGTGCAGTCAAGTACAATCGAACTTAAAAAATAGTTGCGAACTAACCATTACACCATATACTTGAGAAATGTTGAAAAGCTCAGCATCGTTTCCAGAGTCGCCACAAACAAGTATGTTAGAAGGCTGCTTGCCTTCAGTCTCCAACTTGTCAAGTAGATAAGTCAGAGCACCTTGTTTACCAGCTCCTTTAGGTAATACATCGAAAGCATAGCCGTTACTATAAACCAGCTTCACATCCACCTAAACGGAAATTTACTGTCATCAGCACCAAAAAAAGGAACCACCTAATAATAAGAATAGCTATTATTATATAATTCTAACAAACACCTAATAATAAGAATAGCTCACATGAGGGATATACAAAAATTCTCACCCCA
This sequence comes from Camelina laxa, assembly GCA_024034495.1. Classification (NCBI taxonomy): domain Eukaryota; kingdom Viridiplantae; phylum Streptophyta; class Magnoliopsida; order Brassicales; family Brassicaceae; genus Camelina; species Camelina laxa. The sequence continues at coordinate 9,123,344 of CM043882.1, read as the reverse complement.
CGCTCCTCTAATATCCTCGGAAGAACCTTCATTATTTCAACAGCGTGTTCTCTTTCCACAAAAAAACTCACTTTATGCGGTTCTTGGCTCTTGGCTGGCTAAAACAGACAACACAATATAAGTGCTTTAGAACGACCAAATTGCTACAGATTCAGCAGGAGACGACATATCAACAATTCAAATCAGGTAAGATATCCAAAAAAACTCTAAGACTGTCATCAAGGTTAACATTATTTCCTAAAATTAGGAATTAATCCATACTTATATGCAGACTACACACCTCATTCAAGTTCATATAAGCCAACAACATTATTATATAATCCTAACAAACAAGAGTTCTACAAACTTTCAGTAAGGAAAAAATTAGAAGATGCTTGGTTCTACTTTATTTATCCAACAAACTAAACTCGTTGTCATGTCAAGAGATGCTTAAATTTAACCAGAAAACCCTAAGTCAACGCAGAAAGAAACAAGAAATCAAACACAACAGCAAGACCCACATGCATGGCACAGTATAAAAGAAAGAAAGCAAACAAGATTGAAGAGATGGACAATGTTTGAGAAAATATATCTATATTACTTTGTGAATCATTACAGACTTATATAGAAGACATAGACTTAGCGACTAATAACTACAAGATTTGTAGAGAATATACAGAGACTGATAAGGAAACAAATAACATGACATACGGGATATGATTTGTAGAATAATATCCCAATACCCCCCTCAAACTGGAGCATGTAGATCCAAAATGCTCAGTTTGGCACAAAATTGTTGGAAACATGATCGACCCAACGGTTTGGTAAAGATATCTGCCAACTAAGAATGAGTCTGAACATGTTGCAAGAGTAGATGACCGGATTGTATCTCGTCACGGACGAAGTGGCAATCATTTTCAATGTGTTTTGTGCGTTCATGGAAAACAGGGTTGGTAGCGATGTGGATGGCTGATTTACTGTCACAAAAGAGATGCATTGGCTGAGAATGAACGACACCTAGATCATGAAGCACTCGTTTCAACCATATAAGTTCTTTGGTGATATATGCCATGGCTCGATACTCAGCTTCAGTGGATGACATACTTACAGTCTTTTGTTTCTTTGTCTTCCAAGAGACAGGAGAAGACCCAAGCTGAATAAAATAGCCAGAGACAGAGCGTCGTGTGAGAGGGCAGCTGGAATAGTCGGAGTCGCACCAGCCCGTTATTTGGAAGTTTTGTTGTGCCTTGAGCAAGATTCCTTGTCCTGGATTGCCTTTCAGGTAGCGGACAACACGTAAAGCAGCTTCCCAGTGATCCTCTCGTGGGGATTTCATGAACTGAGCGAGAAAATGGACACTGTAAGCTAAATCGGGACGAGTTGCGGCCAAGTAGATTAGACGACCAATGAGTCGTCGGTATTGTGTCGGGTCAGAGAGAGGAGGTGATTTAGATATAGCCAGCTTGTTGTTCTGCTCCAAAGGAAACGTATCAGGTTTACAACCGAGCAAACCATCATCAGCAACAAGCTCAAGAGCATACTTGCGTTGAATCAGATAAAAACCCTGTGAACTGCGTGAGACCTCTATGCCCAAAAAATATTTCAGATTACCAAGGTCTTTCATCTTGAAACAGGAAGCCAAATATTGTTTGAACAAGGAGAGATCAGAGACCGAATTGCTTGTGATGATCATGTCATCAACATAAATCAACAAGTTAATATGGATCCCGCCTCTATCAAACACGAACAACGAGTAATCAGAGAGGGATTGAGTGAAACCGTACTCACGCAGAGCAGTAGTTAACTTGGCAAACCAACAACGAGGCGCCTGTTTGAGACCGTATAGCGACTTCTGTAAACGACATACCTTGTTCTCATCAGTTGTGAAGTATCCTGGTGGTGGCTTCATATAGACTTCCTCATCGAGATCGCCATGGAGAAACGCATTTTGGACATCCATCTGATGAACCGGCCAATTATTTCCTGCAGCAACTTCAAGAAACATTCGAACAGTTTGCATTCGAGCCACAGGTGCAAAAGTTTCACCATAATCCACACCTTTGATTTGTTTGTTGCCAAGAGCTACCAAACGAGCTTTGTAACGTTCGATTGTCCCATCTGAATTGTGTTTGATCTTGTAAACCCACTTACATCCAATGGCTTTCTTTCATGGAGGCAAATCTTCAATCGTCCACGTGTTATTTTCCTCCAAAGCATGAACTTCAGAGCTCATCGCCGTCGTCCAGACCTTACTGCGAATGGCGTGTTTATATGTCTTTGGTTCAACACAGTCACTAATGGCAACAAGGAACGCACGATGCGTAGATGAAAACCGTTGACAAGTGACATAACTTTGGATCAGATAAAGAGATTTAGAGGTACTGATCATCCTTGTCTGAGCGGTGTTGACCTTGTAATCCTGCAATTTTGCAGGTGGATGTCGTGAACGGTCACTACGACGGAGAGGAGGAGGTGCCAGAACCGGACTGGTTGCTGCAACCACGGGTGATGGAGAATTTGGTGAAGCAGGAGACGAAGTCGGAGAGGGAGAAGGTGAAGGGGATGGAACCGGTGGGGATGGAGACGGAGAGTCATCGGACCTATGATCAGAGGAGGATGTCGAAGCTGGAGTCGAAATAAGAGTAGATGGGCTCAATGGAGTTTATGGGCCATCCAAGATAATTGGGCCGGGCAAAGAGACATTGGAAATTAGTGAATCATCTGGTAATGGACCGAGAGAGTTGGAGACCCACAAAGCTTCACCTTCTTCGTCTTCGTTAGATCGATTCGGAGAAACAGAGTCATCGAATGGGAACTCGATTTCACAAAAACGAACATCTCTGGAAACGAAAAATTCGTTCTTGTCAATATCGTACAATCGCTATGCTTTCTCCCCGTAAGGGTACCCCACGAAAACACATTTTCTGCTTCTAGAAGCAAACTTATCACCTTTGTGAAGATGATTATGGGCATAACAAAGGCTGCCAAAGACTCGCAGATGATCAATTGCAGGAGGTGTACCATAGAGTTTTTCATAAGGTGTGAGGTTATTCAAGACAGGACTTGGTGTCCGATTGATCAAATAACCAGCAGTCAAGACACACTCTCCCCAAAACGAAATAGGCAAATGTGATTGGAAACGCAAAGCTCTAGCCACGTTTAAAATATGACGGTGCTTTCGTTCAACCCGGGCATTCTGTTGAGGTGTAGCCACACAAGATGTTTCATGAAAAATGCCTTGTTCACGAAAGAAAGAACCCATACTAGTGAATTCCGTGCCGTTATCACTTCTTACACGCTTGACTGGTTTCTTAAATTGTCTCTCAGCCAGAGAAATCAAAGTTTTGAGGTTTGTTGCAGTTTCGGTTTTGTCTTTCTGTAGGTATATCCATACACTACGGGAAAAATCATCAACAATGGTGAGGAAATAACGAGCACCAGACGAAGATGGAGTGCGATACGGACCCCAAAGATCACAATGTAGAAGCTCAAAAACTGTTGTTGTTTTATTATTACTAATGGGAAAACAAGACCGAGGTTGCTTAGCGCGGAGACAAACATCACAGGCCTTATTGAAAATTGCAGAATCAACAGAAACATTAACTTGAGGAAGTGAACCAACAACTCTAGCAGATGGGTGCCCCAACCTTGAATGCCATAACTTGTAATGCTTTACGTCTTGAGGTGTGACCAAAGCCGCGGACTCCATTCTGCAGAAGCGGAAAGTTCCACAGTCTCGCTTACCCGCACCAATCATCATCCTCGAAGCGCGGTCCTGGATAACAAGGAATTGATCAGCTTGTTGAACAATACAAAGATTTTCATCCATCAACTGTCCCACTGAAATGAGATCAGACTGCAATTCCTCAACAAAAAATACTGACTTCAGAACCAGATTTGGGCCCAACAAAACTGTACCCTCTTGATAAGAAACCCGTTCACGACCATCAGCAAGAATCACTAGGACTGGTTCCATGTTTCTTACATTAGTAAAAGACGCATAGCTACTAGTTAAATGATGAGAAGCACCAGTGTAGAGTATCCAAGAAGGAGATAAAGACTTACCAGAGAGCTTTTCAGTGCTTGTACTTGCTTCACCACGTGGGCGGGTGTTGAGAAGGTTCACAAGACTTTGCCACTGAGTGTCACTGAGTCCACTAACTCCATCTCGATCCATCTCCGTGATAACGTAGTTAGCTGTTTCATGAGGCGGGAGTTTGGGGACATGGACGACATTTGCATAGCTCTTGGGGCAAACTTGACCACTAGAGGAAGCACCACGACCCTTGCCAAGCATGGTCCTGCTTCGTGGACGGTCTCCCCACCATTCAGGATAGCCGACCACCGCAAAGCAACTATCCGAACTATGGCCACCACGGTTACAGTGTTTACACAATGGGAAGCTGCCGTCAGATCGAACAGAGGAAGGCATATGAGGTCGTTGATGAACAGCAAACGCAGAAACTTCAGCAACATCATCACCTTTGACAAGGTGAGTCCGCAGATCTTCTTCTTGACGGACGACATTGTAGACCTCCTCCATTGGTTGTATTGGTAGACGAGAGACCAGGCTAGAACGAACAGTGGTGAAAGTATCATCAAGACCAGCCAAAAACTCATGAACTTTGTCTTCCTCACGATCTTGTTCTTGCAAGAAGGTGAGGTTACACTCACATTTGCCACATTTGCAAACCCGTAGAGGCCTGTGGTTCGCCATATTATCCCATATGCGATTCAACTTGCCGTAATAAGCTTCAATAGCAAGTCCTCGTTGCTTACAACAAGCAAGTTCGGCCTTCAGTTGTTGAAGACGAGGTCCATTGGTGACGGAGAAACGCTTCTTGAGGTGATCCCAGAGATCCTTGGCAACATCCCGATGAGAGATGTTGGAACGTAAGGAAGGGTCAATCGTCATGCGGATCCACGAGACCAGCAACGCCTGAATTGTCCACCAGTCGTCGTAATCAGGAGATCCTTCATCAGGGCGAGCAATGGATCCATCAAGAAATCCAAATTTCTTCCTTGAGCAGAGTGCGGTTTTAAAACCAACGGCCCATTCTTCATAATTCATCCCTTTGAGCAGAGGATGAGAGATCACGGCACCAGGATTATCAGCGGCGGTGAGGTCATAAGGTGAGATGGTGCGTCTCACTTCGAGAGTCGTCGTAGTCGGGGTCGGGGTCGAAGAGTCAGAGACTCCATTTTCATTGTTACCAGACATGGTGAACAAGAACAAGAAAAAAAAAATGATCAGATTTTCACGTTTCAGGCTCTGATACCATGAAGAGATGGACAATGTTTGAGAAAATATATCTATATTACTTTGTGAATCATTACAGACTTATATAGAAGACATAGACTTAGCGACTAATAACTACAAGATTTGCAGAGAATATACAGAGACTGATAAGGAAACAAATAACATGACATACGGGATATGATTTGTAGAATAATATCCCAATAAAGATCGTTAATAGAAAATGTCAGGAAACAAAGTCATAATCATTGGATTGACATAAAAGACATAAACTACACAGGCACAATTATATAACAAAACCTGAGGCTCAAGTTGAGGGAATTTAGAAGTTTCCTCAACAACAATGTCTCGATTCCACTTCTCATCCAAATGAGCTGTCCAAAAATCATCCGATGACACCATGGAATCACCGTCGTAAACAATCACAGAACCAACAGAAGTAACGCCAATGTCCGGGGTCAGCAACGGCCTCTTCGTTCTTAGACTCGAGTACGAGCTGAAAGACCTCCCTGTGCAGTAAACAAGCAACGAATTATGGCGATATTGAGCTTCCCAAAGCGCATTAAACCTAAGGAGATCTGTGTTTTCAGGGTCATCGTGATCCACCTGCGAGGGTTACGCTGTTTAGTTTCGTCGAATTTTGACAAAAAAAACGAAAAAGATTCGAGGAAATTAGGAAATAACCAAAGTGCAATCAAGATCAGCAACGAGTATGAGACGTGGTGGTCCGTCAAATCTATCCATCAAATCCAATCTTTTGCTTCTCTCCCTTGTCTCTCTCTCTTTGTTCTTCTTATAAGACTTGCTGGGGAAGACAAATGATAATGAGTTGGGGGTGTTATTAGATTCTAATTTATAAACAATTCTGAAAGTTCAACAAAATCATTTAAATGAAAAAGCAAAAGATTTTTAAGAATTGCTAATTGTAAATTGTAAATAACATAATAATTGAATTTATTAACAATTTTAGATTCTTTTGCTTTAATTGAAAAACATAAAACTTTTATTTATTTTATAAAAAGTCTGAATCCAATAATCCAACTTTGTTAAGATTTTAAAATGATTTTTTTATAAATCACAAACTAGTAACTAGTTTTCTACAATTGTAAAGTGCTCCAAATAATCCCTGTATTTTTGTGATATTTTCTATAACTTTATTTTGTGAAGAAAGTAATAACATAATAATTGAATCTTAATACTATTAAAAGTGAAGTACATTTTGAAAATGTCTAAGACTAATATTTGTACCTAGTTTTACTTCAGTTCTACTAGCTTTACCTAGTTATACTTAGTTTTACCTAGTTCTACCTTCTATTACTAGTTTTACTACCGTTCTACTAGCATTACCTAGTTATACTTCCGTTTTACTCGTTTTACAATAGTTTCACCTAATTTTACTATATTTAATTTAGTTATACAAATTTTACTTCTTGTTTACTAGTTTTACTAATTTCACCTAGCAACATAATTTAATTCAATTATACTAATTTTAATTAAATCCCAAAATACCAATTTAATTCCAAAGCATTGCTGTCGTTTCCTCAACTGTGGATGAGATATTAACAAACGATAGAATCATGGAAAAAAATCCGAGCAATTTCTCACAAGACTGATAGTTGTACTTTGTTTTATCTAGTTTACTTCAGTTGTACTTTCCCTTACTAGTTTTACTTTCGTTCTACTAGTTTTACCTAGTTGAATAGTTTTAGCTAGTTCTACCTTCTCTCACTAGTTTTACCTCTTTTCTACTAGCTTTACCTAGTTATACTTTCGTTTTACTAATTTACTAATTCCACCTAGTTTTACTAGTTTCACCTAGTTCTACTAGTTTTAATTTAGTTCTATGAATTTTACCTAAATCCCAAAACACCAATTTAATTCCAAAACATTACTGTCGTTTTCTCAACTGTAGATGAGATATTAACAAATGATAGAATCATGGAAAATAATCCGAGCAATTTGTCACAAGACTAATAATTGTACATAGTTTTACTTCAGTTCTACTAGCTTTACCTAGTTATACTTAGTTTTACCTAATTCTACAGTTCTACCTTCTCTTACTAGTTTTATTTCCGTTCTACTAGCATTACCTAGCTATACTTCCTTTTTACTAGTTTTACTAATTTCACATAGTTTTAATTTAATTCTACGAATTTTGATTAATTGATAGAATATTCGAAACTGAAATGATACTCATCAAAATATTATATAATACACGTTTTAGTCCTCAAAGTAAACACTGGTTAACAATATGACTGTTGAAAAAAATACTAAACACCCATTCTGATTTCATGTTATCTATTTCGCTTGCTCTAAACCATTCAAACTGTTTTGCAGAAAATGTGAAATTCCCTCAGGTTTCAAAATTTTATACATGGAATATTAAGTCCAAAAAGTGGATAGGTCGTTTTAGATATGGCTGTAATTCCATGCCGCAATTCGTGTCACCGGTGAGAGAGATGATATTTTATCTGAAGATGCTTCTAAAATTTGTCAAAAGTGCAACATCCTCTGATGACTTTAGAACAATTAATGAAATTGTTTATGATTCTTATGATGAAGCATGTATTGCACTGGGTTATTAGAGTAGTAAATGTGTTTGTTTTTATTTTTGTTTTTGGAATAATAAAACACAATTTGTGTTCCTTAATAATTTCTTATTAAGATTTACTCCAGCTGTTTCATTAATGGGTATGTCTTCATAAGTATTTTTCAATTCATTATATGCTTTTATTTTTGTATTTTAATTCTATAAAGTCTTGCTGATTGTATTATAATTTTATAACTATGTTTTGACCAATTAGTCCAATCAAATTCCTTAATATTGACCACCACTGAATAGTAAGAAATATAATCATCCACAAAAATAATTAAGATACATCTATACTATACACTATTATATTACTAGCATTCGATCCGCGCTACGTGCGGTAGTTAGATGAAGGTGTATTCCGAATTTTGTTGTGTATATTTTTTTTGGTTTTTGTAAATTCATCTTTACGTTTTTTTTTGTATTTAATTTTGCTTGCTTATGTTGTTTTGTTGGATATTTTAATAAAAATATGTTTTGGAGTAAGTATAATTTAGTTTGCTGTTTTTAAAGGAAAAATTGAGATCATCTTGTGTGTTTATAATGCTTTAAAAAAAGTTATTATTAGAAGTTAACATTGTTTAATTGAAGTTGTTGTTTTGTTGTATCTGTTAGTTGTCATTAATTTATTATTATTTTCCATTTTGTGGTTGGATTGTTATTTAATATTTTCATATGTATTTTGTAAACTGTTGGGGTAATTTTTTTGTCAATGTTTTAGTGTTTGGAGTGAAAAATATTGTGGATTTTATTAAGAAAAATAAATAAGTTATTTATTGTGGATTTTATTGTCAATTTTTTTTCTAGGCTATTTTTGTTTGTTTCATTCAGATCCAATTTCTCTGTAAAGCTTATAATTTGTGGGTTAATTGGACCATTATTTGTATGTTATTGAGTTGAAATTGATTTGTTCTTTTTCAAAATCCGATGTCCTCGTGAACGGATAGGAGAAGAGCAATTTTCCGATCTATAGGTCTGTTTGAGGATTGAACTTATGTCTTTGATGCTCGTAATCGTTTTTTCAGTCATTCCTATTGTAATCATTTTCCCTTGATTTTTTTTTGAGGGTTTGCGTATTTGGTTGATTCCTTGCTCGCTTCGCATCTATTGGGGATATTTGGTTATCCCTGGTTGATTTTGTTAAAGGTGAATGTCAATTGGGTTGCAAATTTGTTTATATGAAAATATGTTGGCTTCTTTAGGTTTCCTAATTAAGTTGTGAGTTGTTTTGTTTTATTTGTTGTAATTTTTTTCCCGTTTGTCCTGTGACTGATTTTTTTTTATTCGATGTGAGTTGTGTTTTGGAGAAAATTAATTTTCTTGTTTATCTTGCTGTAATTTTATAAAGTCCGGGTTATTTTTTTGTTTCTTCGGTTGTCTTTTTCATATAATTTTGTGTTACGGTTATCTGATTGTGACATTCATATATCTGAATCTTTTTAGTTTATTAAATGTGTGTTCATCTCTTTGCGTCTTTGTCTTTGGTGATGGATTTGTGAAGTGCTGCCAAATAATTATTTTAACTGATTTATAGTTGTGTTTCCTTGATTGTTTGAAAGTGTTGCTTGGGTTGCCTTGTTTTGATATTTGAAATTTTAAATTATGATCAGTTTAATAGAAATCTTTAACTATATTATTACCACTAATGAAAAATTATAGTATTGTTTTCTTATTTTAACATTTAATTTATTTTACATAATTATTTTTTATTTAAACTTTCGATTAATTATAATTAACAAAAAATGCACTAAATGAATATTTTAAATTTATTTAAAAAAAAAATTGAATTCATAGGATTTAAAAATAGTGATGGGTCTAGAGAATTTGAATGAAATAGTGTTGGGCCTACAGATTTTAGATGAAATTTAGTTGATCAGTTTGTCATTTGTCTGATTGTTTAAAAGGCTTATTAAAATATGTAAGGCGGTTGTTTTGTGTTATTTGTTGTAATTTTTTTTCCCGTTTGTCCTGTGAGTGATTTTTTTGATTCGATGTGAGTTGTATTTTGGGGAAAATTAATTTTCTTATTTATCTTTCTGTAATTTTATAAAGTTCGGGTTATTTTTTTTGTTTCTTCGGTTGTCTTTTTCATATAATTTGTGTTACGGTTATCTAATTGTGACATTCATATATCTGAATCTTTTTAGTTTATTAAATGTGTGTTCATCTCTTTGCGTCTTTGTCTTTGGTGATGAATTTGTGAAGTGCTGCCAAATAATTATTTTAAATGATTTCTAGTTGTGTTTCCTTGATTCTTTGAAAGTGTTGTTTGGGTTGCCTTGTTTTGATATTTGAAATTTTAAATTATGATCAGTTTAATAAAAATCTTTAACTATATTATTACCACTAATGAAAAATTGTAGTATTGTTTTTTTATTTTAACATTTAATTTATTTTACATAATTATTTTTTATTTAAACTTTCGGTTAATTATAATTAACAAAAAATATGCACTAAATGAATATTTTAAATTTATTTAAAATGAAAAATTGAATTCATAGGATTTAAAAATAGTGATGGGTCTAGAGAATTTGAATGAAATAGTGTTGGGCCTACAAATTTTAGATGAAACTTAGTTGATCAGTTTGTCATTTGTATGATTGTTTAAAGGGTTTATTAAAATCTGTAAGGCGGTTGTTTTGTGTTGTTTGTTGTAATTTTTTTCCCGTTTGTCCTGTGAGTGATTTTTTTGATTCGATGTGAGCTGTGTTTTGGGGAAAATTAATTTTATTGTTTATCTTGCTGTAATTTTATAAAGTCCGGGTTGTTTGTTTGTTTCTTCGGTTGTCTTTTTTCATATAATTTTGTGTTACGGTTATCTGATTGTGACGTTCATATATCTGAATCTTTTTAGTTTATTAAATGTGTGTTCATCTCTTTGCGTCTTTGTCTTTGGTGATGGATTTGTGAAGTGCTGCCAAATAATTATTTTAACTGATTTGTAGTTGTGTTTCCTTGATTCTTTGAAAGTGTTGCTTGGGTTGCCTTGTTTTGATATTTGAAGTTTTAAATTATGATCAGTTGAATAGAAATCTTTAACTATATTATTACCACTAATGAAAAATTATAGTATTGTTTTCTTATTTTAACATTTAATTCATTTTACATAATTATTTTTAATTTAAACTTTCGATTAATTATAATTAACAAAAAATATGCACTAAATGAATATTTTAAATTTATTTTAAAATAAAAAATTGAATTCATAGGATTTAAAAATAGTGATGGTCTAGAGAATTTGAATGAAATAGTGTTGTGCCTACAAATTTTAGGTAAAATTTAGTTGATCAGTTTGTCATTTGTATGATTGTTTAAAGGGCTTATTAAAATCTGTAAGGCCCATAAAATTAAAGAAGATGTGGCTGACGTGGCAGCTGAGGTGGCTGCACCAGAAGTGAGAAAAAGTAACTTTATATATATATAGATTATCCCAATCTAACCGTATTGTTGTTAGTTAATTCTACGTTATATTATATATTATTATATAATATTTTGATATCTATATCAATATATATACATCATAATGACATAACATTATTTTAACATTAGTACTCATATATGTAACATTATAATATAACATTAAAACAACACTATAGTATAATATAATAAAGTATTATAATAAAAATGTCATGCGGTGTACCGTTGGTCCTTATCTATTTTATTAACAATTGTAGATTTTTTTGTTTTAATTGAATAACATAAAACTTTTATTTACTTTATAAAATGTCTGAATCTAATAATTCAAATTTGTTAAGATTTTAAAAAACTTTTTACAAATCACAAAATAGTAACACTTTTTACAAATCACAAACTAGTAACACTGATAAAAAAAATTTACATTGCTCAAGCTTCGGCTCAAGTATTCTAGTTTGGTCTTTGTTATTCAGCTCCACTATTCTAGTTTGGTCTTTGTTATATAGTTTTTTAATGATGTATTCCCAATTTTTTACTTTCGAGGCTTGTGATCATTAACCAAGAGGTTTCCCTCTGCCTGCTCCACTTGGATGTGAAGTTTCACTTCCTAACGCATTGAATAAATTATTAGGTGGATCAGCTCCAGATTTAGACTATGGTAGTGGTGGCGATGAAGTGACGTCCTTCATCTCCTGTAGCATCACAAATACATGAATTCCATGAGACTCATCATTGGTCTGCGGTTGTGAACGCGTCTGTTGCTGTGGTTGTGAACACGGTTGTTGCGATTGTGAAGGTTGTTGATGCGTTTGTGACTGTTGTTGCTGCGGTGGAGGCGGCGATCGTCGAGGAGGTTCAGCAGCAGAAGGTGAAACTGAGCAATGTGAACCATAACTGAGATAAGATACTCTATATATGAAGTGAGACATGTTCCACTATCGTATATACTATATCATATATGAATTGACGATTTAGCTGCAAACTCTTGATCTGATTTTGATTTGGTATAGAATTTTATTCTTTTGTGTTGTAAATTATTTTAACATCATCCAAAATCTAATTAATAAGACCTCATAGAATCACATTTCATTTTCTTTTTTAAAAATATGAAAACTCTAAAACATCATCAAATCTCCTAAAAATTCACTTAAATCTTTTCAAAATTCTAAAATATTAAAATCCTACAAAATCTTTAAAGTCTCTAGAACTCTATTCAAATCCCAAAGCAATAACCCTTTAAAAGTTTCCTTAAGCATAAAACCAAAAAAAAAAAGTTTCCATAAGCACATAACTTATGTAACCATGTCAACGGAAGCAACCCTTAAAGTTGAGCTTTAATGAGGTGTGTTATTACGACAGATGCTGACGAACCCCATATGACCATACTAACACAAATTTTTGTTTTTGTTTTCTTACAATAGTAATAGTAAGAAACTAAGAATCACCTAATCCAATAATGTGTGGCACTGGCACTTACTAGGATGGAGGTGTACAGGTTACTTGAAGGAAATGACCTCAAGACATAAGAGCAAGCCCATGTCTAAAAGACTAAAAGCACCAAGAAGAGCAAATCCATGCCTAAAATTAACATAAGCAAAGTGAGTAAGTGACTTGCATCAACTTCGCCGATGAGGGAAATTGGGAAACTAGTCCACAGCTGCGGAACAAGGGTAAGTAGATATCATTCTAACCTATGGGATTGACAGAAACACTGTGAAGCTAGAGGGAAACATGTATCCTGCTAACCCGTATCGACCAACTGTGAAGCTATCTTGGTCTTCGCATTGATGAAACAAAGGACTAAGAGCACGAGGCCTTGGCCATTTGATTAAATATTTTTGATTACCTAGTGGAAAAAAAAAATTCTAGTTGATTATGGAAGTCTAAACAATTTATTTATTTTATGACTGACTTTGAGACCTTGTAAGAAAGACTTGTCCCCAGTATCAAAATTCAGATGTCTGACTTTCAACGTGGAAGCTACCCATGTAATTGGAGATGTGAATCTGCGGTCTATGCCAATGTGGTCACTAAATATATAGATTTTCTTCCATGGTAATAGATTGTCTCTCTAACATAGAATAAGCAATTACTCTCTCTCTGGTCATGTCACACCAAGTTTTCCACAAAAGATGAGATTTGGAAAGTGCTAAGCAAACACCACAACATATAACCATGGCGGGTCAATTACAAACCCAAGTAAGTAAATCTATCATTCACCCATGACCATGTAAATGTTGATTGTATACTGTTTTATTTATATATATTGTTTTGATGTTATAATCCGACAATTTAATCTGCCCTAAGAATTACTGACGGGAAAAATAATTGAATAAAGTATAATAAATAAATATTTATTTGAGGTCTTTGTTATTTTCCCTAATACTGTAGCTATTTCTTTTCGCAATTTTCTAATTTCATTTGTCTTACAAAAATCTCTTTTCTAAAAACTTATTTATTTAATATTTTTGTCAATATGTACGGGAAGAGCGGTTTGTTTTCCAGCGGAAAAAAAAGAAAGAACGGTTTTTCCCCATTTGTTGTTTTTTTTTTTTCTTTTTTTTTTCTCGCCTCGATTTGTATTTTTATTTATTTATTAGATAATTAATTAATTAATTAATTTTTTTTTGCAATATTTGTCCAGAGAGGGCTAAAAAGAAAAGACGAGGAGGAAGAAGAAGGAAGCAGCATTATATATCTAAGCATTCTCTGCTCTCTTGAGAACCTCTCGCAGCCTCTTTCACCCCCCCCAGGTAGGTTTCCAAAACCCTAATTTCCTCCTTCTCTTATCTAATTTACCTTTTCTCCTTTCTTCTTTCTCGAATCCTCTCCCTAGAAAATCACGACGATAAAGATGAGGAAACGGCTATCCCGAGCCAATCGAATTACTAAATAAAGCTTTTTGTGTGTTTTTTTCTTTTTTTTTTTTCTGAATGCGTGATTCGATTTCTCTGTTCGAGAATTTGTTCATTGATTTTAAAATCTGCACTGTATGTGTGTTAGTTTTCGCAAAGTGATTGGATGAGCTTGGATGTGGAAGTGAAGCCAAGAGGAGGTTCACTCTTGTTGTTATCATCATCGTCATCGTCATCTACGTTGTTGTCATTGTTGCCGTCATGGCACAGCAACAATCTTCCCGACTCAATCGTCTCCTTACTTTGTTGGACAGTATCCTTTGATTTTTATTGTTCTTGTTACCAATACTGGATATGATGCTTTCTTTTTTCTCTTTCTGTTACGCTTCTTCGTCCCCTAATCTTTGGGTATTTAGTACATGTTCTCCTTAATTATATTTTCCTTTCTAGCTGGTTCAACACAAGCTACTCGGCTAACTGCAGCCAAACAGATCGGTGATATTGCCAAGTCTCATCCTCAGGACTTGAGCTCTCTTCTCAGAAAGGTATACTCATGGGTCTTTTGTTTTCTTGGCTTTTCTCCAATTCAACGTGGGTGTGCTAGGGCAAGGTTTCCTTTCTATGGACTAGGCTTCTGATAGCAGAGATATATGACTGTGGTTATAAGTTAGTTATACTGATTGGAATCAATGAAAATGGTAGTGGAAGTTATATATAATTGTTTATTGTGCCAGTCTCGCTGGAAATAGTTATTCTTCGTCTTTGTTCTAAACCTAGTATTCTGCCCTATATGCTCGGTATAGGCGGGTAGACAGAATTGACTGTTGATCCAGATGAGTTGAGGCTTACAGAGATAATGTGATGTGTGGTTTAGGATCTGCATTGTGTATGTTCTGCACTATAACTCTCAAATTTTTTTGTTGGATACAAGGTGTCATCCCCTGTTTGATGGGTTTACTTCTTACATTCTCTGATATATATTACAAGTCCCTTCATGGCTAGACGAAGTTGTTCATAGAGCTATACACAAATATGATTTCTAAGAGCGCCTCCTATTGTTTGACAACTAGTTACCATACATCTTTTAAAAGGCTGCTGTGAAGATTGTTTGAACTTACCCAGCAGATTCTTTGTTAGCCCATTCTGATTCTAAAGAATGCCGAAGCTAAAGATAAAGAATCTAGTGGCCTTTCAGAATGAATTTTAAGTAGGGTGACCACCTGCCTTTCAATTAGTTTCAGGTTTTAACAGCACTTTTAGAGTGTTTCTGTTATTAGATTGACTTTCAAGCTTTGTTAGGGCATGTGGTCTTACTCATAAAATAATATATCTACTCGGGCTAGGGTTTGTGTTCTGGAGACCTTGTTTCTGCTGCTTTCTTAGATATCATACATAGATATTTCCTCTTGGCATTATAGTTTAGGTATACATCTTTCTAAACTGCTATGTCGTTCTTTACATCAGATTTTTCTTTTGTTCCTTTGGCTTAACTCAATTTTTCCGGGAATTAGGTTTTGCATCACCTCCGTAGTAAAAAGTGGGATACGAGGGTTGCTGCTGCTCATGCCATTGGTGCCATTGTTCTGAATGTCAAACATACTTCATTGAGTGAACTGTTAAATTCTTTAGCAACGAAGTTGGGTGAGGCCGGGATGTCTGATAATGTAGATGAAGTGGTGGCTTTGCGCAATCTTCAGTCCAAAATTCTAGCAAATGCGCCCTTTAGAAGGTTATTAATAGCTCTGTTATGTTTTTTTTACCATCTACTATCAAGACTTCTTAGCTGGATTATTAGATGTTTTTGTCATGTTAAGGTTTCCCGATGTCATTTGATGTCTCTAACTTTTGGCATGTGCTAACAGCTTTGAGATGAATAAGGTTTTAGAGTTTGGCGCTTTGTTGGCATCTGGTGGACAGGTAATTTATCATTTTCCATTGTTTACTTGTCTAGTTTATTCTGTAAGATTTCATCCGTTTATCTCCGATGTAGTTTCTTCATTGATATCTTGTCTTTGTGGAATTACATTTTTGTCTGTCTTAATTCGTTCGGAGTAACTAGGCCACTGGATGACATCTGGTTAGATTCTTTGAAGTGTTTGGGTTTAGTTAAGTTCTCTCGGCATCACAAAGAAACATGTTGGATAGTTGCTAAACTGGAATTCTATAAGATTTTGTTGTTGAGGATCACAGCATTAGCATGATTGAATTTGAAACTATAAGCGGGCTCTGGGCTTTATTCATCAAAAATAAGCTTTGTCAGCTGCACTCTGTAGAATTAGTTTTCTACAGTTTCATTATTTGGCATCCTTGAAATTCTGTGACTTGGTTTGTAACTAACAGTTTCGACACTATCTGTTGATGCAATATGATATCTTACATTCGTTCTTTTTCTTCGAATTTTTGGTTTAGGGGAGCATGTGAAAACTTCTGTTATTGCTCCCTTTATCCTTGCCATTTTTTTTTCCTCAAAATTTGTTGTTTTTCTCATAAGATATGTTGCAGTTCCTTGTGTCTAAACTGAAATCAGATGATAGCCAAAATTATTAGCAATTTTCAACTTGAAGATGATGTTTTTTGTTGCAGGAGTACGACATTTTGAATGACAATTCCAAGAATCCAAGGGATCGAGTGGCTCGTCAGAAAAAGAATCTCCGGCGACGTCTAGGTCAATAGCTTGTCTCCTTCTCTATTAATCAATTTCCATGGGGAAGTGTTATTATTGTCCAATTGCATGACATGTGATATACCAGGGTAGATTAAATGTATGAATTAAGCGTAAACCCATTCTTCTAAGTCTATTATATCACTACTATATTTGGTTCTACTCATTCTTTGTGAGTCTGACTCTGTATGTTCTAAATACTATATGTTTTACTTGATTGATGCATCTATTGAACAGACTCCTGACAATCTATGAACAGGTTTGGACATGTGTGAGCAGTTTATGGATGTCAATGAAATGATTGGAGATGAGGATCTTATTGAGCAGAAGTCCGGTGTTCCTGCGAATGGGGTTGGAAACAGATTATATGCAAACTATTCTCCACATCATATTCAACAATACGTTTCAAGAATGGTTCCCCGTGTCAATTCTAGGAGGCCAAGCGCAAGGGAATTAAATTTACTGAAACGAAAAGCAAAAATAAGCTCAAAAGATCAAGCTAAAGGTAGCTGCGAAGTAGCAGATGTTGAGATGCCATCGACTCATGTTGCCTCAACCTCAAAAGGAAATTTGTCCGACTCAATGGAGTCTAACAAGGTATTTGGATAATGTATACTCATAATGACGGATAACCAACTTGCAGAATGTTAGTACAGCTTTCAGCACTTTGTCAATGTGTTGGTTTTTTAAATGACGGACCTAATACTTGACTTGTACCAACAAGAAGTCGTAGTAGTAAATGAAAGATTCAACATTGACTATGCTGCTTTCTCTTAGGTGTACAATCTCTTACGAATGTACTAGTCATAGGGAATGCTCTTATTAGAATTCTAGAACTTCTTGATTTTGGCGGATCATATTTCCTACTGTCTTATACTCCTGTATGTTCTACTTGAAATTTCGTAGGCAGACATTGGGAATGAGGATGATATTGAGCCTGACGGGGATGGAAAATGGCCTTTCCACAGTTTTGTTGAGCAACTTATTCTTGACATGTTTGACCCGGGTAAGGTTTATGACTTCTGCTGTTTACAATTTATTTTTTTTCACTTATTGAGTTCTAGTTAAGTTGGCTAATAATCTGATAATGTATTCAGCATGGGAGATCCGCCATGGAAGTGTAATGGCTTTAAGAGAAATATTAATGCTTCATGGTGGTTCTGCTGGAGTCTCAACAACAGAGTTTAGCTCAGACAATGGGTTTGAGTTGAAAGAAGTCTTGAATAAAGTAACACGAGAAAGAGAAATCGACTTGAATATGGAGGTTTCAGAAAATGAGCTTGAGCCAGTTCGAAAAAGACCTAAGATTGAGGATCCATCAAAATCATTTATTGATAACAATGTTTTGGAAGTTATTGAGGGTGACTACGATATTAATGTTAAAGATGAAGATGCTGAGTTCTTAATACCACCAGTGAAGGTCAATGGTCAAACTGACTCCAGTTCAATGAAAGTGGAACCTCAATCTTCTTTTGATGGCTCCTCATCTCACTCTGAAATAAACAATGTGGCAGAGGTTAACAATCATTTTGAAGATAAGAGTTTTATTGAGGAACCGGTTATACCTAAGCATCAGGAAGAAAATCTCGAAATGTTGGAAGAAAATCTCGAAGTGTTGAATTTGGTTAAACAAGCTAGGCATTCTTGGATTAAAAATTTTGAATTTCTCCAGGATTGCACCATTCGTTTCTTATGTGTGCTTTCACTTGATCGGTAAGACTTTGGTATTTTATCCTAGGTTTTCTTTTCCATGTTTAGTTGTTTCTGCTTCATAGCAACTATGGTTGCACGATTGTTTTGAAAGGTTCCGATACTGGCTGAGATTTGGTTGGTCATTTCCTAGTTAATGATTATCTTTCCCTCTACTGCAGATTTGGGGATTACATTTCCGATCAGGTAGTTGCTCCTGTGCGGGAAGCTTGTGCCCAAGCACTTGGTGCTACTTTTAAATACATGAGTCCCTCGTTGATTTATGAGACATTAAATATTTTGCTTCAGATGCAGGTAATATTTATCATTTCTTTTTTAACCTACTCAAACTAAGAAACTTGTTGCGGTCCTTATAAATAAACTGTTAAGTAATCTTTAGTATTTATATTTTTTCAGCGCCGGCCTGAATGGGAAATTCGTCATGGAAGTCTTTTGGGCATCAAGTACTTGGTTGCTGTGAGACAGGTAAAATTCCAGCACGTGATTGCTAATTACACATTTTTTGGAAAACTGGAAAGAGACATTTTAACAGTCTTGTTTTAACGTTTTTTCGTGTCTGGCGAACTTTTGTTTTTTCTATCTATCATGATATGTAGTAGTTTTTAAATTTCTGAGGCTCTGTGTAGTTGACTTGACTTGTTCTTGGTTTGTAGAGATGCATGTCCAGTGTTAGTTTTTCTTTCTCATTTTCCCCTGATTTTTCCTTTTGCAGGAAATGCTCCAAGATTTGCTTGGCTATATTCTTCCGGCGTGTAAAGCAGGGTTAGAGGATTCTGACGATGATGTGCGAGCAGTTGCCGCTGATGCTCTTATACCGGCAGCAGCTGCTATTGTCTCTTTGAGAGGACAGACATTACTTTCCATCGTCATGCTACTGTGGGATATATTGCTTGAGTTGGATGACTTAAGTCCATCAACCAGCAGGTAAGCAAGTGTAATATTATATTCTAACCTTTTCACTATCCAAAACCCTTTTTTTTCCTGGTTATTTGGTCTTTTCTGAACGAGATCAATTTTGAATCAGTAAAATATTTCTTGCAGTGTTATGAACCTCCTGGCAGAAATCTATTCCCAAGATGACATGACCCTGGTGATGCACAAGGAATTATCAGTAGGGGAGGAACAAAATATTGACCTCAATGGAATGGGTCATGTCGAGAGTTTTGGAGAAAGAAGAGATGTCAACGAAAGCCCTTACGCATTATCAGCTTTAGCCCCTAGGTTGTGGCCATTTACAAGGCACGACATCACATCGGTTCGATTTTCGGCTATTCGAACTCTGGTAGGTTTTTATTGTTTATTTAGGATAAAATCTCTCTTAGTGCTTGCGTCAATGTTTGTAGCCAGTTGCATGATTTACATGTATCTTACGCCTTGAGTTTCTCTGGCCTATCAAATTGAGATGCAAATTTTTTTTGTTTACTTCGAAATACACTATTTTATGTCCCTTCCATATGCTTATAGCGTGGTTTCCTCAATTTCCCGTGGCAGGAACGACTTCTTGAAGCTGGATGCAGAAAGAACATTTCGGAGCAGTCTAAAAGTTCTTTTTGGCCATCTTCTATTTTAGGGGACACCCTGAGGATCGTCTTTCAAAATCTTTTGCTTGAATCAACTGAGGAGATTCTGGAGTGTTCGGAGAGAGTGTGGAGACTATTGGTTCAGGTACTTTGTGATGAAATGTTGCTTTTCTTTTAAACATTCGTAACTTTTTTCTATTCCTTTTTTTTTTCTCCTTCTTCACCCGTAGAATTAAATGATCTTCGTTCTTGGTTTGCATTGAACTAAATAAAAACTATAGAGTAGGTTTCCAATTTGCATGGTTACATGTGGTATATCTTCTTGATATGTAAGATTTTGGTATTACGTTCCACAATGATTAGACTGTGTTTGCATCTGAACCCTTTTCTTATATTAGTAGCTGATGCCTTTTACTTTCAAAAGTTTACCCAGAGGCAATGCTCTGAATGGCAGGAAGGTACATGTATTGTGAGAATCATGTTGCTAGTTGCCTAGGAATTTGAGTCGTATAGTATCTCTACCTGAAAACGTGTTATACTTATTATTTTTTCGTTGTTTCGACGTTTAAATGTTAAGGCCAGCCTAATTTTTTCGTATATGGACCTAGATTATCTCTCATTTTTCTTCTTATTCAGTGCCCAGTGAATGATTTAGAAGATGCTGCAAAATCATACATGGCTTCGTGGATAGAACTTGCAGCTACTCCTTATGGCTCAACATTGGATGCTACAAAAATGTTTTGGCCAGTAGCTCTACCTCGTAAGAGTCATTTCAAAGCTGCTGCTAAGATGAAAGCTGTTAAACTTGAGAATGAAGCTTCCAGCATTCTGGGTTTTGATTATGCAAGAAGCTCTCCTTCCCTCGAAAAACATGAAGATGCTTCTGCCAAGTCCACTAAAATTATCGTCGGCTCAGATATGGAGATGTCAGTGACCCGCACCCGGGTAGTTACAGCATCTGCATTAGGTATCTTTGCATCCCGATTGAGAGAGGGTTCAGTGCAGTTTGTGGTAGATCCACTGAGTACTACTCTTACTTCTTTGTCTGGTGTTCAGCGCCAGGTATGCATCTCTATGTCTGTATCTCGTTATCTATCTGTCACTAGACATGTATTGCATGTTTTGAACTAAACCGTTGGCTTTGCAGGTTGCGTCCATTGTGCTTATCTCTTGGTTCAGAGAAACTAAATGCAAGGTCCCTTCTTATGGAAGTGGAAGTTTGCCTGAGTTTCCTAGTCCCCTTAAAAAATGGCTCCTAGATTTGTTAGCTTGCTCAGATCCTGCTTTCCCCACTAAAGACAAACTTCTTCCTTATGCTGAGCTCTCAAGAACATACACTAAAATGAGGAATGAAGCTTCTCAGTTGTTACATACAGTTGAAACCTGCCATTGTTTTGATAAGTTATTATCAACGAATAAATTCAATGTGGAGAGCGTGAGTGCTGATGAGACAATTGAGTTTGCATCAGCACTAGCATTGTGGAACAAAGAAAGTGCTGGAAATGAATCCTTAGAAAAGCAAGTTTTTGAAGATGTGGAGTCATTTAGGCAACAGCTATTAAGTACTGCTGGTTATTTAAAGTGTGTCCAGGTATTTTGGGATCTCTTTTTATATGATTCATGTGCTATTTCAAATCTTGGTCTGCTAGATTGTCATAAGTCATGTTATTTACTCGTTTCAATTTCTCAAGATTGAACCTTATTTATCCTATTTCTTGTTTATGTTTATGCAGAGTAATCTACATATTACTGTCACCTCTCTGATCGCTGCTGCAGTTGTTTGGATGTCAGAATTTCCTGCTAGACTTAATCCAATAATCTTGCCGCTGATGGCTTCGATTAAAAGAGAGCAGGTAGCAACTAAAATCTAAATGCTTGTTCATGTTCGCTGAACTGAAGGCTGACTGATTCTGTTCTTTTTCAAGGAACAAATACTACAGCAAATAGCTGCAGAGGCTCTTGCAGAGCTCATTGCTTACTGCGTAGATCGGAAGCCAAGCCCCAATGACAAGTTACTCAAGAATATATGTAGCTTGACGTGCATGGATCCTTGCGAAACACCTCAAGCTAGCGTTATTAGCTCTATGGATATTGTTGATGATATGGATTTTCTGTCCTCGCGGAGCAACGCAGGAAAACAGAAGGCAAAAGTCGTGTTGGCTGGTGGCGAAGATAGGTCTAAAGTTGAGGGTTTTATCACAAGGAGAGGATCTGAACTTGCGTTGAAGCATTTAAGCTTGAAATTTGGTGGTTCCTTGTTTGACAAACTCCCAAAATTGTGGGAGTGCCTCACTGAGGTTCTTGTTCCTGGAATTCCTGCAGATCAACAGAATATTGACCTCAAAATAGAATCTATTTCAGATCCACAGGTCTTGATAAACAACATCCAGGTATACCCAGTGAAGTGCTTTACTTATTTGAAGATTTTGTTCAAGGGATAGGCCAAAAGACAAAGCTTAATATTGAATATGCAGAGCCGTAACTTGGTGTACTATTATTTTCTATGATTTCCAGGTGGTACGTTCAATAGCACCAGTGATGGAAGAAACATTGAAACCTAGACTGCTCAGTCTCCTGCCTTGTATTTTCAAATGCGTTCGCCATTCCCATGTGGCTGTTAGATTGGCTGCTTCTAGATGTGTTATGACAATGGCTAAATCAATGACAGAAGATGTCATGGCAGCAGTAGTGGAAAATGCTATTCCAATGTTGGGAGATTTGACATGCATTAATGCTAGACAAGGTTCAGGAATGCTTATTGGTTTGCTTGTACAAGGACTGGGTGTAGAACTGGTTCCGTATTCTCCTTTATTGGTTGTTCCCCTCCTGAGATGCATGAGCGATGTTGACAGTTCAGTCAGGCAGAGTGTGACACGTAGCTTTGCTGCTCTTGTACCTATGCTTCCATTAGCACGTGGTGTTCCCCCTCCTGTGGGGTTGAGCAAAGATCTATCTAGCAATGCAGAGGATGCAAAATTTTTGGAGCAGTTACTTGACAACTCCCATATAGATGATTACAAGCTTTGCACTGAGTTAAAAGTTCAATTAAGAAGGTAATTTAGTCTAAGATTATATGAAAGTTTATTATCTGTTCTGAGTGTCTTGGTAATTCAAGGTTTATGTGTTTATTTTGTTTTATTTTATTTTTCTGGGTATTCCCAGTTGCATCTAAACAATATTGAGGGTTTGGGTTGTGAGGAATAGTAGGACATTGAACTTATCGTTGGTGTGAGCAGGGTAGAATTCGGAAATTTGGTCTTGTCTTCCCCCGGTCCTTGGGGGATAGGATACGTATTCCGTCATGTAAATTGATGCTCTATATAGTTGATTTGCATTGAGAGGGAACTGTATTGCTTTCATACCATCCTGGAATATTTATCAGTTTTCTGTTTTCAGGTATCAACAAGAAGGAATCAATTGGTTAGGATTTCTGAAACGTTTTAAGCTCCATGGAATTCTCTGTGATGATATGGGGCTTGGTAAGACGCTTCAAGCATCTGCAATTGTGGCATCTGATGCAGCAGAGCGTCGCGGTTCAACAGATGAACCAGATGTTTTTCCATCTATCATTGTTTGCCCATCAACATTAGTTGGCCATTGGGCATTTGAAATTGAGAAGTATATCGACCTTTCTCTTCTGAGCGTGTTGCAGTATGTTGGCTCTGCTCAAGACCGCGTTTCTCTCCGTGAACAGTTCAACAACCACAATGTCATTATAACATCTTATGATGTGGTCCGCAAGGATGTTGATTATCTGACACAGTTTTCATGGAACTACTGTATCCTGGATGAAGGACACATAATTAAGAATGCTAAATCTAAAATTACTTCAGCAGTAAAACAATTGAAGGCCCAGCACCGGCTTATCCTCAGTGGAACACCAATACAGGTTACATTGGAGTGCTCAACTAAAGTTTAATTTGCATTCTTTTTATCTTAAGTGATATTGTTTCCTTTTTTGCAGAATAATATCATGGAGCTGTGGTCCCTTTTTGACTTCTTGATGCCTGGATTTCTTGGGACAGAAAGACAGGTAGCGCTTATTCATATTTCCTGCTTTTATGTTGTTACAAATTACCAATTTCAGGGTCACTTTTTGTTGTTGTCATGAACGAGAAATGTGTTTCTTTTGGGCAGTTTCAAGCATCTTATGGAAAACCGTTGCTGGCAGCTAGAGATCCTAAATGCTCTGCTAAGGATGCTGAAGCGGGTGTATTAGCAATGGAAGCACTCCATAAGCAGGTAATGCACTCCATAAGAAGCACATTCCGGCTTTTTATGTTTCCTTGCAATTATTGAGAACTGGTAACATCATTACCTGATAACATCTTCGTATTATGTAGGTTATGCCATTCTTACTCCGACGTACGAAAGAGGAAGTCCTCTCTGATTTGCCAGAAAAAATAATTCAGGACAGATACTGTGACCTTAGTCCTGTCCAGTTGAAGCTTTATGAGCAATTTTCTGGTTCAAGTGCTAAGCAAGAAATATCTAGTATCATAAAAGTTGATGGATCAGCAGATTCCGGAAATGCTGATGTTGCGCCAACAAAAGCATCCACACACGTTTTCCAGGTATAGTATTGTTGCTGCATTGAAGGCGACATCGACAATTATATTCACTCCCACCTATCACCTTTATAGTATGGGGAGACCTGATTTATGTTTGGGTTTTAATTTTCCAGGCACTGCAGTACCTGCTTAAACTCTGCAGTCATCCGCTTCTTGTTCTTGGCGATAAGGTTACGGAGCCGGTGGCTTCTGATTTGTCAGCAATGATAAATGGATGTTCGGACATAATCACTGAGCTTCATAAAGTACAACACTCTCCAAAGCTTGTTGCTCTTCAGGAAATTTTAGAAGAATGTGGAATAGGTTCTGATGCTTCTACTTCAGATGGCACTCTTAGTGTAGGCCAGCACAGAGTTCTGATATTTGCACAGCACAAAGTAAGTACATATCGATTAATCCTACATCTCTAATTTCTTCCATTGTAAGATTGTCCAAGATCTAAGTATGTTATTTATGCAGGCTTTGCTGGATATCATAGAAAAGGACTTGTTTCAAGCCCACATGAAAAGGCAAGTTCAAGTTGTGAAATTTACTTTTTTTATTGTCAGTCTAGTTCTATTGGAGGGCTGTCTACTGATTCAGTGGTATCCTAATTTTTTACTTCAAAAGTCTAAAAACTGATCAGCCTTTTTCGCTTAAGTTGGTTTTTGCTTAACTTGTTTGTTGTAATTCCTTATTCCTCTCTTAATTTATATCCTTAAATCTGGCTTCTTCAATATGTTGCTCAGCTGTTTTACCTTATTCTTAAAAGCAGTGTCACATATATGCGACTAGATGGTTCAGTTGTACCGGAGAAGAGGTTTGAGATTGTGAAGGCCTTTAATTCAGATCCTACAATTGACGTTCTGCTCCTGACAACACATGGTATGCTTTCTCCGCCAATGAAGTTGTGCTATTTGAAGTAGATCTTCTGACCAAGTTATAACTGAAATAACTTCTTTTTGCTCCTTCAGTTGGCGGGCTTGGGTTGAATCTGACCTCTGCTGACACACTTGTATTTATGGAGCATGATTGGAATCCAATGCGTGATCATCAGGTAGAGGATTTATATTTTTCTCTGGCTTTCTTCCGTGTAATTAGTCGAATTTCACTTGGCAAGGAGGAAGAATGTCCCATCTCTTACAGTAAAAATACAAAAATTAAGAATATCAGGAACACACGACGATGGTTTATTTTTTTTTATTGGGGTTTGCTAATAGAGATGAACAAAATGTGACAGGCGATGGACAGAGCGCATAGATTGGGACAGAAACGAGTTGTAAATGTACACCGTCTCATAATGCGTGGCACACTTGAAGAGAAAGTGATGAGTCTCCAAAGATTCAAAGTGTCGGTTGCCAATACGGTAATCAATGCTGAGAATGCGAGTATGAAGACAATGAACACTGATCAGTTGCTTGACTTATTTGCTTCAGCTGAAACTTCGAAAAAGGTAAAACATTTTATATGATAGAGCAAGTCTCTAAACTGAAGAAGCAGATTGGTATCCTCAAAAATCGTGTCTTTATTGTAGGGTGGTGCATCTTCGAAGAAGGGATCAGAGGATAATGATCAGATTAGTGGAACTGGAAAAGGACTGAAGGCAATTCTAGGAAACTTAGAAGAACTGTGGGATCAATCACAGTACACAGAAGAGTACAACCTTAGCCAGTTCTTAGTTAAGCTTAACGGATAATGGCCAAAAAAATGAAGAATTTGTGTACATATTCGATTCAGCTCGATTCAGGAGAACCCAACAGTTTTGACGTTCCAAACACATAAAAGGTTACATCCACTCTCTTCTTCTTTTTTGTCTCCCCATTTGTTTTCTTGTCAATCTTTTTGGATTCATAAAGAAGAAATGATATAAAATTATGAAAGGAGAAAACGAGAAAAGAGAGGTTGGAGACATTGAGTCGTTAGTTTTGGCAATACGACCCGGTCTAATGTTTGTGACCGCCAAAGTAGTTTTTGTAGTGATTCTGAATCGTGTAAATACGCTTTTAACCAGCAGCAGCTTTTCCTCTTCAGTTTCAGCTTTTTAAGTTAAGTTTATGTGACAAGTCTTCTTCTACTTTTTCACTGTTACCTATGTTTTGTCGGTGTTCCAAGTCCAAAAGCATAAAACAGGTAAAAAGGAAAAAAAGCTTTATCATCACTCTTTGACTAATTGACAAATCTCTCCAAACCCAACTAAGCCTTAGCTACCTTGAACCAATATAGTTTTCACGAATTAACTAAACCAACTCTTGTGTGGTTTCAATGGTCGAAAGCTTCATCTTCAAAATGAGGGATGATATTATTATCATTAGAGTTTTTCTACTGCGGTTTAATCATGATTGGAAACTGTTGCACGATTCGAAGATTAGTCTTCGTTCAGATTTTTCCGATTATATATCAAAATAACAACGAATAAACCTTGTTGAAAACTTGTTTAACCGTCGTAGAAACATCTCTTGCCCTCTTTATGAGTTACATAACACAACCTTTTTCGGTTTTTTTTTTTTCGTTATAATCTAAAAGGAGATAAACATAGCAACAACACCTGATCGACACAATCTGACTCTCTTCTATATACACAAATTCACAAACCCCACACACAACAACCTTTTTTTTTTTGTTTTTTTCACAAAGTGAGCCTAGAAAAGATAGATATAAAATCAGTCAACAAAGTCAGAGCAAAGAAAAGACGATGAGACTTGGATCACCAAATTTCATGAGCAAGTCAAGATACTGCATAGCTTCTTGAGGAGTAAGACCTTCTAGTAAGAAATCAAAGGAATCAGAATGAGTTCCTCTCATAACTTCCAATCCTTGATTCATCAGTTTCTTATGCTTCTCTTTCCCCATTTCTGCAGCTTCCACCATTGGCAACAAATCTTTCTCTTCCTCTTCAAAATGTGCTTTACACATCATCTGTTTTTTTCACAAACAAAAAAACTCAATTCATTACAAGAACATACCAAAAAAAGTTCAAAGATTGATGCTTTTTTTTGTTATTCAACTCGCCTGCAATGATTTGAAACGAGAAGCAAGACTAATAAGAGCTTCTGAACAAATCCCAGAGTCCAAAACTCCAATTGATTTGATATCTTCTTTGATCCCATTCATCTTCGGTAACTCTCTCCCATGTTCCTCATTTGCACTTTTACACATCCCTACACACACACACACACAACAACAACAACAAAATCAGAATTTGAAGAGACCAATTTCAACATTTGACAATGAAGAGTCCCAAATCAAAACCTCGATCAACAGATTCGAGAACAGGGAACAAGATTCTCTCTTCCATCTGAGCATGTTCAACCATAAGCTCTTGTAAATGAGTATAACTCTTTGCGAATTTCCTAATCTCCATCTTCGGCGTACCAACAGACGGATCCACAGCTCTTTTACCACCACGCGCCGCCAGATCCTCCGACCATCTCAACATCCTCTCCATATGCCAAAGCATGCTCCTGTGCTGTAGCCAAATCATTCTCACTATCAACGGAGTGTCTTCGTCGAAACCTTCGAGGTTAAACTTCCAAATCATCAGACGCGGCTCCGGGAACTTTTCCTCGATGTAACGGAGGAGAACCTCCTGAGATCCTGAGACACTCTCCGATCCGACTTGAATCGTCGGCTTTTGGTCTTCCGAAGGGACGAAACGGAGCGGGACTTTCTTGTGAAGGAGAGCGAATCGGAGATACGATGTCACCAGACTGTTTGGTGGTCCGAACAGTCTCACTGTAGCGGCGAAGCTCACCGTCGCCGCCGTTTCCGTTTCAGCTTTCGTGGAGATGGGGATTCTCGGGGCTGAAACGACAGCAGCGCCGGAAGAAGGAGGAGGTTTGACGACGAGGTCGAACGGTGAGATCTCAGCCGTGGATTTAGTGGAGCTGGAGAAGCAAGTTCCCATTGTTTTTTTTGGGGGGAGTGCAGGAAACGTGAGAAACGAACTCTAGAATCTAGATACGAAGAAGAAGATGACGGAATCGAGAAAGAGAGAGAGAGAAGAAGAAGAAGTTAGAGTGAATTGCAAGAAATTGAAAGTGAGAAGAAGAAGAAGATGAGATTGATAAGAAAAAAAAGGTGTCACGCCATTATCATATTGCCCTTTAAGCTTCTTTTTTTTTTAGGAACAGTGAATTAGAGAATTATGAGATTCAGTTTCTCTCTATTTTAAAAGTCTTTCCCAATTTTGCTTTGATTTCGATATCAATTCTTTGGGACTTTAAATGGATCAACTGTGGAGTGTCGACATGTCATATACACAGTATTTGGATTTAAAATGGTTGATTAGCTTCTAA
The DNA here is from genome assembly GCA_024034495.1 of Camelina laxa. NCBI lineage: Eukaryota > Viridiplantae > Streptophyta > Magnoliopsida > Brassicales > Brassicaceae > Camelina > Camelina laxa. Next base: position 9,094,512 of record CM043882.1, on the reverse strand, counting down.
AATAGTACAAACACAATACATAAACCCAAACTGATTAATTTAGTAAAAAATTATTTCTGCTTTTAGTGTTGTGTTGATACGAAGATAAATCCCACTTTATGAGAATTAAGGATAAGATAAAATTTTCTTTTTTTTTTCTTTTATGGGTTTGAGATATTTCTTTGAATACTTTTTTTTTGTTTATGCGCCACCCCATTTATTTATTTTTTCCTTTTTTAATGAGATCTGGGTGTAATTAATTCATAATTGGCATGTGTATGTAAAAATTATCTAATCAATTTTAGAAGGTGGAAGCCCCTTTCCCCACTTGTTGGTCTAAGGTTCATTAATGCTTCTATACCAGCAGGTTTGGAGTTCGAGCTCCGGATAATGCGATTTATTAATTGTGCAGATTAATGAAGACAAGCCGTGCCGTGATTTGACTGACATAGAGAAGTAGGTGTCCATCAAGAGCAGGAGAGCAAGAGTCTATGTAGTGAATCTAATAGGGTCGGAAGGAATTGTCCATGATCATATGTAATAGTTCTCATAATTTGTAATTAATAATAAATCCAGAGTTAAAAAATCAATTTTGAAGGATCTAATTAATAGTTATTGCCGAGATCATACACCGTACCCCTATTTATATATATACTATAAAAAGTCTTATGCGATGCGCTAATAAACATAATAAATTATACTATATTTTCTAACTAATATAGTAATATATATTAAAATATATTTAGTTATTTTAAAATAAATTTAATAAATATTATCATAAATATTGTAACTATTAATATTCAAATTATTTACTATATTATTCTATCATTAAATATTATGATAAAATTTCATAAATATTTCGCATAAAAAATATTAAAAAAAATACATGAATTTAGTTGACTAAAAAAGACATACAAATTTCTATCGATGTATAAATTTTAAAAGTATAATATAAAACTTAAAAATTTGACTAAACATTAAATAAAACTAAGTTATTTGATCTAATTAAATAAAATTGTTGAGTTCTTTGTCTTTTTAAGAACAAACAAATTAATTTTAAATCGACATAAGTTCTACCAGTGATATCGGTAAATATTATATATAAGCTCGCCTTTCATCAGATTTTATAGGCTCTATATCATCCTCGTTCATGTAACTTCATGAAAAATTATAGTGGTCACAACAAAACTTAATAAGCAAAATATAATGTAAATTAAACATGATAAGTAAAAGATAAACAATCTGCTTAGGTTCTTGATGAAGATGATAAATTTATCAAATTATAATGTTCAATAGAATGATGTGAATTCATAAATTTAGTAGACATTTTTCTCATTTTCACTATAGTTTACCATTTAGTACATAAGTTTCTTTTTTCCCTTTGTGAAGAGCAAAAGTACATTAAGATTTTTCAAGATTTGCAGAAATCAAAAAATTTTAAACTTGACCAAAAGAAACCAAGTGCCTACATATATGAGTGATATATATATATATATATATATATATATATAAAATTCTAAACTAATGGAATAGACAAAAAGAAGTAACCACACATCAAAATAAAATGTGATAGTGATTTGAATCAGCATCAACATTGAATAATATATGTATCTAATCAACATTTGGTTTTATATTCATCATTTGGTTGACTACTTAAAAGAATAATATGAATTTTAGAAACTTAATCAAATAGGCATGCTAAACAACATTTGCCAACTTCAAACTATGAAGAATAAGTAAAAACTAAACGTAAAAAAGATAGACATACCTTGTGTAAAATGAGCCTTAGACATTTTTCATTTTTGGTTTTTCAAAAAGACATTCTTCATCTAATCTTTTTTTTAGAAAAAATATATTTTACATGTTCATTTCCTCATATGCTCCAAATTTTAAATTTATAAATTTATGTGAGGTGTAGAATATGATGTTTGATGAAGATGATGTCTTGATATTTATAGATAAAATTGTTTATGTTTTATGTTTTGTTTATGCAATATTACTCCAGTAGTATCATGAAAGGGTTTCAGTTTTTTTTTTTTAAACATCATTTATGATTACATTTCTAATAATAAATATGCCATAAATTTTGACTGCATTTTTTCATCTTTATTGTAAAACATAAATTGTATGGTAATTAATACATCAAAATGTATTTTGTGAGTTATATTTTAAAGAATTAAATACACAATATTTAAACCAAAAAAAAGAATTAATACACAATAAATTATTATTATGATTATTATTAAATCTTGAAATTATTTAAGAATTAACACAAAAAAAGACACTGATTGAATACATCATGGATCTTCAGAGTTCATCACTTCATCTTATGGCAATTATATTTTTATGTCTAGAAATTATTTTAATTTATCTAATAAATAAATTGATCATACCCAAAAACTGATATTTAATGTGAAAAATAAAGAAATAGCATATTTTATATCTTTACATTATTTTAAATAAAATGAATTGATAATATGGCGTAGAAATATATTACAACAAAGAAATATTATAATTTTTCATATCTTGGTTTTATTTTAGAATGAAATTAATTGATCTTTTAGCGCAAAAAATCTTGATATTATTTTTGAATGAAATTAATTGATCTTATTTTAAAATAAAATAAATTGATAATACGACATACAAAATTGTAAATTAAATATTGGAAAATATATTTCAACAAAAAAATATTATAATTTTTCATATCTTGATTTTATTTTAGAATGAAATTAATTGATCTTTTGGTGCAAAAAATTATATTTATATTGTATTGTTTACTTCCTAACAAATGATAATATTATGATAACTATATAAAATATTGATAAATGATACCTCATTAGTAAATATATAATTACTAAATGGGTGTTGAAAAATGATAAGTTATTTTTTTAGTATAAAAGTATAATAATTAAATCTTATGAAAATCCTGTATTTAAATTTTAGAAAAATGACACATATCAAAAGAATAAAGTGTCACTTGTCATCTTATTAGAGCATGTGTTTGAAGAAAATTTACTTTATTATATAAGATACATGTCTCTTGTTGAAAAATATTTTCTTGATATTAAAATTAATTGTAATTAGGAAAACAGTTCTTGTTTTATTTCGAAATCAAGTTATACTTTGCTTAGTTTTAAGATAATGATTCCATTTTTTTATAATATGTTTGATTTAGATCTATCCTAGATATCACTCTTGGACTTGGTACTCTCATGCAAATATCCAATCCTCTTTCGATTTCCTATCACTTACACATGCACTGATGCACATTCCTAAATTTAAAACTGGGTTAATAACACCCATGCCCCATGGTATTAGCATCTTCTTGATAATAGTATTAATAGTAACGCAATGAACGCACTGTCTTGAATTGTTTATATCAAGATAGCAGTATTACCGTACGTAACCACACTTTTTGGTACTAAATTCTTTATTTTTTTTTTTCCTAATCAAGTATATTTACACTAGAAAGGTTTTTTTTTTTAATACATAGAAAGGTTTCTCTTGTTGTCGAAGAATGGAACACAGAAGAAGAGACCTCCAACATTTGCTACGCAGTAAAACGCTCTTTACTCCAAAATCAACATTTTCAGCTTTTTTTTGCTTTTTTTGTTCCTTAAAACCTGAAGACCGCCATATGAAAGTGTACGGATCGCTAAATCTAAATTAAAGACTGAACAAAAAACTAAGTTCAAACATTTCTAAATTTCTATAATTCTATTGATATTTCGACCCCATGCAACTATATCACTAAAGACCGAGCGCACTTAGTAGTGTGCACCGTCGAGGTCCGATGGATAATGTGGTACCAAAGTATTAGTATGTGTTTTATCTTTGGTTTGCTTGCTTATCTTTGTTATCAATCAGGTCCCATGTTTACTTTAATCATTCACATATTGAAAATTAAAAAAAAATCATAACCTTTCCACAAAAATTCATAAGCTTCTTGCAAATTGATTGGTTCTAGATTGATAAGATTATAAGATATCCCTTTATGAAAATCCGCTTTATAAACGAGAAATATCAAGAGAAACGGTGTAAAAACAAGTACCAGACATGACTTTTGTTACTTTTTTTTGTTCCTCCCATGTGATTTAACCTACTTAACCTGACCTTTACGCTTCACCTTTTGCTCTTTGCTCCATCATCCACAGAGTTAAAGGCTTTATATGAGAACATTCTAATACGCTTTTGGATTATCTTCCTAGAAACTATAATATATATTTCCTTGTTTCTTAATATATATCAGTCGAAGCCTAAAATGACTTTAAGCTATGTAACAAGGGCATAACCGCATAGGACACTACACATGTCCTGAAGACCACCACAAATAAAGAAAATTGCTGATCGCATAGAATAGAACAGACACGGCAACTCGAAAACAAAAACAGTTTTTTCGATTTATATATAGCATGTGGGAGATGATGACGATGATATGTTATTATAAGTTCCTCCATGTACAAACATGAGCATGCGTTTTATGTGTTACCACACAGATACAAAGCAAGCCAAACATCATGATGAACATTTAAAACCTCCACAAGCAACAACCCAAACGATGAGAATAAAGGAGAAAAGAGCACCAGCCACCATCAGCTTCATCTGCAGACTCTGTAGCCACATCTTCCTTCTTAACTGCCTCCCTTGTCTCTGGAAGCTATCCGCCTGGAACTGTAGGTTCTCCGTTTTGTCAACCAGAAGTTCGATCTTCTCTCCTCTGTCCAGAACCTGTGTTTCAAAGCAACAACGGAATCATCAAAACAAAGCTGCATCGCCTCATTGTTCCATTCTCATAATCCGCCTCTAATAACACATGTTGTTTCAGATAAAAAGGACAAACCCATCTGTTGGTGATGCTATGGAAAAATTTGAAGTTAAATTCTTCCTTTCATAGCACCAAAAAGACTGAATTTTCTTGAAAATTACTTACAGTTACTTTGTTCCTAACATTATTGACCTCAAGAAGAAGCAAATAGAAACATAATCTATAGCAAAAAGTGACAGATGATATATCGTCTTGCATCAGTACTATAGCACAATCCATTCCTTCCGATGATGAGAATCAGAGGGTTCATGCTATAATGATCCTATTTATACATCCTCAATAAATTCTTATGAAGATGTATATGAACCAAACCGGTCAAACGGGATAACAGGGGTCTGAAAATCTACTCAAGCTGCATGCAGTTTCTTACTTTGTAACAGGCTTAGATACTCAAGCCCAATATGTCACAGTTTTAAATGACGACAGGGATTTTGGAAAACACAGAGAGTAATTTGCAAACGATATAACTTATCAAATATAGGTTAATGAAAGAATGGTTGTGAGAAAAGCAAATGATACTTTTGTCCAGTAAAACTACCATTTATTTGGTGGCAAATAGCTATTGTAGAAGCTATGTGTTGTTCAGTATCCAGTAAAACAGGTAAATGCTACCACCTTAAACTAAAAGTACAAGTTCGGCAGGCAACTGTTAATTAACAATGTCTCAGTTTGTTCATCTTTTCCTATAAACGACAAAAGCATACCTTCTCAATGTTGTCCATCATGATCCCCTTGACCTCAGTTATTTGGGCCTTCAACTTTGATAGTTTGCTCATCTCTTCTGGATGGGTCATACAATACTGCATATGCTCCTTAAGTATAGGCCTATTAGAGAGTAAAGAAAATATTTCAAAACATGGTTGCAATGCTAAAAAATGACTAATATCAGATAGTTATGGCAATAGACAAACCCGAACTCCCTGTCAAGATTGTATGCAATGCTAAACCGATCTCCAAACAAATCCTCATCTTCGTCATCATCAGCAAGAGGATGTCGCTCATCGTTCTTTATACTCGCTTCATACCGCTTATTAAAGTCATCCTTGACCCGTTCAAGAAACACAAAAGGAACACTTCTTCCGGTGGACTCATCAGCAACCACAAGAAACACTATATATATATATATATACACACAATCACAAAGCATCATCAAACCAGAAGATTAAAAAGAGCTTCAAGTCTTCAGACTAACTAACAAGTATTGAATAGGGAAACATACCAAAACCATTGTCGATAAGGAAATTAAAAGTGTGGCCATCGCAAGAGTAAGTGTACTTGCTGCTATTATTAGGTAGCTTCTGAAGACATTGAACAGCTAAGGTGCTAAAGTTGCCAGAGTAAGGAGTATGCTCGGCGAGAACAACAGTTCCTTTAGCAACGAAGCTATAAATCAAACCCTTTTGACTCATTTTTATAGGAACTCCGAACTCGTGAAGCCAAGAAGTCAACCACAAACCACAATCAGATCTGAAATGCAAAACCAAACACAGAATCATAATCCAGAAAAATATTGGGAAAAAACAATTCAAGTATTGTTATAGATCACTATGTAAAATCCAGATAAAACCCTAAAAAAACCCAGATAAGGGAACTAAAGATCGCAACATCGGGATCCAAAATTGAGAATAGATTACCACTAATCAGAAATCGTGTTCTGATGCTTCGATTTAGGTTGAAAAATATCGACGCAAATTACAAAGATCGGCGCTATTTTAGTCGCGGAAGAGATAAGAATAGAGATAGATGAACGGAGAAGACGAAATTGAAGGAGAAAAAAAAAAAAAAGCATACATAGCAGCAGAACAAAGATAGAACGTAGAGAGAGAGAGAGAGAGGAGTACCTTGAGAGACTTTGTTGGCTTGGTGATGAAGGCTCAAATTCTCAGGAATTGCTGGAGAGAGAGAGAGAGAGAGAGAGAGAGAGAGATGTGCTTAATAAAAGAAGATGATGATGAAAATGGGATTATTTAATTTTAATACTCTGATTAATTCTCTTAATCACAAAGCTTACGTACAATGTAGGTTGGTTTGCTTGTTTCCGGTTTCGGTTCTCGGTTTACGAAAGTAGCGAGTTAAATCTGAAACCATCATATCTATTTCGCCTCGGTTTGGTTTAGCTATTTCCGGTTTGTTTCGTTTCACATTTGCTTTTTGGATATCTTATGATGTGTAAATTCATAAAATCTTGAATTTGTTAAATCCGCAAATCACAAATGAGAATTGATGAAAACGTACACGCAAAACAAAGTTGAAAATCTAAACGATAATGTTTTAATGTGATATACTTTTTCCAATCACAAAAGATGTGAAGTATTAGATGAACCAAAATGTGAAAAAAGCAGTTAAGTTTGGAGTAAAGTAGCACAAACCGGAAAACATGCACACCAAAAAACACAGTGTGACTGCACTACACTGCTTTCAAAAAGTAATCCCAAACTGTTTTCAGCATGTCTGAAACACACTTCTTCTCCACATTTTCCTCCTGAAAATTTGTAAACAAAACTTGTTTAACATCACTACAACTCTAGAAGCATGAATTGTTTTTTTTTCTATAAAAAACGTTACCTTTACTAGTATAGTGCTCAAGGCTTTAACTTTGAGATCCACTTCCCTTGTGGTTTCTCCAACTCCAGTTCTGAAATCATATCTGTCAGCCTCTATGATCTGAAGCTTGAGAGTTTGGTTTCTGTATGTCGTAGTTACGGCATGCCAAACGCCACAGACATTGTATCGATCCGCACAAGAAGATTTCCCAAGAGGCCACTTTAACCCACCTCTCACATTTGGATCTATCACCGCTGAATCTGTCAGCTCTTTAAGATTCTTAATCTCAGTCTCCTGGATACAGTCAAAGATCCATGTTTCACATTTTCAAACTATACCACTTTGTTTTGGATACTATATATGTATGGAATAGAAACTCACAGAGAGATTGGTTAATGTCCTTTTTGAGTTAACTAGCAACATCATGTCAAGATCTTGATCAAGGCATGAGATGTCAAGATTTAAGTGCCTCAAAGCATTAAGCTCAGCCTGAATAAAAAAAACGCAAACAAAAGCTTCAATATGATTCGCTGAAAATGTGGTAAGAGAGAAGACAAAATACTAATTACCTTGTAAAAACTGAGTCGTTTATGTTGTTGGTCCACCATACATTTACAGGAGATGGTTACATCAGGACGTGTGTTGTCTGATACCTACTTATGAAAACCAGAAACCAAGCCTCAAAAATCTTAAAAACTAAATTATAAACACAAATCATGAATCTTACAAAACAAAATTAAACCACCTTCACATGATACAACTCCTTGGGTTCTTCAACACAGAATCCCATATTGTGTACTACTCCAAAGCCAATGTTCTCGAAATAAGACTTTGGGACATCTGTAATCAAAGTTTTCCTCAACTTTTCCAATATGCTTTGAGTTAACGGACCATCTGTTAGAGCTTCTGATGAACTAACACTGCATCAATTTGATAAGATTGGAACTGGTAAACTCGTTTATTCGACATATCAAAAAAAAAAAAAAAGACTCAGTTGACGAGAAAATGCCCAAACCACAGAGTCCCTAACTCCTTATGCCTAAAATGATGGCTCTCTAGCTAACCGACTCAACTATAGATTCCAAGCTGTCAACACATTACAATGCTCTTAGACTAACACAAGTCTTATTACTAACCAACCATGTAAAACAGAGTTAGTTGTGTGTGTGTCTGAGAAAGTAAATGGAATAAAAATTAAGGAAAAGTGAAAAGTTGTTTTACCCATGGAAAACAACTTTTCCAAACCGAGCAATCAGTCTTGGTTTGACTTTGACATCCTCTGATCCAGAACATAGCAACGTCTTTTTTGCCCTATCAAATCCTATTATAAGATCATCTTCCACCTTCTCTGTCAACCATAACCATGGGGTATCCAGTTTTCCAATCTCACTCTTCGTTAAGATTACCAAAGACTTTTCTTCAGCCTCTTTCCTCCATAATGAAGAAACAAGCACCAGTTGAAAGTTGTTGTCCTCTGATTCTGAACAAACGAGAAACCATCTAGTAATGCAATCCTTCGCGTAGATGAACTTTGTATTAGCACTCGCGAGGTTTTTATTAAGCTTCGGACGACGAGAAGGTGGAACAGAGGATGCTCTTATTCCTACATTTTCATGTCGTTTATGTGGTGGTACGTAAGACATAATCTCTGTATATAAAAAAAACATATACAAGAAAAATTAAAACCTCAATGCCAAAACAAAAAGCATGTGTCCAAGCCACGAGTATGAGAAGAAGTAACAAAAAGCGTACCGTTTTAACGGCTCAAGTACCTGTTTAGATACTCACATGAAGAACAAGGAGAGTAAACTGAGAAGGCGCAGTGTAACTGAAGTGGAAGAGACGTGACGGTTTGGTCTATTTATCACTAGCACTTTAGCCTTGGAAATGTGCATAATATTAAGTTTAACATATCATGATGACTCATAAAGTCTAATTAGAACAATATCATTTTATAAGAAAATAAAAATTATAGAATCTAATTATAAGGAAAAAAATTCTTATAAAAAATTTGTAAAATTTTCAATTTATAAGACAAAAAAAATTGTATAATTTCATTTTATAAGAAAAAATAAAATTTGTATGAAAATGAAACAGTTTCACAAAGTCTAATTAGAGTAAAAAAAATCTCTTTTCTTCTATAAAATTTGTATGAAAAATTGTTGCAAAAGTAGTTGGTCGTATTCTATGCAATTCAAATACTAAACCTCATTCTTTACTCCTTTTTTTTTTCATTCCTAACTTTATTTCTCTATTCTAAATCATTGTTAGGCCGTTTGAAATTTAACTAGTATTGTTGGAAAACATGAACAACATAAACCAAAATTCAAGATGGTTTGAAATTTTGTTAATAAAATGTTTCTATTTGCCAGCCCAAATTTTACCTTAATTAGTTTATTAAAACTAATCAATTTAAAAAAAAAACAGAAATTTAATATATTGCAAAAGATATATTAACTGTTTTAAACACAGTTTAGACTATTGTCGAGGTAGTTTTTAGACGTTATATAACGATTATTTTGTATTTGTTAGATTATATAGTTTTATATTAAATATATATATTAGGACCGTTTTAAACGACTATCAATGTTCATGTGTCTCCTTCGATCATATTTAAAGCTAAATGATAAAAAGTAGATCTTCTAACTTTACATATGTTTTAATTAGATATTTTATACGAAGCTTTTAAATCGGTACGTGCTAATAATCTGACAATTTTTTACTTTACTTTTTTTAATTAAACATTTTATAAGACAGGCTTTTAGATCGGTACGTGTTAATGATCCGACAATCTTTTTACTTTATATATTTTAATTAAGCATTTCATACGATAATTTTTTTGGCTTGGTGATGAAGGGATTAGGCTCAAATTCTCAGGAATTGTTAGAGATAGAGACGTGCTCAGAAGATGATAGATGAAAATGAGACTATTTAATTATATTTCTCTGATTAATTCTCTTAATCACAAAAGCTTACGTACATCATACTTTGGTTTGATTGTTTCCGGTTTCAGTTCTCGGTTTACGAAAGTAGCGAGTTAAATCTGAAACTATCATATCTATTTCGTCTCGGTTTAGCTTGGCTATTTCCGGTTTGCTTTCGTTTCATATTGCTCTCGAGTTATCAATTAAAATTACTTGGTTCAGTAAATATAAATATAACCCTCTAATTATTGGTTTAGTGTATTGATTGCGAGTCAAAACAGTTTTAAGTTTTTGTATCTCTTCCTTTTTTTTGTTGTTGGTAACTTTTGTTGTAAGCATTCTATTCTTGTAAACCAAATCCTCGTTGTCTTATGATGTGTAAATTCATCAAATCTTGAATTTGTTAAATCCGCAAATCACAAACTGAGAATTGATGAAAACGTACATGCAAAACAAAAGTTGAAAATCTAAACGATAATGTCTTAATATCAAATACTTTTTCCAATCCCAAAAGATGCGAAGTATTAGATGAACCAAAATCTGAAAAAAGCAGCAAAGTTTGGAGTAAAGTAGCACAAACTGGAAAACACACCAAAAAGACACAGTGTGATTGCACTACATTGCTTTCAAAAAGTAATCCCAAACTGCTTTCAGACAATCTTTCAGCATGTCTGAAACACACTTCTTCTCCACATTTTCCTCCTGAAAATTTGTAAACATAACTTGTTTAACATCACTACAACTCTAGAAGCATGAATTGTTTTTTTTTTCTATAAAAAGGTTACCTTTACTAGTTTAGTGCTCAAGGCTTTAACTTTGAGTTCAACTTCCCTTGTAGTTCCTCCAACTCCAGTTCTGAAATCATATCTGTCAGCCTCTATGATCTGAAGCTTGAGAGTTTGGTTTCTGTATGTAGTAGTTACGGTATGCCAAACGCCACAGACATTGTATCGATCCGCACAAGAAGATTTCCCAAGAGGCCACTTTAACCCACCTTTCACATTTGGATCTATCACCGCTGAATCTGTCAGCTCTTTAAGATTCTTAATCTCAGTCTCCTGGATAAAGTCAAAGATCTATGTTTAACATTTTCAAACTATACCACTTTGTTTTGGATACTATGTATGAAATAGATAAAGTAAAAACTCACAGAGAGATTGGTTAATGTCCTTTTTGAGTCAACCATCAACCTCATGTCAAGATCTTGATCAAGGCATGAGACGTCAACAATTAAGTGCCTCAAAACATTAAGGTCAGCCTGATGAATAAGAAAACGGAAGTTTCAAAATCATGTCTGAAAGTACTGAAAATGTGGAAAGAGAGAAGAGGGAGGAACTTGCCTTGTACATAATGAGTCGTTTATGTTGATGGTCCACCTTACATCTACAGTAGATGGTTACACCAGGACGAGTGTTGTCCAATACCTGAAAAACCAAACCTCAAAATTTTCAAATAATGAAACCAAAGAAATACATTATATTAAATCTTAACAAAGAGAAACATAACAACGAAAAAACCACACATTCACGAGATACAACTCCTTGGTCTTTTCAACACAAAATCTCATATCAGGTACAACTCCATACTCAATGTTTTCAACATAAGACTTTGGGACATTTGTTTGGAAAGATTTCTTCCATTTATTCAATGTCCTCACTTCGACCAACGGACCATCTCTTACGGTTTCTGATGATCCATATAATAAAGTGTTTGTGCTAGGTTGCATTTTTGATCTAGGCTCACTGCACCAATTTGACAAGGTCGAAACGGTAAAAGTAAAACTACATTAGTCAAATTATTAAATAACCATGGCATGCACAAGACAAAAACTAACCGTACACCATATAAGAAAATTCAGGAAAGAGTCTTTACCTATGGAACAAAACTTTCCCGAATCGAGCGATCAGTCTGAGTTTGACTTTGACATCGTCAGATCCATAACGTAGCAGCATCTTCTTTGCCCTACCAAACCCTAATATAAGATCATCCTCCACCTTCTCTGCTACCCATAACCATGGATTTTCCGGTTTTATGTAATCACTCTTCGTTAAGATAACCAGCGACTTTTCTTCTGTGTCTCTCCTCCATTCTGAAGAAACGGGCACAAGTCGGAAGCTGTCGTCGCCATTTGAACCAACGAGAAGCAATCTTGAAATCCAATCGTCCGCGTAGATTTTTGTTCTATCACTACTCCTCCCGAGGGTTTTATTGGGTTTCGTTGGAAGAGAAGTTGGGACAAGGGATGCTCTCACTGCAACGTTTTCATGTCGTTTATGTGGTGGAACGTAAGACATCTCTGAAAAAAATGATATGATACGAAAAATATTAAGCCTTGATTCCAAACGAAAAAATCAAGTCTCTGAGCAACGAGTAAGAGAAGAAGAAACGAAATCGTACCTTTTTATCACTTGTCAGCTCAATAAGCTGTTTATACGCGCAAGTCACAAGAAGAGGGAAACTGGAAAGACGCAGTGAACTGAAGTGGAAGAGATGAGACGGTTCGGTCTCTTTAATTATCACTAGCTAGCTTTCTTTACTCTTGGTCTTGGAAATGTACAAAATATTTAGTTTTTTTTTTTTTTTTAATTTCCCAATTTTCATATCAAAAAAAATCGATAAAGTTGACAAAAAAAAAAAAAATCGATAAAGAAAATGATAGTCTAGTGAGAACATTTTCATTTTAAGTCTTAATATTTTGGAAAATCTCTTATAAGTATAAATCCTTTTGAGCAATTAAAATAGTTGGTTTTCTTTTGTAAAACCAAAACATGTTCATCTTAGATTCTACATTTTCCTTGCCAAAAAAAAAAAAAATTCTACAGTTTTAATATAGAAATCAAATTGTTGATCGGAGATTCAAAGATTCTATATATAGTATTGCAACATAAAAATATATTTTATATTCAAAATCCTAAGGAAGACAAGGAAATCTGAAACCCAAACAATAATATTTGATGTAAAATATAATTCAAAAGATATGTGAATATTCCCACAAAATATAGATGAGCCAAAATCTGAAAAAGCAACAAAGTTTGGAGCAAGTAGAACAAACTGAAAGGGAAAACACAAGAAAAACAAAGTGACAGACATTTACATTTCTTTCAAAAAGTAATCCCAAACTGCTTCCAGACAATCTTTCAGCATGTCTGAAACACATTTCCTCTCCACATTTTCCTCCTGAAATTTTGTAAACATAACTATTTTGTCACTTGTTGACCATCACAATAATTAGAAGAACATGTCTAAAAAAAAAAGAGGAAGATGTTACCTTTAGTAGTATAGTGCTCAAGGCTTTTGATTTGAGATTCACTTCCCTTGAGGTACCTCCAATTCCAGTACGGAAATCATATCGATCAGCCTCTCGAATTTGAAGCCTCAGAGTCTGGTTTCTGTACGTAGTAGTTACAGTTTGCCAAACACCACAAACCCTATATCGATCCGCGCAAGAATTTTGCCCAAGCGGCCACCTTAACCCACCTTTTACAGTGGATCTATCTCCGCTGAATCAGTCAATTCTTTAAGGCTCTTAATCTCATTCTCCTGGATACAATCAAAGAGGCATATCTCACATCTTAACAGATATCACTTGTTTAAAATATATGACATTCATCTCATTTTCTTGAAGAGTAAGTGTGAAATAAACAGAGTCAACTCACAGAGAGATTGGTTAATGTCCCTTTTGAGTCAACTAGCAACCTCATGTCAAGATCTTGATCAAGGCATGAGACGTCAAGATTTAAGTGCCTCAAAGCATTAAGCTCAGCCTGAATAAAAAAAGAAAGCAAACAAAAGCTTCAATATGATTCTCTGAAAATGTGGTAAGAGAGAAGACGAAAAGACTAATTACCTTGTAAAAACTGAGTCGTTTATGTTGTTGGTCGACCATACATTTACAGGAGATGGTTACATCAGGACGTGTGTTGTCTGATACCTACTTATGAAAACCAGAAACCAAGCCTCAAAAATCTTTAAAACTAAAATTATAAACACAAATCATGAATCTTACTAAACAAAATTAAAACACCTTCACGTGATACAACTCCTTGGTTTCTTCATCACAAAATCCCATATTGTGTACAACTCCATACCTAATGTTCTCGAAATAAGACTTTGGGACATTTGTATGAAAAGTTTTCTTCAATTTTTCCAAAACGCTTTGAGTTAACGGACCATCAGTTAGAGCTTCTGATGAACTAACACTGCATCAATTTGATAAGATTGGAACTGGTATAGTCGTTTATTCGACGTAGCAAAAAAAAGACTCGATTAAATGCCCAAACCAAAGAGTCTCCTTGTGCCTAAAATGATGTTTAACATGATAGCTCTCTAGCTAACCTCAACTATATATTCTAAGCTGTCAACACATTACAATGCTCTTAGACCAACACAAGGCTTATTACTAACCAACAATGTAAAACAGAATTAGTTGTGTCTGAAAAAATAAATGGAAGAAAAATTAAGGAAAGTAAAAAGTTGTTTTACCCATGGAAAACAACTTTTCCAAATCGAGCGATCAGTCTGGGTTTGACATCCTCTGACCCATAACGTAGCAACGTCTTCTTTGCCCTATCAAATCCCATTATAAGATCATCTTCCACCTTCTCTGTTACCCACAACCATGGAGTTTCCAGTTTTCCAATCTCACTCTTCGCTACCATTACCAGTGACTTTTCTTCAGCGTCTTTCATCCATTCTGAAGAAACAGGCAAAAGTTGAAAGTTGTTGTCCTCTGACTCTGAACAAACGAGAAACCATCTAGAAATGCAATCCTTTGCGTAGATGATCTTTGTATTATCACTCGCAAGGTTTTTATTGAGCTTCGGATGAAGAGAAGGTGGAACCGAGGATGGTCTCATTCCTACATTTTCATGTCGTTTATGTGGTGGTACGTAAGACATATTCTCTGAATAAAAAAAACATATACAAGAAAAATTTAAACCTCAATGCCAAAACAAAAAACATGTGTCCGAGCCACGAGTATGAGAAGAAGTAACAAAAAGCGTACCGTTTTAACGGCTCAAGTACCTGACTACCTGTTTAGATACTCACATGAAGAACAAGGAGAGGAAACTGAGAAGACGCAGTGTAACTGAAGTGGAAGAGACGTGACGGTTTGGTCTATTTATCACTAGCACTTTAGTCTTGGAAATGTGCATAATATTAAGTTTAACAGATCATGATGACTCATAAAGTCTAATTAGAACAAAATCATTTTATAAGAAAATAAAAATTATATAATCTAATTATAAGAAAAAAAATTCTTATAAAAAATTTGTAAAATTTTCAATTTATAAGACTAAAAATTGTATAATGAAATAGTTTCATTTTATAAGAAAAAAAAAATATGTATGAAAATGAAACAGTTTCACAAAGTCTAATTAGAGTAAAAAAAAAATCTCTTTTCTTCTATAAAATTTGTATGAAAAATTTGTTGCAAAACTAGTTGGTCGTACTCTACGCAATTCAAATACTAAACTTCATTCTTTACTCCTTTTTTTTTTTTTTTTTTTCATTTATATCTCTATTTCTCTAGTCTAGATCATTGTTAGGCTGTTTGAAATTTAACTAGTATTGTTAGAAAATATAAACAACATAAACCAAAATTCAAGATGGTTTGAAATTTTGTTGATAAATGTTTTTATTTGCCAGCCCAAATTTTACCTTAGTTTATTAAAACTAATCAATTTTTAAAAAAGTTTATTAAAACTAATCAATTTAAAAAAAAAATTAGAAATTTTACATATTGCAAAAGATATATTAACTGTTTTAAACAAAGTTTAGACTATTGTCGAGGTAGATTTTAGACGTTATATAACGATTATTTTGTATTTTTTAGATTATATAGTTTTATATTAAATATATATATTAGGATCGTTTTAAACGACTATCAACGTTCGTGTGTCTCCTTCGATCATATGTAAAGCTAAATGATAAAAAGTAGATCGTCTAACTTTACATATGTTTTAATTATATATTTTATACGAAACTTTTAGATCGGTACGTGCTAGTAATCTGACAATTTTTTACTTTATTTTTTTAATTAAGCATTTAGTAAGATAACCTTTTAGATCGGTATGTGTTAGTGATATGACAATTTTTTTACTTTATATATTTTATCATTTCATACGATATTTTTTAGATCGATACGTGCAAATCATCTGAAAATTTCTCTACTTTATATTGATCTTTATTAATCATCCAAAGATTTGTTTCTAAACACCGGATACATCCCACTTATAGTATAATACAGCTCACTCGTGACACGTTGTAACTTATAACTAATACGAAGTGTTTAAGGAAAATATATACGAATAAAGAGATTTATAATTTTAATAGGTAAAAATTAATACATTGACAACTCATACACACAAATTTAAAAGTAGACAAAATTATTCAACTTTATTTTTTTGCAAATTTATTTCTTTTATAGAATAAAACCAAAACATATTCATTTTTAATTACAGAAAATTGAATGTAGAATTAAAATTGTTGACCAAAAAAAATTATAGTATTGAAAGAAAAAAAAATTAGATATTTTTTCATTCTAACTTTATTTCCCCTCCCCCCCCAAAATATTAGAGAAAGTAAAATTAAATTCAATAATTCCAAAACATAAAACGTACAAAAAAAAATGAATGATAAAAAAAACGTATAGAAATAAAAAAATATAAAATACAAAAAGAAAAAAAAAGAGAGAGAGACAGCGTGGAGAGTAAAGCTATTGGTAGCATGGCTGCAACAGAAGGCCAAGTGTTTGGTTTTACAATTTTATTTTAACTCTTTGTGTTAATTAACCCAATTAGCCCTTTCTTCCTTCAGGGTTTATTTAACTTCCCCTTTCTCGTTTCCTCTTTTTTTCTTTTTCTTAAACCACTCTCTTGCTCTTCCTCCTGAACCCATAAAAAAAAAAAAAAAAAAAAATCACACTCCAAATTGTTGTTTGCTGATTTTTTCTCAGAGTTTGTTTTAATGAAGAGGCGCTTAACGAGTACCAATTCTTCTTCTTCTTCTCCATCTTCCTCTGTTTCTTCTTCAACTACTACTTCATCTCCTATTCAATCGGAGACTCCACGGCCTAAACGAGCCAACAAGAGGGCTAAGAAACCTTCTCCTTCTGGTGATAAACCAAATAACCCGACAAGCCCTGCTTCCACCAGACGCAGCTCTATCTACAGAGGAGTCACTAGGTTTTTGGTCTAATTAAACGATTCGGTTTCTCTTCAGATTGGGTTTGTTTTTTTTCTTTTTCTTTCTGGAACTGCATTTGTGATATTTTGCATGTTTGATTGTGTGATTGTATAGACATAGATGGACTGGGAGATTCGAGGCTCATCTTTGGGACAAAAGCTCTTGGAATTCGATTCAGAACAAGAAAGGCAAACAAGGTTTGGTTTTTTTCTTCTTCTTCTTAAACTCTTTGTTCTGTTTTAATAAAGATCTGATTTTTAACTGATAAAGTTTGATTCTTTTTTTTTTTTTTTGTGATGTTTGATCTCAACTTCGTTACTGCCCCATCTGCAATTTCTTCCTCTACTCATCAGTTTATCTGGGTATGTTGCTCTAATTCTCTAAAACCATAGATGAGTTTGTGTTTTTTTCTTGTGGGTTTACCAAATTGAAAGAAAAAAAGAGAGAGGGGTGGATTTGGTCAGAAGAAGAATCTCAACTGCTTTCACGCGTAATTGCAGGAGCATATGACAGCGAAGAAGCAGCAGCACATACGTACGATCTGGCTGCTCTCAAGTACTGGGGACCCGACACCATCTTGAATTTTCCGGTAAACCCAAAAAAAAAATAATCAGATTGATGATGCATGTTGTTTATATGGAGTAATTAGTTTTGGGTTTGAATCTCGTTGATCTTGGTGGTGGTTGTGAAAATTAAAATAAAAATTTGTTTCTTGGGACGAAGCAGGCAGAGACGTATACAAAGGAGTTGGAAGAAATGCAGAGAGTGACAAAGGAAGAATATTTGGCTTCTCTCCGCCGCCAGAGCAGTGGTTTCTCTAGAGGCGTCTCTAAATATCGCGGCGTCGCTAGGTTCCTTTTTTTCTTTTCTTTTTCTTTTTAATTATTTTAATTATTTTGGAATTTATAAACCAAAATGAGAAATATATTTTTTTCCTTGTTTCGGATATCTAGGAAAATATGTTTATGACTATTTTATTTATTTATTTTAATCATGAGGATTTGCTTTTAGAATATTCTACTTTTTAAAACCTTTTTTTTTTAAATCATAATTAAGTTTTGTTTTAGTACTTTCCTGAATATTGTTAAAAAATTGTGATTCGATTTTTGAGAAATGTTTGTTTTGTTTATTCAACTTTTATTTTTTGTAAAAACTAAAGAAAGTATTATGATTATTATGTTTATGAAAATAAATAAACTAAAGAATTATGTTTACAGGCATCACCATAACGGAAGATGGGAGGCTCGGATTGGAAGAGTGTTTGGAAACAAGTACTTGTACCTCGGCACCTACAGTACGTACCTCCTTTCCCTTTTTCCTTAACTCTTTTTATTTTTATTTCATAAAATATCTTCAGATTTTTTAAACATGGTTTTGCATAATAGAAAAATTTATTAGTCTGGTTCTTTTTCTCTGTTATGCCTTGTGGAATATAATTATTTTTGCAAGTATAAAATATAGAGTGTGATAATGTTTGAACTGTGGGTTTAAGAAATTGTTTAGTTAGAGTGTAACTGTTAGACAATTAGAATAATATAATGGCAAGGCAGTGGGGTTTAAATTACACAAACACACACTACTGACTCACGTGAGCCGATAGTTTTGACATCATGTCCCTTCAGCTCACTCTTAATTGTTTTTTTAAAAAAAAACTTTAATCAATTCAACTTTTTTTTTTTTTAACTTTTTTAATTACCTGATCTCTGCATAATTACCTTTTAAATTCTGCATTTTTTGTGGATCCGATACTCTGAATACAAAAATTGAGAACTCTGCACAAGGAATATTAACAACTCTTTTACTGAGTAAAGTTAATTATACTAGTATTTGTTTTGTTTTGCTGACTCGTTACCGGGTCCTTAGACTAGTACGTGACCTAATCTTCAACAAATCTCATAATTTTTTGGATTCAGATTTTGCAAGAATATAGGCACTTAGGCAGTATTCTATATAACGAAGACACATATCATTCTTATTTTATACAAAACAAAATAAAATATTTTTGTTGTTTTGAAAAGGAGAGTAGTCAAAAGCATAACTACAAAATAACAAATTAGTAGTAGATGTGAAACTGCTGTATAAGAAGAATAATGTAAGTTACAAGTGTATAGGCGCGTGTAGCGCGTAGGTCACGTGATAACACGCTCACTTCATAAAATGACAAAATAGTTCAGAGAGGGGTTAGGACCAAACCCGAGGTCGATCTGGTTTGCTCTTGTCTTTGCTTTTTTTTTTTTAGTTTCTTATTTAAATTGGTTTAAAGAGTTGAGACTGTTCTCAGTAGGAGTCACGAGCCCTCACGTGCATCTCTCTCTCTAGTCTCAAGTCTCAACCATATCTTTCATCTTGTCTTCCGAACAAAATCTGGGGTCTTCTTTATTATCTTCTTCATTTTTTTATAATAATTGTCTTTCTCTACCTTCTACTTTAGAAAGCTACCTAACTTGCAACTTAATAGTAATATGAGTTCTAATTAGAGCTTAGAGTTGACACACTAGGTAGGTGTTTATTTTATTGTTAAGTAATTTAGTAATCGTACGTTCGTGTATTATTCTATATACAAATTATTGGAATTAGTTTAAGTTATAGAAGTTTGGACTCTTTTAGTGTTATAGAGCGGCGCAGTGGAGGAGAAATGGTCTCATACACGTCTCACACAATTCGTGTAACCCTAGTTGTCCCTACGAAACACGTCACTCAGTTCTTGTATTAATTTTTTTTTTCCTTTTTGTCTTTTATTAGGTATCATAAATTCTTAACTTTTTTAAATGTCGAAACGACAGAAAAATTAAACACTTCTTTTAACACTTGTTTGGGCTTATTTGGTTGTAGCACTTGCCAAGTATGTGAGAAAGATAACACTGTCTCTGTTTGCATTGTCTTAATTAGAAGTTCTTTACTTATAATGTTGCTATTTATTGGTTTTACAGATACGCAAGAGGAAGCTGCAGCGGCTTATGACATGGCAGCCATAGAGTATCGAGGTGCCAACGCAGTTACTAATTTCGACATTAGTAATTACATCGACCGGTTAAAGAAGAAAGGTGTTTTCCCGTTCCCTGTGAACCAAGCTAACCATCAAGAAGAGGCTATTCTTGCTGAAGCTAAGCAAGAGATTGAAGCTAAAGAAGAGCCTACAGAAGAAGTGAAACAACAGTACGTGGAAGAGCCACCACAAGTGCAGAAAGAAGAGAAAGCAGAGCAGCAAGGAGAAGAGTTTGTGGGATATAAAGAAGAAGAGGCGGCGGTGGTCAATTGCTGCATAGACTCTTCAGCCATAATGGAGATGAATCGTTGTTCGGACGACAATGAGCTGGCTTGGAACTTCTGTATGATGGATTCAGGGTTTGCTCCCTTCTTGACGGATCAGAATCTCCCCAATGAGAATCCCATCGAGTATCCAGAGCTTTTCAATGAGTTAGCATTTGAGGAGAACATTGACTTCATGTTCGAGGAAGGGAAGAATGAGTGCTTGGGGTTGGGAAATCTGGATTGTTGCGATGTTGTTGTGGTGGGAAGAGAGAGCCCAACTTCTTCGTCTTCTCCGTTGTCTTGCTTTTCTACTGACTCTGCTTCATCAACAACAACAACAACAACAGCAACAACAACCTCTGTTTCTTGTAACTATTCTGTCTGAGAGAGCTATGTATTCTAGTTTGAATTTCTGCTTCTTCTTCTTCTTCTTCTTCTTTCTTCTTCTTATGTTGAGTTTCTGCTAGGGTTTGTATTATCATTTCAGGGCTTGTTCGTTGGTTCTGAATAATCAATGTATTTGCCCCTTTTCTAGCTCCCTTTTTTTTTTTTTTTTTTCTAATGTTACAATTAGTTAAGATAAGTTAAAATCCTAAACAAACAGGAAAACGAAACAGAGATTTGGATGAGTTCACTTAAGTTTTCTGTTGTATTCAACCAAAGACAAAAAGGAGGCCAAGTGAGAGATGCCTATCAATTTTTCAGGCAATTATGCAAAAAGAAAGAGTTCAAAGAATCTTAGACAAAGAGAAGGTCTCAAAGGCAATACTTGGAGTTGAAAATATGGGTCGCTTTTGTTTCATTAGGCTCGGAATATAATACATATCGTTTATAGATTGTTTTTGCTTTTAATTTTGTATAAGCAGTTTTGATAAAATTGACGATGAAATCACAAAAAAAAAAAAAAAAAAAAATGGAAAGTCGCAGGAGTGTTTATCATGCTCATTTGATTATTTAGGTAATACAGATCGAGTAGGGTGTGGAGCATAACTAAGCAGATGGTTCAATATAATAATATGATACATGATAAAAGTCTTGAAAACATTCCACCCACAACAATAAGCATAAGCAGCAAGCTACTGATCACACAATATCCATAGTATTTAAGGCTTTAAAATACATAACTAAGAAACATGACAGTTTAAGGTTTTAGCAGCACCAGTCTTATGCTTTTAAGTAGCTTATAATAATTAGATAGATAATGATTGCACCGGCAAGCTAGCTTTTTAAAACCTTTAATTATTCAAGAAGGTGGAAGGTAATGATGTCAGAGGCAGAAGGTGCATGAAGGGCATGGTTGGGGTAATGGTGGTGATGGTTCTGGTGGTAACGAAGTGCGTAAGCACGCGACCCTTCGATTTGATATCCAAGAACTGAGTCGTAATCTCCTCCATTGTCTACTAGTCCATAGTGAGGATCTTCAGCTCTTAGTTCCTAAATTCACCAATTCATATTTTCAACCATATTCCAAAATAACTAAATCCAACATTGTTAAACGCGAAATGACATGACATGTCTGATATAGAAAACATAAGAATGACTGGTCAATCTACACTACATTTTTTCCAATCGGTAGTAATTTGATTAGAAGAATCAAGAGTAAACATAAGAGTGACTGGTCAATCTACACTACATTTCTATCCTTTTAATCATTGGCTACATGCATGTATATAGTATGCATAAAACAACATGTAAGCGAAACAAAAAGAGATATTACCAGCTCATGTATGAGATTCTTTTGTATGTCTTGTTGACTTTTGTTCTGCAATTGTGTAAACCACGAGAGAAACTATCAAAATACCGAACTTACTATGCGATCACCATATTATATGCTTTAGTGTTACCTTTATCCATTAGCTTAAACACAAAACGAGATCATTTTCTTAGAAAAGTGTTATCAACAGTTTGAGCAAGTGCGTAATTTCAATTTACACAAAATTGTTGAGACAAATAATATGCTAAAATGGGAAAGTGAGTGGACAGAAGATGTGACCTTTTTCTTGGTGGTCTCAATCTGGTTTCCAAGGGATTTTACCTGTACAATTAACATAAAAATTAATTTTTAAAATTCGTTTACACATATTACCCAACAGTAAACAAAATGTTTCCTTTTAAAACACAACAACAACAGCCATTTTATCTATAGTTAAACTCAAAAACTAGTGTGTGAGTATATATGAATAATTTAAACCCTAGCTAGATAAGAGCAAAAAAAATATAAATAAGAACCTTGCGCTCACGAACGAGTTTGAAAGTGTTTTCCATTTCATCCTCAAGACGACGCAACTCGTGATAATCAAGTTCCTCCAAACACTCACCGAGCCTCTGTCTACAATTTTAACAAGTCATATATCATAAAAATATAATTTGTGTTTGCAATCCAAATTTGTGTTTTAAGTGACATATGTAGATGAGATCAAGAGAGAGAAACAAATACTTGATCTGAGTCCGGAGATTTCTATTTGTCTCCAACAGTTTCCTCTTGGTTTCTTGCATTCTCTGCGACAAACACATCACAAATTTTATCAACTATATGAAAAAAAAACATATCAAGTAGAAGAAGGATCTAAGATGGAACAAAACCTCATATTGAGTGCTCCAAACATCAACATCAGAAATTGATTGGTACAGATCTACGATCTCCTTTGTTCTATAGCCAACAAAATCACCCAAAAGAAAGAAGTCGTTAATTAATTAGAAGATAACAAAGCAGTTTAGTAGTTTAAATTAAAGAGTGGGGTAATTATAAGAGAGATCCGTGTACGTACGTGGTGTTAGGGCTGATATACTCATGAAGCTTGTTGGAGCTAGAGAACATGATAATCGAAACCCTAGCATCACACAAAACCGTGAGCTCATGTGCTTTCTTGAACAAACCATTTCTTCTCTTCGAATACGTCACTTGTCTGTTCGTCTGGTTCTCTATCCTCTTGATCTGGATCTTTCCTCTCGCCATCTTCTTTCTTTTTTCTTCTCTACTTTTGTCTTAAATCTTTTGATGAAGAGATTTGGTAGAGAGAGGACAAAGAGATATAATAAGAAGAAAGAAATGAAATAGAAAGAGAGAGATAGAGTTGAAGAAGTAAAGGGTCCACTTGAGTTACTAAAAATAGAAAGTATTGCCGAATCCATGAAAGGAGAGTTCAGAAGTTGATGAAAACTAAGTGATAAATTTGCCTATTGTGTAAAGTAGTTTTTTTTTATTAATTACAAGACACTGCTTAAATCAACGGACATCGATGGTTGTATAGATTACAAGACACTGCTTAAATCAATTGTCACTAGGTATGAAAGAGAGAGGGGACCAAAGCTATCAACTGGTCTAGTTTGCTTTCCGTCCATTTTATTAACGGAGCACTGTTAGTTTCGACCCTTTATAGCGTTTACAACGGTGACATGCTCAACGGCGTTTGTAAACGTCAAATCAGTGCAGGTGGATTTGGTTGGCTTTCTGGGCTTACCCTAAAGTAAAACGAAAGTGTTTAGGTATGAATGAACCAAGTTATTATTTTCTTGTTAAAAGCCAAGTGTGTACTTTTGTTTGTTGATTTCGGAAATTTAGATTTGTTTTATTCTTTATTTGGATTTAAATGTCACTTCCATGTAACTCAAATATGCTTCCCAAATGATTACAATAACTAAGTAAAGGATCCATGGAATGGAATATATAAACCCTATGATAAAAAGGGAGAACGATCGTCAAAAAAAAAAAAAAAAAAAGGAGAAGAAGTTAGGAGAAAAGTCATTGTTAGTATATCTTTGGTCCAAAACGATTAAAACTGCACACACTGAAATATCAAACACATTACTATAGCTTACAACTCCACTAAAACTCCAATGTAACTCTAAAATATAAAGCAAAATGAACGAGGTATATGTGATTTTTTCTTGATCATTACATGTTTTTGCTTCGATGAGTTAGTGTAGTTTTGGGACTTAATTGGCCTGAAACAGTATAACAGATTAACAGAGACTGTTTTTAGTTTCATCAGTAAGTTTTGATTCGAGCAATGCAAATTAGTGCGACTGAAGAAGGTCGTAATCAGTCCCTTACAAGCCGAAGACGAGAACAATCATTCTTCGCTTAAGCTTAAAATACAAGAAGTTCAGTTACAATAGACTTGTATTTTCATTTCAGCGCTTTTAAAACTGGGTCAACTATGCATAATGCGGAACCAAAGATGTAAATAAAAGATCTACAAGACATGTCACTATGGTTATTGGTTAAGATACATTACACAAGAGATACATCATTCATCTACACAACCAACACACGCATTCTTGTTCTGGTCTCAGTTCACTTTCCCTGTTCTCGTCAGGTACTCTTTCATGCGACTTTGGTTTGTTTCAAATATGAAAGGCATCCCCCTTATCTGCGCACAACCATATATATATATATATATCTCGGGACTTAAGAAAGGAACTATTATTTTTATGTATGTAATGATCATAAAAAAGTATCTAGGATCGAACCTCCACTAGACAATCAGATTTGAGGATTAAACTCTGTCCAGGATCTACTTCCTTCTCGTTTACTGAAATTGGATACTTTCCCAGATTCTTCATATGAAACGACCCGTCATCACCCAAACGTATGATCGCCTGCATTGAACAACCAAAAGAGAAAAAAACAACAACAAGGTGGTCGCAGATCATGGGCTGTTCCTTTTCTCATACAACTCAAACACTTAATACATACAAATAGAAGCATCTACTATTGACCAACCTGTCGTCGAGATATTTTGCTACCTCGCTTTTCTCTTCCCAAATCGATGTCCACCGCAAGGTCTTCTGTTGATCTACCCACCAAAACCTGTGGCAGGAAAAAAGAACCCCCGATGTAAACAAGTGCTACTATAATTTCTCACGAAGCTTGTCTCAAGTCATACAAGGAAAATACTTATATCAATAGGACAATAATACCTCAGGCTTCTTGATGTAGTGTTTTGAATATCTACCATATAAAACAGCGAATGCACCACGGGAAGCAATGGCTCTTTGCATATATGAGTAAGCAGCCTGCTCAAGTCTTATGATTGTTCTTTTCATGTCCTGGCTCTGATACTTGGAAACTGCAAGTGAAAACATATTACGGAATCAGAAATTAGCCTTAAACCTAGTCTAACATCTCTTGCACTACCCATGGAAATAGGTTCCCTACATATACACTACATATATGTCAGTATTCATGGCTTGTAATGAACTTTGTGAGCCTAATGCTGATTACATTCCTGATTCACGTACTAAAAGCTTTCTTTTTTCCAAAAATGTAGATAGATACAAAAAGCAAACATGAGTTCCACTGAACGAGAAGGGATGCTCAATTACCTTCGAGATCAAAATTATCTTGGTCCTCAGGTTCCAAGTCCATGTCAAGTATCTGAAATCAAAAGGGTGTTAACGATTAGCTGTTAATGTTTCATGGAACCATAGCATCAAGAATAAAGATAGTTACCATAGCCTCAATGTCAGAATAATTCGGCAAGTCCTCATCACTCTCACAAACATGCGTGTCTGCTTCTGCTGGAGTAATCTCCAGCACAGGGTCTGGAATCTCTATCAAACCACCAGCAGTATCTTTAGCATGTGACGCTTCATTAATAGGCGGTACATCTTTTTCCTCTTTACAGGTTTCAGTATCCTTGTCCGGGTAGCTCTCATGACTATCAAATCCAACAAAGAGTGTTCCACCAGCAATTTCTTTCTTTTCATCTATCGCACCGGTACCAGCTGAAAGCAGAGTAGTAGAGCCTGCCTGTGCAGAAGCTACACAGGTAGAATCACCAGGAGCAGCAGTATTCTGTAACTCAGTACTAGTCGATGCCCTGGTTTTGCTACCTTGACCTGATTGGCCCTTCAATGGCTTTCCTTGAGTACCCTGTGAACGTCCTGAGTTTTTCTTTTGGGTCTGGAGTGAATGTCCTTCACTTTTTTCCTTACTGGCGGAAATGTCTCTGACACATGTAGTTATTGGATTATTGGTATCTTTAAAGTTCCGCCTGGCTAACGAAGAAACTGACATTGGATGGGAGTTGTTGGATACGAAAATGTCATCATTACACGGAACCTCAATATCCTCTTGGTTTAATAAACAGCAGATTACACCCTCAACAATCTCAGGATGAGGATCTACAGAGTCAGACACAGTTTGGCATTCCACTAAGCTCATTTCAGTTGTACCATCTAGCTCAAGCATCACATGATCATCCAGAGTTGCACCTCCTGAATTGGTTGGTGCGGTCAAAGGTTCTTGCTCGGTGACGTTAGGCAAAGCCTCGCAATTTGCATCATTTGTCGAGTTCACCAACAGTGAGCTAAGACCATCATAATATGACTTGTCAACTTCTTTGCCATCTACTTCCATGAACGATTCAGGGTCTTCTTCAAAAAGAGAAGTTGAAAGCTGGGCCAGGAAATCAGTGCTAGCCACTGTGGTTTTCACCTCATGAGCAGTAGTATTCTCTATCTTCTGCTGGGAATCTTGATAAACCGCATCACATCCTGAAGGGCCTGCATGTTCAGTAAATGTGAGATTTTCTCCTCCTCCTACATAAGGAATGTCTCCCTGTAAATGATCTTCCGACACAACATGAGCTGTCACGCAACCGCCTTCAGCCAAGATTTCTGGAAACGCGTTGTGGATGATATCCATGTGAGAGTCTTCAAGACCAAGATGTGTTGCATCACCATTATCCATGAAATGGCTATCATTTGGTGGAACAAGAAAACCTAGATCCAAGGAATTGAATGGCTCGGTGCGAAACTTCTTCCGTAAGGAATGGTAAGTATGTCTGAGCCTTTCAGCGTTTCTCTTCCTAGATGAACTTTTGTTTTCTTTCGAATACCCACTTCTACCGAACTTTGCAGGAAAATTAGGGTTAGTACGTTCAAGCTCAGTCATCCGAAAAGCCGCCTCTGCAGAAACTACTGGATCATAAAGCAGTGCATGCCATCGATCTTGCAGTTCTCTGATAGAAAATCTTCTAGAGAACTGCACAGCACCTTTAGCAAGCGAATCCAAAGAAGCTCCGGCCTGCAAATAAATTAAGTATTCCAGTTCACTTAACTGCTCGAATACCAGACAAGCTGAATGAAGAAACATAAAACGCATGCTCTAACCCTCTAATGAGATTAAAAAAATCAATGGCTGAATCCAACAATGGGACAGACATGTGACCAAACTGAATGAAATGGGAAATCACCTCAATGGCATTCTTTAGAAGCAGGTCGTCTTCTGCTATCCACGGAACTACCTGAGCAAGAGCCCCCATGTCCACAGCCCAAATAAAACCTTCTCTTCTCTTAGGAGTTAGGAGTGGTCTAAGAGATGTTGAAAGTACACAAAACCTAATCAAAAGAAAATCAAAATCAGTGGAGGAAAAGGAAAATAATAAACACTTTGGCAGACACTAGACATTGGCATTGAGTTATGGCAGAACTGCAGCATCCAACCACAATCATAGGAATTGATTCAACTTTGGTTCAATCTAGGGGTGAAGGACAACTAACTAAGACGAAGCTATAGTTTGTTCTTAATGGGATTATTAGGCTCCTCTTCCTCACCTTAAATCTATTATTAACATAAACACGTTAAGAGAGATGGGAGTTATAGAGAATACCTTGAATCAGCCAAGAAAGATGATGTTTTGTCAAGCTCGGGAACAACAACAAGGGTGAGGTTCAACAGCCTAGAAACAGTAACCATGTCACAAAAGTGAAACAACAAATATCTTTGTAAAAAAAGACTAATTAAATATAAGACAAAGAACGAAAGAGTGATTAAGCAAAAGTGACGAACCACGATTCGCAGTTGATTTAGTACGCCATTACAAGTATAATTCCATTCTTGTTATGTTCTGTAAGGAAAAAAAAAAAAAAAAAAAAGACCTCTCGTTGTTATAATACTCACAAGCTCCAAAGAAGACGCAAAATAACAATCAATTCGAAATTCTCAAAAAAAATTGTATCACAAAATCAATATGTATAACAGAGAGGGAGAAACAACACTAAGCCTCAAAATAGAGAATTTAGAAAATCTCAACAAGAAAGGAACTGACTTGATGGAAGAAGAGGTGGCGGCGGCAATCAACTGGTTCGAATTGAAGGGGAATACAAAAAAAAAAAAAAAAAAATCTGAAACCCTAATTTTTTTTAGTATCTGACTGTCTCCGTCGTCCGGAGGCGAGAGTGTGTAAGAAAGAAGAAGAAGATAATAATCAAGCGACACCGTTTTGAGGTCTCTACTCGCCTCTTTGATTTCTTCTTTGCCCCGAGAAATTAGAACTGAAAGGTAGTAACAGTAGCAAGATCTCTCTGTTTAATTTATGTAATTACCTTTTAATAAATTTACTTAAAAATAAAATTAAAGACCAATGTCTATTGGCATTGGGATATAATTTTTAACAATTTGTTTTTTTTTTTGTTATTTTCTATTTTAATTATGCCTCTATGCAATGATTATGTACGATTTACCCAAAATACTTTAAACCTATTTAAAATTAACATTGAAATTTAAACTAATTTTAGCCAGGGTTTTATTTTTTAAAAATATATATATG
Source organism: Camelina laxa (assembly GCA_024034495.1). Taxonomy (NCBI): domain Eukaryota; kingdom Viridiplantae; phylum Streptophyta; class Magnoliopsida; order Brassicales; family Brassicaceae; genus Camelina; species Camelina laxa. Next base: position 9,065,242 of record CM043882.1, on the reverse strand, counting down.
TAGATAGTAGATATACATAAAATAATATTCTGATGAGATCCTACGTATTTTCCTTGTGGAATTTGGATTGAAGACGTCAATGTTTTTTTAAGGATTGAAGTAATTGGCTATATATATAAGTTGAAGTTACGAATACGTAGGTTTTGGAACACAAACAATGTACACCTTTTAAGTTCAGGAACTGCTTTGTTTTGTCAGCTGGTTTCTCTCTCCCGTCTTCCTCTGGACTTGAGACATCTTAATTATCCCATTATCTATTGTATTATCATCTGATTTACAGATTGACCATGCATGGTTATATATGTTTTTTTTATTTCGTAAGAGTAGCCTAGTTATATCTATCTAGTAAATTTATAATCTAATGACTTGTTGATTTGTTTTCCTTTTTTTTTTTTTTAATGATTTGTTGTCCTATTAATTTTGGAAGCTTCAACTGGATAAAGGAAATCAAAGGCTGGAAAACCAGATTTGAAGAAGTCATTTTCACTTGGATACCAAGAACCAACAACCGACCAGCAAATTGTCTAGTAAAAATGTCTTTACCAGTTAATATGTATTACAGTGTCTATTCATGTATTCTTAGTTTTCTATTTCAAGAACTAAGATGTAATAATCACTAATTTATTGTAATGAAGAAGCCGTTAAAAAAAAATAAAAAACGATTTGTTGTCCTTTGAAAGTAGTATATCTATATCATTTGCATAAGTATTGTCATCGATCAGGTTTAGGGATTAACTATGTTTATGTTTTTCTTTTTTTTGGTCAGAGTAATTAATTACAGTTGGAGATCCAAGATCAAGTCATGACGGCCGCAGTAGCAAGATATGCGAAGTGGTTTTATTCAACTCCCATGGGTACGTATTTTGAATCTAATCTCGATAACGGGATTACCATTCGTAGGTTACATTATCCTACAGCAGCAAAAGGAATTTGCTCGTCTTGATGAGCGAGAGAGGAATATGCAGGATTGGTTTAATGCACTCATTGCTATGGGAATTATCCGAGTCAGAGAGCAGTGATCATATCGGCCGTAGTTTTTTCCTAATCTATATCTTGTCTATTATTATCCATATATACATGTTTCCATGAATCTTTACTCATCTTAAACATGAGAGCTTTATGTCCATTAGATACAAAAATAATAATTTATAAATAATGTTTAAGAAGTTATTGTGACAAGACCATATGTATCAAAGAGATGGTCGGACATTGACAAATTACCAAGGCGTAGTTGTCTCAATATCCTAAATACAATTAATTAAATCAAAATAATTATATATTTTTGTAAGTTACAAAAAAAGCAATACCGCATTTAGTTAAGTTTTTTTTGGTTAATTTTTTAATTTTATGTTACAAAATATAAAATATCAAGTGATAGAATGGATCAGAAAAGTAGAACAAAAATAATATGATAGAAACAAAATAAAGTTTATGAATATGTGCTTCTAGCTCAAACCAACAATAAAAATAAAAGTGTGAATTTTATTAGTCCCTCTCCTAGGGGTGTCAATCGGGCTGGCCCGACCCGGCCCGAAACCCGTAAAGTCCGCATATATTTGAGCTTGGTCCAGTCTAGCCTGAAATATTTCCGAGCCTATATTTCAAAGTCCGAGCCTGGTCCTAACAGGCCTACATGGCTTTTCGGGCTTTTTCGGGCTTATCTTATCGATCAATAATTCAAACTTATAAGCTTTAAAAACAGTGTTTGAAGGTGCACTATGAAACAAATCAATCAAAAATTCAATAACTTATTTATATTCACTACAACCAACTTAATTTAATAGAAAAAGTTAAAAATTATATAAAATTTTGATACTTTAACCAAATAAACCAATATAAAATTCATATAAAATATCACTAATAAAAAATTTAAAGTATAAAATATAGTTATTGAGTAAATATGAAAACTAGGATTAGAGTTTAAAACTTTATTTACAATAAATCATTAATCAAATATTGCAATCAAACAAAAATGTTAACAAAAAAAGTACAAATATATTTGTTAAAGGGCTTTTCGAGCTGGCCCGAGCCCGGTCGGGCTAAACCCACAAAACCCGATAGCCCAAACGGGCTGATCCCAAAAGCCCGATTTTTTCGGACATATATATTTAAGCCCAAACCTTATTTTTCAAGGCCAGCCCGCGGACTTTGACCCTAATTAACATGCCTACCCTCTTCCCACAATCCATTCAGATCGATCCAAAAACCCAGTGACCCGAAAGATTTTGGGATCGGACTTAATTGATCTTAAAACACTCAAATTGAAAAAGATCTAAACGTGCTCTTTTTACACGGCGAAGGCTTACTTACATGAATGATAATGATTGGCGAATTTGACAATATCCATACATATATTTTCCTAATCTATATATATTATTATCCATACATACATGTTTCCATGACTCTTTACTTAACATGAGAGATGTTTTATGCCCTATTAGATTAAAAAATAAAAATTTAAGAAGTTACTGTGAGAAGAAGATATATTATAGAGATGGGTCGGATATTGACAAATGACCAAGGCTATGACCGTAGTATATGGAATAGACTTCTTCCTATAATTAATAGGGAAACACTGGTGCACAAAAAAAAAAAAAATTAATAGGGAAATACATTTGGTAAAATAAAGTTTTATATTTAAGATTTACATAATTAAATAATTGTCATTTGAATAAACATCAAAATTTGTTACTATTTGTAATATCTAAAAAAAAATTTTAAAAAATCTAAAATAAATTAGTATACACAATTTAAATATTCTACATACTTTTAACTTGCTAAAAAAAGTTAAATTCTTGCAGATCATGTTTACATAAATATGATCAGGCTCAGCTCAAACTTTTATTGGACCTTTTGCCCAAATTTTGTTTATTTTTCTGAAGTTTTAGGGTGTTATTGGAGAAATTTAAAATTTAAGACCCTATTTACAAAAATATCAGAATTTTACGAACTTAAAATCATTTAATGTTTTTTTGCAAAAAACTGTGGACCCAGTGCTCTATCACTGCCCGCACAACAAAAGTAAGAAACTCATTGCAAAAAAAAAAAAAAAAAACCTATTTGACACTAATAATTTTAAACATGTGTTGGGCTTATGACACAAAAATAAGAAATATAAGGAGGCCCAAATGTGAAGGTTCACTTGTTTGATACTCATGTCCACCAACAACCCAAGTAATTGTGCAGTAGTTGAAGGTTTAAAAAAGAAAAAAGATAGTGAACCACACCAAGTATAACTGAATACATGACTACACATCCCAATTTTAAAAATGTATAGCTAACTACACAAAGTAAATGTATTGCATGGCCACATGTATCAATTATATGATGGTATGTGTTCAACATCACGATCATTTTGTTCTGGTACACTATTTGTCAGAATCCAGCGTTGACTAGGTCTAACCGGTGTTGACCAACAAATTTTTTTTTTTAGTATTAGAAACAAAAATAAAAAAATTGTTTTGTTGAATCATTTATGGTTAAAAAAACATATCTATATCCAATGTAAAGATATATTATATATGTTAAATGCATTCAATCTTATAATAGTTAGTTTTTTTTAATTAAAGTTTAAAACTTAAATAAAACTGAAAATAAAAATCATTAACAGTTTTTTAAGATATTGAAACCTAAACTAAAACCGGAAAATTCATGTTATAATAAATAAAATATGGAAATTACATATTATACATTGTTAACCAAAATTTTGTTTTTAATTTTTTAAATACAAAAATATTCTTCAATATCAAAATTATTATATGAACTCGTTAGAATCAAACGCGAAAAATATATCTTTGTGAATACTAATTATTTTAGAATATTATAATATTTTAATTTGTTTGATGTAGTATATTACAGTTATATATTGTTTGTTTTTGTATTTGCATCATTATTTTGTGAAATATTTTAAAGTAATTATAATATTGTAATTGTCAGCAAATAAAATTTATTAATTTATCAACCACATAAATTTAGTTTTACCAACCCACTGATGTGGAACATTAAAACATACATTTTTTTCTTCATAGATTGAGTAATACATTTTTGTTTCTAAAAATATAAATCACAACATATTCATAAAAAATTATAAGATTAGTTTCATATTTGTACTTCTCAATTAATTTAGTAGGATATGTGGTAAAATAAAAATTTTAATATCTTAAAAGTTTGTTAATGGTTTTTAATTTATTTATAGTTAAGTTTTACAATTGAAAAAGACTATTATAAGATTGATTGCATTAACTAATATAATATATATATTTATAATGAATATAGATATTTTGTTAATTATTGAAAGGCCATAAATTATTCTATAAAACAGTTTTATTTTTTCCTTTCTAATACTATAATAAAATATTTTAAAAAAAAATAATTGTTGGTCAATATTGGTCAACACCGGTCAAACCTGGACAATGCCGGATTCTGACAAACGTTGTACCAAAATAAAATGATTGTGATGTTGAGCACTTGTCATCATATAGTTGGTATATGTGACAATGCAATACATTTACTTGTAGTTAGCAATACATTTTTAAAGTTGGGATGTGTGACCATGTATTGAACTATATTTCGTGTAGCTGAGCATCTTTTTTCCTTTAAAAAATCTTACAATGTTACAAAGGATATCATCCAAGTTTTGGGAAAACTTCTTGTTGCAATTTGTACTCTTTTTTTAGCTGATTGAGTTTCCCAAATACTCGCATATTCCTTTTAGATCAAATGCCGCAGTCTCTGTTTGGTTCTTTCTCCATTTAGATTGAAAAGATACACTTTTAATTCATAAACAGCTTATTCATTAGTTCGTAGAATACTCATTCTTAACATTAACAGAACAGAAACCATCACCACATACAAAGCACTCTGTTTAGTTGACCTCTATGGGCAAACACAACAATTTTTTTTTTTTGGGCTTTCTTTTTCATTTTATTCAGCAAAATGCCATAGAGGAGCGTAGGTATGCAGTCTATATATATTTACTTATATAACCATGCCTCCGTTTAGAGTGCAGTTTCTGCGGACTCTTCAGGCTTCTCTACTTGCTTCTTAAGGAACTCTAGCACAGAGAGGCGCTGCATGTTCAAATTTTACATTGTCAGACGAACTTTCACTGAAATTCAGATTCACTAGTTCTAGAAAATATCGAAAACAGGATGTCGTGCAAGAATCTTACTCGTTGCTCAAGAGCAGAATCTTCAGAGTCCAATTTTAAAGATTCCAGCAGTTTCATGCCTTCCTTGAAACCATCTGTAGCTGCATCTTCATCTTGTAGACTCCTGTCTATATCCGCAACTTTGGCTAATGAAACTGCCACATCCAGAATCTACAAAAAAAATTTGTAGAAATAACAACCAACTCAGTTGCTATTTCCGGACAGACCTTGCTTGCTATCTTTCAGATCTAACTTCTTAAGGCTAGAAATCAAGTAGCAGATAAGAAAACCAAAGTGAAGTTCTCTAAAGCTCAGTGCAACCAAGCAAAAATATTAGTAACTGACTTGAAAATAACTTAGGATATTAATAAGAGCAGTTCTCCGATATTGGCAAGGTAGCAAATAAGCAAAATGGCAACAGTGGAAAAAAAACATCCGCACAAACACATGCGAACAAGTATTCTCGATTCACTCAACATCCTATTTCAGACACTCGACCCACTAGCAGCTTAAGTTAAGCTCTAAATCTTTTAATGTTTTCTGCCGTAGACCCAAATGAGCTTTAAAAAGAAACAACCACTTCAGGAAAACACTTTCTGCTTCTAAATAGATAGATAGCTTACGATCTACAAATAAAACATTCATGGATACTGTATAACTTAACTAACACCAGATTGCACTCTGTGAGGCCTTAAATCCGGAAACTAAGAGTAACCAGTTCAGTTCCTCTTTACCTTGTCTCTTTTCTCTTACCAAATTCGTAACCAATTCTATGAAACTAAGAATAATCCCTGATTCTAAAAGTCATTTAGTCAGAACATTACAAAAATAACAGGCTACAATTAACAAATCACTGAGACAACGAATGAAGCAAAAGCATGAAGGCAGACTTACTTGTGACGGAGCGTGTGGGTGATGCTTCATTGCATCACGTCTAACATTTAAAGCACGACGGTAATATGACCTTGCAGCTTGTAGGTCTTGGTCATAGTATTTAAGATCTCCTATTTTATTGAGTGAGACAGAAAGTGTATGTGTAATCTGCAAGTTTAGAAAAAACTGTTACAAAATGGTAAAAGTTTGCAGTATCAAAATATAACAAGAACCAGTGTGTAACCTCCAAGTCATTCATTGGCAGTTTCATAAGGAATTCAATACTCTCTTCGAAATGATTGACTGCAGAGCTTGAGTCTCCCATTGCTCGGCTGCAACAACAAAACAAATTACGTTAACCATCAAAATCAAGTTCCCCGAAAGAAAGATTTTCAACACACCAAACAGAACGGCAATCATTTCGGCCAAAATACTAAAAAATTCAGGGGCCACACACTTGAAGAATTCCAACACTAAAAAATCACATATCAACCAAAGTGTTTACAATCAGTCAAATGAGTGTACTAGGTAGGTGGGTGGGATCATAACAGAGCATATTGATGACCCTTTCTGAATCTTTTTTTGTTTACAGAAACTCGATAATGGACAAACGTTGGAAATAAACAACATGGGATAAAGCATACCTGCAGTCGCCAAGCATACCAAGGACTGCACCAAGCTGTGAGCACAACTCTGGTGTATTGCCCTCCCTCCCTAGTTGATCCCGAATGTCTTCGGTACACATTGCCAACCTTGATTTAGCACTTTCATAATTCTGGGCACTAAATGCCTGTGCATAGAGATTGAATCAGAACAAGGAATATAACCAGAACTCAACAACAGAACAAAGAACATAACAAAGCGTAAATCATTAAAACAGAATAAACCACACCAATTAAGTCAACAAAATATAGAGGAAGAACTCACCCTCATAGCTTGTTGCACCAAGAAAGAACCTCTTTCCATGGAAACATCAGCGTAAATCACCTTTTTGTTATCATTTTCGACCTCTTCTTTTTCTGTGCCATTGACAAGAGTTCTCTTGATTCTAGCATGACCTTCAATAAATTGATCAACCATCTTTTGAAGGTTTTCATCAGCTTGAATACTTTCAATGTCAGCACCACACAGAGGGCAGTCCTTAAACCGTGATAAGCACACTCTGCATTCAAGAAACAACAAAATTTAATAATAGTAAACCCAATCACCATCCATCATGAGCCAAAAAGGGTAAACCATAAAATAGGGCTTACTTGCAAAACACATGTGTACAAGGCACACATCTACTGCTATCATATAGAAGTGCTTGACAAAGCATACAGCTAAAAGGGCCAAGCTTGAATGTTTGGGAGTCATAACCAAACGGGCACTTGGCAGGCACAGTTGCAGAATCAGTAGTGTCCTTATTCAATTTTCCTTCCTCTTCAGGACATCCTTTACTGCCATCGTCAGGACGAGCACTTTTAGAAAAAGGGCAACCAGAAGCAGCCGTTTCGCCTTGTTTCCGAGCAGAAGCATCGTCGGGGCGAGCAGCTTTAGAAGCAAAAGGGCAACCAGAAGCAGCCATCTCGCCTTGTTTTCGAGTGGAAGAAGCATCGTCAGGACGAGCAGCTTTCGAGAACGGACACACAGAAGTCGTCATTCGTGTGAAGGGTAGTAAAAACAATAATCCTGCACCTCAAAAAACAACATTTCAAACGCAATTGGATTTCCCAGAATGAAATACGAAATTGGTTCCTCGGGTAAACAAAAAGCTTCTCCCTAAATCTAAATCTCCCCAAAAACAGCTGAAATCGAACATAGGAGAAAGCTAACTGAAACATTTTTATCGGGAAGTGAAATTTCATAGAGATATTGAGCAGAGCGTTTCAGAAGGAGCACAATAGAAAGAGAGAGATGGGTACACAAACCTGGATCGGACGGAGGATTGAGACGACTCAGATGTGGAGATTGTGGTCTCTTTCGCGGCTTCTCTGCAATCAATGAATGATCGATTGATATATTAGCTTCTTTTTCGATAAGTTTTTTGTTTTTGTGCGTTGGATGTTGTTTTGTTTTGTCTCAGTCAAACTCAAAAGATAGATAGAGATTATTTGAAGGATATCTGTATTCTTCTTTGTGGATTGAATTGGGCCTTTGGTTGTTACAGCCCAGAAAAATAATTTGGGTTAAAAGCCATTTTAAGATGATGGTTGTTTTGGATTATGATAATAGTTTTACGATAAAAAACGGTAAATTTGGTTGGATTTAAATTCAGTTAAAAATGATTTAGTAACTAATCTTTCTAAAATATGCTTTAGTCAATCAATTAAATCACCAAAATGTCAAAACTGTTGGGAAACCACACAATTTCTAAAAGCTTGTTAATATTCAAAGAATCCAAACAAATATTTTTTTTTTTTAAAAAACAAAATTAAATTGAATGGATTTAACAATTTTTGAAAGTATTAATTGGCTCAACTATATATGAGTCAACTAGATAATTTTATACCAATCCTATTAGGCTCAGTTTTGGTACAATATATTTTGACTAGATAACTCAATTCCAGCCCAAAGCTAAACTAATTTGATATGTATGTAATTCTCATTCATATCACTTGCATGCGCAATATTTCGTAGAGGTAAGTATATGAACTCTTTGATAATTAAATCAGAATCAAAGTTAATTTTCATATATGTTGAAATATGATATGTCCAGGGAGATTCTATTAATTAAGAGCAGGATAATCTCCAATTTCATCTGCCATTTGTTATTGATCTCCTTAGACACCAGTGACCTAGACTAGTTGGGTTTGAATCGTAGTGACATGGCAAATGGATATACAAATGCATTGGCTAGAGTTTGTGAAGTTTAGTAATACCATTCTGATTATGTAAATTGATTCTCATGCAGGCTCTTCAAGTATTGTAAGAACTATATTACTTTTAATATGGTTTCCATTGGTTAAGTCAATTCTTCAAATATGTATTAGGTATTCCCTCCATTCTTGCATACGTCCAACTAGTTGTTTATCCTATGATTATTGATCATTTTTCTATTTCTAAGTACACATGGTCCAAATATTTTTGGAATTTAAAAAATTATGGTATCCCACACATCTTGATGTTTGTTTATTTAGGAAAAAAAAACATATAATATATAAATGAGCTAAAATGCTTATTTCATCAAAATGATACAAAAATTCGAATATTTTTATCTATTGTAAGAGGGATTTTATAGAAAATAACAACATCATTTTTCAACACAAAATACTTGTTTATAAAGAGTTATTATTAGCTTCCTACTATATTAATTGGGAAGTACAAATATGAAACTAAACATAAAACGTGTAAAAAATTACATTCACTTGTCATTAAAAAAATTTAATTAAGATTAATTAATATTATTAATTAAAAAGGAAAAAAACATTGACAAATCAAAAATAAAATAAAAAATCTAGAAAAGAAAAAAAAATCTATTCAAATCAAAACTAATTTGTACTTGAAAAATAAAAATAAAAAATAAAAAATTAACAGCTAAGACTTTTTTAAAATATAGATAATTATTAGTTAAAAAAATTATTTTTCTCTCTGTCTAATAAAATGATGGACGAAAATTACTAAATATATTTTTTAAAACTATGAACCAATCAGAATTTCAAAAACTAAGATTTTATATTCAAGTAGACAATAAAATTATTTTTAATAACTAGATTTCAAAGATTTTATTAAGATTTCATGATTCTGCTATCATTTTTCTTTTATTTTATTTAAAATTTGTTTAGAATATTCATATTATACTTATGATTAACAAATATGCAGAATTTTTTCTGTATAGGTTGTGATTTGAATTTTAAAAAACAAAGATATACTACAAAGAATGTTAAGTGAACCCAGATATAACTCATGTTTTGACATCTAATCGGCACCACTGTATAACTAAAAATGTTTGTGTTTGTTTTACATGTATTATATTTGCATCGTATTTATGCTTCCATTATCACTTACAATTAAAATAATAAAAAATCTCAGATTTCTGTAAAATTTAGCTCTTCTGCTAATTTAATCCATAAAATCAAAATTAATTTTTTCAACACATAAATCGACTTTTGCTTTTCAGCAATTAAAACTGCAATGAACTCTATATTAATACTATCAAACAAATATTTAGGAACTCTTGTACTTAAAAGATAAAAAAATCTTTGACATCAAGGTTCAGAATCAGAAGGATGTAACAAACGCTGATAGCAGTGCAAAAACAAATACTTGACACTATTTGATTACCTAAGATCATACTATAACTTAAGTATGTTAGAATACAATATCTTCTTGTCATAAGAGAGTATTAACCATTTCAAATAAACGACGAGCCAGAGGTTGAAAACTACCTCTTCATCCGTTCAATTCCAATCAAATCATAAACTTTGAACTTGTCCTCTGGACTACGAAAGGTTGACTGCTTCGTGGTTAACACAGTGAACCCATCAGAATCAGTACATGTCTCAAGACCACACTCACGGCATAAAGATTCAACATCCAACTCCTGAAATATACAAAGTTGACTTATGACATTTCAAGTTTACCAACGATACGGAAATAGAGAAAAGATAGGGAAATATTTAGTCATAGACTCATAGGTGTATTTAGTTTATTACCTTCATCATCAGGTTCTGAGATAACCGCAAGAGAGGATACGGTTGAAGCTTGTAGCAAACACTGTTTATGTATTGGACAGCGACTGATCGCATCTTTTACCATGAACACATTAAACAAATGATCAACATAATTGAACAATTAACTGCAAATATCATTCAGTGTATATGTACTATATACCCACCCATATATGAATCGATGTAACTGTTTACTTTCCTTACTATACCGGTAATATTTTTTCTCTTCTACATCATCTTTCTCATGCTTATTGTCATTTCATGTTACATACGCCGCTATCAATTGAAGTGCCACAAAGACTATCCCTGAGAGCTAGAAAGACATAACTACTATACAAGCTCACCTCTCTAATATGAGGTTCACTTATGCAATACTGTAAGTATGTCGCTTCGGAAGCTATTCTACTTAAGAAGTTCTTGTAATTGCCCATCCGATATAATCTGGAAGAAAAAGAAAGAGAGAAGACAGCTATCATCATACTTCAATTCATATTTACTAAACGCAAACGATGGAACAACAGAACACTACCTTAAAAGGTTTCGTACAAAACATATTTCCTTGGATTTTACTAAAGCAAAAGTCAACTTGCGAAACCATAAAGACAGTGGTTCCCCCTGCAGATCAAAATCCCAATGTATTATATTTATGGCAAAAAAAAGGTGACATGGTAACAAATAATTAAGGATAAAGAAAACCGAGAAACAACCATCACTCCGCTACTGGGATTGAGATGAAGCAGCACATACAGTGAACGGAACTCGGCTTCATTTTCGTAAGTGGAATCTGGTTTCCTATTTGCATCATATATATTATATAAAGAGGTAAGAGTTTTTGCTAGCTGCTCCATGTTTAAGTGATGCATTGGGCTAACACTTGTACCACTACAACTCTGAAGCCTCTTGTGAGATATGACATGAAATTTAACCTGTTAGAGAAGCCATCCGGGAGTCAATAATAATCGCATCAATGGAACACTTCAAAAAAAAAAAAAAAAAAATTCATGATTATCCATCAGAACTCAGAAAAGGATGATCAATCCGAGTCCGAGTGGGGTACAATTCTATGAAAATTACAAAAGAAGAAATATGATCCTATTTGAGCGTCCTGAACAAGGTTATGACTACGAAAATCTACAATTAAAACATTAACTCAAAGTATCTACACACAAACGACTTGCAACAAAACCCAAGGAAAACAATTCTAACGACAAAGTATAGTCATGTTCAGTGTAATCCATCTACCGAACCAGGAAAGAGAAAAGAGTAACAAAACAAGTCAAACTATACCATTTCCTCGTAAAGGTAGACCACTCTCTCATTGGCTAAATTCTGGATGCTAAGATCTTGTCTAATAGACCTTGTCCTATCGAAAATAAAATCATGAACCGCTTCAAACGGGTGCTCCCTGGAGTCGAGCAAACTTAGAAGGTATTTCAGGGTTTCTTCTAACACTGGGAGCGGTCGAACATCCGATGCCTGAACATCCGCCGCTGAAAGGGTTCTGCAAAACTAGCAAGAACACAGAGAAACAGTATAACTGCCTTTGGTATTGGACAAATAGCCCTATTATATAGCAGTTGGTATCTCCCAGTAAATAATACAAAACTATTCATCTTAACCATTCAGAAATTTCTCAGTAGAAATCAAGCTATGGATTCTAATTTGCATAGCTGAAAAATTTCAACATTAAAATTTCATTCAATCACAAGTTCTCTCGCAGAGCTGATACGACATGTCAAATATAGAAAGCTAAAGCCTCAGGTGAAGGTGAAAGTTTCCCAAATAAGCACCAGAGACAATGGAAACTTCAAAGCTGTGAGATGTGAAGCGCACCTTTTTAACAGCTAGATCTGTAGATGATTTTGAGGGGTTTCCATAAAGCCTCTCAAACACTGCAAGATCACGCAGGCGTTCTCTTGTGACTCTTTCCCTCTCTATTGATACCAAAAAAAAACACATTAGATTAAGCTGTACAAGCTCTCTTTGCTGCTTGAACTGTAACTTTTACCTAAACTCCTAGCAAAAGACAACACTCATAGTTCCCAACTCAGAAATCTAACACTTCTCTGAACTTCATATGCACTGAAGGATCATGAATTGATGGATGGAATGTACTAAGTCGACCTAAGCACTAGATCAAATTCAATTCAAGTGCAGGATAGGGTTCAATTCTGGCGGAGTCTCAGGTCAATTAGAAATTAATCAGCGGTCGACGATTACCTGGACACATGGAAGAGCAAGTTCCGATGATGAAGGAGACGTCAGTATGATCTTCGCCCTTATTGTATGATTCGTATTTATCATTGCTTCGTTTGACTGGTACTACATCGGATCTTCTCCGAAAAGAATCAGTAGCTCCGCCGCCGGATTCAGTCCTCGGGTTATCAGAGAACTGACGATTCCCATAAGTATTTGAAACCCTAGAGGAAGAGGAAGAAGAAGAAGAAGAGCCACGATTACGACGATTCATGGCTTATAGAGGCAACGCGAGATCTTCCCTCCCAACGAGACTCTGACTGATAGAAACGAGCCAAATCGAATCGATTACCGAACTATTTGCTGGGCTAAACCGGAACAAAACCAAATCCGGTTTTATAATTTCAATAAATCAATCAACCAAACCAGGCGGTAACCCGGTCAGTTTAATTTGAATATTGCTATACCGGTTTTGACTTGTAGACAAATTTGCATAGAATCTACAGGACTACAACAATTCTAGGCTCTAGCTAACAACTTGCGTAATTAGATTTGTTTCTATTCGGTTTTGGTGCAACTGCGATTTGGTTCAATTTGGTTCCTTTGTAAACAAAAAAGTTAATTTAGATTTTAATTTGAACATTTCAGTTTTGGCCTTTTGGGTTGTTTGATTTTTCCCCACCCCTAGTTATACAGGTCAAAGCTTAGGCCGGTTGGTGGGTCTAGCAGTCACGACCACTATCTAGACAGCAAAGAACAATGTGTCCACCACTACGGATTTAGGTTGTCTAATGTCTATTCCTCAACTATCCACAACAATAATTAAAAGTGATGCTGGTTTAGTGTAACTGCTAACATTCAAAAACACAGAGACTAGAACCACTACTCCTAGTGCAATCTTACATCATGGCCCATTCCATATATATGCAACTTAACTCTCAATCATTATTCACAACTACACAATTATAGTTAAAATCCCTATTAAATGCGAAGAGAAAAAGCACTAACACTTAGTTCTTTTAGCTGCTAGGACTCTTATTTTCTCTTTCAGTCAAATCTCTAACATGCCCAAACTGATCGAAGTACCTAACTATATGTACCAAGCATTCTCTGCAATTAGTCAAAACACTTGCAACACACAATATTGAGACAGTATTGGCATCTCTATAATGACTAAAGATTGCTGATATACATATGACAAAACCATATATTTTTTTTTTTTTGTGGAACTGTGTAAATCACCATCTATCCCAGGACACAATTATTAGTCTCTCTTTCTCTGAGGAATTTTGACAAAACACTTGATTATGTACACACAACATTTTGAGTCATTGTAATAAAATAAATAAACTCAGTTTCTTCCGATCCTTAGTGAAGAATCAACACCTTTGTTCTGTCCAGAAGAAGCAGCAACAGCAAAGAGTCTAGCAATCTCTAGCTGAGTATTCGCCATTATCTCTGTTCTTTTCAAATCCATCTCTGCTCTCTTAGCTTCAGCTTCAGCTCTCATCCTCTCTATCTCTTTCATCGTCTCCATTCTCGCTCTCTCTGATCTCATCACCACCTCCGCCAACCACCGTATACTCCCGGCGATCTCCTCTTTCTCTTCTTTATATCTTCTCTTCACTTTCTTCCCTCTCACCTTCGTTTTAACCACCGGCGTACTGCTGTCTGTATCCATCTCCGTGGCTTTTTCCGGTTTGTTCTCCGGCTTGAATCCATCTTCCTGCACAACAAACATCAGAAAATCTCGGAAGATTTGGTTTATTCTCTAGAAGGGTTTTCGCTGATCAGACCTTAGGAATCTTGCCGACGCCGTTAGATCCGTAAGAAACCTGCGGCGGATGAGCCACAGCAGGAGACGGCGGCTCGAGTAAGAGCAAAGGAACAGAGCAATTCAGAGGCAGAACAGCCTGAGGCTGAGGCTGAGGTTGAGTTCCACGGAGGAGATGATCGAGACGAGGGTAAAGAGGCCAAGAAGAGCCATCAGCAGTGGCGGACTCAGAACGGTAACGTTTCTTCATGGACTCGATCTTATTCTTGCACTGTGTCTGAGTCTTTGGTGACTTGGTGTGAGTGGCGCGTGACGACACGTGTCTAGCTACGTCTTCCCAGTCTTGACCCTTGAGCTTTGCTCTGTTCCTGAGAACCCATTTAGACTCGTAGGCTTCAAGTAAACTCGAAACAGCTCCTTCGCTCCACTCATCTCGCTTTAACCTATCAACAACGACGGAGGAAACATATGGTTTCTTTGGGGATTCTTCGTGGTTGAGAAGTGATTTTGGAGTTTCTTGGTTAGATTCTCCGTTCTCCATATATTGTTTTCTTCAGGTGAATAAAAAACAGAGAGCAGACTCAAGAGTGTGAAGATAAAAGGAGAAAGAAAGAGAAGTTTTTTTTAGCAATATATTTTGATAAAGATGGGAAACAAAGTGAGTGACAATGAGACTGTGTAAGAGAATTCACTGCTGGTTGGTTCTCAAACTAACCAATGAGTTTGGGTACACGCATTTCTCGCATGTTCAATGGTTGTGACTCGTGTGACTTAAAAGCAATAAGAAAATTATGTTTTTCACTTATATTAACTCTGTCTTTTTTTTTGTTTGTGGCCAATTTATGGTTTGTATACATTACAGTCTGTTGAAGTGTTGATATATGTGCTAAATGGAATATATGACAAAATTATTTACGCATATTTGCACCGGCTTTTACTTACCCTTCACAAAAGTTAGTGGAGCAACCCATCACAATAATAATGAGGAGAATATAAAAAAGAATGTGAGAGAGAGTGGGTAACCATTGAAAAATAGGTTTTAATTTCTTTTTTCGTCAACTTGAAAAAAAAAGGGTTTTACTTTTGAATTCTATTTTTTGAAAAGGGTTCACTATAATGATTTCAAAATCTTCTGATTCAAAATGCTTTTATTCATTTTAGCTATAAAAACCTTTTTGTGTATGCTTTTTTTTTTTCTTCTCTTTTTGGGTGTATGGTGGAGTGAGTCTGGCTGTTAGCGTTGATGTCAAGCCAAACCGCAAAACCCATTAGGGAAAGATGGTAAAGAGACCTAATGGAAGTGGGTTACACTTGTCACTCTCTCACCCATACTATTTCCCACTCTTTTTCTTCTCATGTTTGCTTAAAGATCCTATGTTCGATTTAACCCTTTCTTATCAATAAAGTGTATAAATCTTGCAGAAATTTCCGGATTATGTTGTAACAAGTAAAACTTTCTTTGTCATTAGCACATGCCACACATCTTCGATTATTTGCTGCTAACTCCTCTAGCAATTTATCAAGACATCCAACTAAGGAATGATGGACCCTGCCACTTCAAGACAGCATATATAATTTTTTACAAAACAATAAAAAATAGTCTTTAGATATAAAAATAAATTTTGTTTTTAAAGAGCCCAAACGTGATTCCTTGTCCAACCCATTGCAGTACAAACGTCCGCAATATCTAAAGTGATATATATAGGTGAATTAGGGTTAGAAGACCTGATAATTTGTTTCAGACAATGGTAAACGAGGGCGAGGTTAGAAGTCGTATTTCAGACGAAGATATCATAGAGGGTTATCTCCGACCAAAGGTAAACGGGGAAGCAACTGCAAACCCGAGATTTATTGTAGACAACATGGAGGAGGAGTTGTACACACGAGAGCCGTGGCTGCTTCCGCAACCAACAGATCCTATCCTTAACTATCGCGAGTGGTTTTACTTGGGGAAATGGAATTGGAAATACCTCCACGCGGAAGGAGTTCATTGTGAGGGAGCGTGGATACTCGTTCAAGGTAGATCGCCGATCCGGTCTACGGAGTCAGGTGAAGTAATTGGGGCAACGATGAGATTCAGATATTGCTTCAGGAAGAAGAACGAGAAAACCGCTATGACCTATAGCAGTTGGTTCATGCGAGAGTATCGTCTCTGTGACGAAACCAAACCACATGTTCTCTGCAAGATTACTTATAATTTATGACTTGTAGTATTTATTTGAGACTGTCTTCTTGAAATATATAACTTAATTAAAGGTTTTCGCAACTACAATTTCAGCATCCGCAAATTCATGACAATCCTTTTTGGAAACAGAGAACAGTGGAAAGAAAATCTTACGAAAGATTTTACAATCGTATATACGAGAATTAACAAAAACCATTAACTTATATAGTTTCCAAGATTCAAAAGTTCAAAACGCATTACGAAATAGACTGAAAACAAAAAACACAATCTGATAAAACTTAGGTGCAAGTTTCACGAGAAATGCCGAGCCTGGAATTTGGAACGTCGATGAGTACACGATGGTTCTGTTGCTGCATACTAGCGATAACGTTAAGGACAGAGTTAACGTTGGTCGGAGCTGCAGCCATGGCGAGACAGCTGAGGTTACCTGCGGAGCTGTGGATGAGAAGGTTGTCCGTAGGCAGAGTAACGTTCATTCCAGTGAACATAAACGTCACAGATGGGTACACGACGGAGCCAGAGTAGCAAGTGTCGAAGCCTCCGAGTGAAGTTGCGTTTGCGTTCTTAACACGTCGCCTGAACTCGTCTCTCACCGCCAGGTAAGCTGGTTCAACTAGCCTCGTGTAGACCGTCCCTGCGTACATATACATGCAATGTTTTTGTTTAACAACTATTAAAAAATCAAATATGGTTAAAAGTACTTTTATCTATGGTTAAAAAAATTGCACGTAAAAACAAAATCAATCAAATATGGTAGACGTGGGACAATATTTTTACAACAAAAAATCTAAATTTTCTAAAATTATATTTGTTTCTTTTGTTTACTGTTTAAGATTGCATAATTGTATTTTGATTGTTAATTCTATAATTTGACTAGTTGTGTACCGCAAATACAATTATTTAATTTTATTTATACTAATGTTACATTTATACCATATCGAATTTATTATAGTTATAAAAATTTAAATTTTTAGTGCTTTTTAGATTTAACCTGTGAAAGAATTATTTTTACATTATTATATTTTCAAAATTTTTAGTGTTTTAAAATTTAATCCGTGAGTTTAATGTTTTTTAGAATTATATCCATAAAATTTAATGCAGTATACCGCAGATTAAGTTATATTATAAATACTCCAATTCATTAAATTTAACCCGTGAAATAATTATTTTTACATTTTTATCAGCATATTAATAACCATTAAAGATTTTTAATTGTTCATATGAAACAATATAGTTATTACTGAATATTAGAGTTTTTAAAAGAAAAAAAATATTGTATAGATATTTTGGCATATGTTATCAAGTGTAATAAATTTCTTAATATATAAACTTTTTTAGGAAATTATAAACCAAATTCGCAAAGACATTTTAGGAATTAAATTGATTTTGTTTTTATGTGCAATTTTTTAAGTATTAACTTTGTAAATAAGTATAACTTAGAACACCAAATGTACTTCAAATCATAGAAACACCACGAGACAATTATTTAGTTTTATTTATTATAATTACATTTTTTGTGAATATCAGTTTTATATCATTCTAAAATTGATTCTCGATTTTAGTAACTTTATTAACTGTTAAATGAATTACGGAAATTGTAAAATTTTGTTATGGGAAATCAGTTGTATCATTTAAATTTGAGAGATTATATCATCTTTAAAGATAGTTTTGGAAATTTTATAGAATTAAAACTTTAATGGGTAGAATTTTTTTTTGGAAACAACGAAATGTATAGATGTTGTCAAGATTTTATATATGGCAATAAACGTAACAACTTTTGGTCGATTTAAGAAGTTTTTGTAACTGAGTTTCTGTGCAATGTTATTTTTGGGAATTTTTTAGGGGTTAATATTGTAATTTGTTTTGTAAATAAGCAAAATTTTAAGGGCAAAATTTTCTAAAATGTTAATATAGATGAATTGGCCTATTTTTGTTTCGATTTACTTTTATCAACTATTGTTGGTATTTTGATTAAAGGTTCTCTAACTAAAATCAAAGATTCAAAATCATATAATTTGATTTGTTTCACAACATTTTAGTCCAGAAATATCACATTTTAGGGCTGAGAGAGCAAGAGCTAATCAGGTTACTTCCCTCTCACGACTCATCTTCCGAATATGCAATTATTTTCAGATCTCAAGCTAAAACAAAACAAAAAACTATTAACAGAGGATTGAGAAGTCCATACCGGAGTCAAAGATGGTGCCGGCTCCTGTGGCCGGATCAAAGGCGAGTGCACTAGGAGGAATGTCCACTATTTTATTTCCGACACGAATCCCAACCAAATTAACATAGTAAAGCGATGATCTCCTTGGGTTCTTTAACAATGGAGTGGTCTTGATCCGCATTGGTTGAAACTTAGGTCCCAGTCTTAGCGATCCGGAGAAATTGCCAGACTTACTATTAGGTAAGCAATACGAAAATGTAGACTGATAAAGATTTTGTGTCTGTGAGATTAGAGACAATGGACCACGACCTAAACCCATGAGTCCTTGCGCTGGCAACGATGACCCGGAAGCCTTGTTGATGCACCCAAAGGTGTAGTTTGGGATAACGTCATTGGCCAATGTTAGTGTGTCTTGTGTCAGATATGCTTCGATGGCTGAACCACCGTAGGTCATGTTGAAACCACATGATTTGTTTACGGTGCAACTTGGATTTTGTACCTGAAAAGAAAAAAACTTTATCGATTAATATTTCGTTTAGTGGATTTTTTCACTTTTAAAACGCTTTCCCATAAAGAATTGTTTTTTCCATCTTGGATCTTGTTATTAAAAGGCGCTACTAACTATATTTTACGTTATTTAATTGTAATTGTGAGTGACCTTTTTGCATTATAAGCAAAACCTAACTAGCTAGCGTGACGATAAAGAATATAGATCAAACAGTAGAATATGCCTGCCCTACTAGTTGGCATTGTTTATAAAGTTCTTTGTATATAAAAAAAATACCCGTGACTATACTCATGGTACAAAACCCGTGACTAGACTTCTCGATCATGGTGTAATAACACGCCAAAATGAAGTTCACATTCACATTTTTGTTGTGTAATTACAATGCATCCAAAAATCATCAAGTATTACGTCTGACATTCGGTTCGTTTTTTCAGGTTTGTTGTTCTACTTTTGTTAAAACTAAATAATAACTGATTTTATTATTTTCGTCGGATTTGAATCATTTGAGTATGCTAAGGTTCTGATTAGATGTGCTAAACAAAATGAAAATATAACTTCTAACAAATATAAAGTTAAGTATGTTCGATTTGAAGAATGAGTTAAAGTTGAGTATAGTTTTTAATTCTATCCAGTGAAAGCATATCTAAGTTATTAGAAGAGTAAAAATACAAGGATATAATTAGTTACCTGTTTACACTGAGGAGCTTGGCATTGAAGAGTACGAGAGGAGCTTGACTTGGAAGGGTTAAAGAGAACAGAGGAAGAACAGCCAGCGCAACCAGAACAAGGAATCCAAGCAGCGTCATTGCTAGTGTCAAGAGCCACGAGCATGGGCTGAGCCGGTGTCCCGATATTAGCCCTCACGATGTAAGTAGGGCTCTGAACGATGGTCCGTCCCGAGGCGATTGGGACTGATGATTTCTTAGCGGCGGCGAGGCTTGACAAGTAAAGGAAACGAGCCTTGTCTTGAAGAAGTGTGTCTTCCCATGAGGCAGAGGTTTTGAATGGGGAGCATTGGCTGTTAATGTGGAACACTCTTAGATCTGAAGAGTGGCTGTTTTCATCGCAGTTTATGGATTCAGATTTCAAGACCAAGAGAGAGATCAACAGAATCAGGAGATGGGATCTCATTGTTTAAGATCTTGATCTGATCTCTGTTGTTTTCAGTGTTTGTAGAGTGAATGTGTGAGTGTGTGTTTATATAGTGAGTGATGATGATGAGTGTGTAGAAAGTAAAAATAATAAAAAATGAAGAGTGGGTTTTAATTTATCTTTAGTTTGAGGGAACAGACTGTATTCCATCTCTTATTTTTTCGTTGTTTCTATCTGTTTTTTTGGGTCCACTCTTATATTGGCTTTCTCTGCTCGATCGACATGCGTTGCTCTCCATCCACAAAACTCATAGAGGTAGTAATTTGTAACTTTGTCTTGTGTATTATTTACAAATACCTGATTTATTTTTAAAATAGTGGCTGGAAAAAATATTTATATAGTTAAAATGAATATAATATTGTCATTTGTCATGAAAAAACTATATTTTTTAAGCGTATTTAAATTGAAACAATTTGATAATGCATGACATGCTAAAAAGTACTGTTTTTTATATCGTGAAAGATAAAACATGAGAAAATATCTTGTGGTGATATATTAAGAGAGAGTCGACAAGCGTATTTGAAGTTTTCGCATGGTGCCACGGGCCACGGACGATAGCGTTTGGAAAAAATGCACAACGTTTGGAAGCATCCGAGAGCTATCTCAAGATATTTTCCTTTCTTATTTTTCCATAAAGAAAACATCACAGATTTATAATCCCTCAAGTGGCTTATTTGGACTAATTTGTCGAATGTGAATCAAAAACCAAACCGGACGTCTAGCTGATTAAATATCGCTCTATTGATAACCGATGCTCCTTCTATATATCCAATTTAATTAGACAACGATTCTTAGAGGGAATTACAGAGGAACATGTGGAGCGGTCTTGCATAAGAGAGATCTGAGAAAAATATCAAACGTTTCACGTGAGACTGGCTAGTGGAAGACCGACAGAAATACATTATGTATTGTAGCTTATTATGGAATGTATCATACTACTCAATACTCATTACCATGTGGTGGGTTATATCTCACATTGGCCTCTTCTCCACTATATAGTGCTGTGATACTGTCCATCAATTATTTATTTTCATTACGAAACAAATTTTGTGTAAAGTATATCCATTATTTGTTTCTTAAGAGTTGAATGTGATTTTTTGTCATAATCCGTATTTTCCAAGAAAGTAGAGGGATTTCTATATCAATATATATCCTCGATACAATTTTTTTATAGATATAATTTGGTAGAGTTTTCATTGTGTGAGGTCATGAACTAAAGAAATACTTGACCCTTTACATGTAGTTCTAGGTAGCTTCACTTGTCTTTGCTTTTCGTTTACACACACTCGTTTTGTATAAGAAAAAAAAAAACTGGTTGCAAAGAATATGGAAGTTACACGATTTAACAACTTTATAGCCAAATAAATGTCTCGTTTGGAGTATACTCATAAAATAAACTAAAAATTGCCTTTGTTAATTCTTTTTTTTTTTTTTTTTTTTTTTTGACGATCAAACCCCATATATTAAGTTATCGGTGATGATTCTCTTCGAGAGAGACCCAGTTAGGTTCCGACGAGCTTACATGGGAAAAACAGAAACCTCGTGCTCTTGCACATTTCGCAAGTTTATCGGCACGGATATTATTCTCTCGGGAGATATATCTAATACTAAAATTAGCAAATCTATCTCTAAAATGAATAAAATCCTTCAATTCTGATGAAAAGGTCTGCCAATCCTCGATATTAGACGTCATCCTGAGGAGGTCTGAACAATCCGTAGCAAAAACAGCTTTATCCAAGTCCAACGCTAATAAACACTCCATAGCCCAAATAAGGGTATCTAACTCTGCATGTAATGGGGATAAGCTTCTGCGCGATCCTTTTAGCCCCATGTGCAGGATTCTATCACCGATAGACGCAATCCAGCCATGTCCACTCCTATCCACCTCTGTATGCCAAGAACCATCTATAAAGCATACAAGAGAATCTTGAGGAATTGGGATCGAAGGTATGCATGCTTCTACTACCGCTGGTGCTAAGTCTCTGTTATTTGCTCTTCTCCAAACTTCTTCTTCTTGGATAGCTTTCTCTAGTGTATCTTATGGAGATTCAGAGATATTTTCAAACACTTTCTTATTTCTTGCCTTCCAAATGTACCACATCAACCACGGGAACGTTCTCAAGTTTTGATCAGTTGCACCAGAGTCTTTACCACGCCCATATAGAAAATCGAGGTTGCTATATAGGGAAGATGAAGGGAACACCATAGGATGGGAAGGGATTGTCGATAAAGCCCATACTTGACGTGCTGGGGGGGCATTCAAATAGCATATGGTTTATAGTTTCCTCCTCCGCTCCACATCTAGGACAAACTTTATCTCTACCAATATGGCGATAATGCAGGCGTTGACATGTTGCCAAACACCCCGTCACACATTGCCACACAAAATGCTTAAGCTTCCGTGATGTTTTTAACTTCCATGCTTGCGCCTTAAGTGCCGTAACACTAGGACCCTGAGAAGGGAGGTCGCAAGCAGGGCGAGAGATAGCTCTCGCGGCTTCGTATCCAGATTTAACGGTATAATTTCCAGACTTTGTCAGAGTCCAAGAATAGCCGTCCCTCGAGGCATTCAAGCTCGGTTTAATCCCCAAAATAAGGGTAATATCTTTCGGGGGGAAGAGTTCGCGAAGACGTTCAATTTTCCACTTTTTTGTGTTAAAATCTATCAAGGTGTTAACACAAATCAAGGGATTTCTCTCATTAGTTAAACTTTGGGATGGTCGTGCTGGCATATCTGGGATCCATGGTTCAGTCCAGATGCACGTATTAAAACCCGAGCTTATGGTCTTACGAATTCCGTACGAGAGAACATGCTTTGCTGCCAACATGCTCCTCCAACCATATGAAGGTCGATTTGATACTTGTATCTCTAATGGACTACAGTATCGAAAGTATCTCCCTTTTAGAACTCGGCTAAGAAGGGAATCTGGATATCTCAGCAATCTCCATAGTTGCTTTGCCAGAAGGGCAAGATTAAATTCTTCCAGTGTTCTAAAGCCTAGCCCACCTTCCGAAAGTTGAGTACACATTTGCTCCCATGATATCCAATGTAGTCCTTTACTGTCTGCTTTATTACTCCACCAGAAATTGGCTATCGCGCTAGTTATTTTTGAACATATAGCTTTTGGTAAGAGAAAACACGACATTACATATGTCGGAATTGCTTGCGCCACTGATTTGATCAGGACTTCCTTGCCTCCCTTGGATAGAGATTTTGAAGTCCATAAGTTTACCTTCTTATGGAGTCGATCCCTCACGAATGCAAAGACTTGTGCCTTTGATCCATGAATCTTCTCAGGGAGACCCAAGTATGTACCCATGCCTCCTTCTTGTGATATCCCAACAATAGATTTGATCTCTTGACGTATATGGGACGGGACCTCGGTTCCAAACATGATGGAAGATTTGGAGAAGTTAATTTCTTGTCCAGACGCCTCGCCATAAAAGCGGATTACCTCGATAATTTCCTTACATTGCTGAGGATCAGCTCTACAGAAAAATAAACTGTCGTCTGCAAAAAGTAAGTGGGAGACACGTGGGCTTGCATTCGAAATACGTAAACCCTGGATCTTACCCTCTCTTTCAGCGTTCCTAATCTGAGAAATTAAGGCCTCAGTACAAAGTATGAATAGGTATGAAGAGATTGGGTCCCCCTGACGAATCTCACGAGTTGGCCTAATTCGTCCCTTGGGATCTCCATGGATCAAAATACGATAGGAGACAGAAGTAATGCATTGCATTATCCAACCCACCCATTTTTGATCAAATCCCATTTTTTCCATCAAAGCTCTTAAGAAATTCCATTCCACCCTATCATAAGCTTTGCTCATGTCCGTTTTTATTGCCATAAATTTTTTCTGGTTGGTCTGATTAGAACGGAGGGCATGGAAGTTTTCTTGAGCAATGAGGATATTATCTGTGATTAATCTTCCTGACACAAAGGCAGACTGGGTCTCGGATATAAGTTCCGGCAAAAACTTCTTCAGACGCAAGCTCAGAATTTTTGAGATCACCTTGTAGCTCACATTACACAAGCTAATAGGGCGAAATCTTGACATTTCCCGAGGTCGTTCTCATTTCGGGATTAAACATATATTTGTCTCATTTAGCTTGCCATCAAAAACTCCTGAGCTAAAGAAGTTCTTCACCATCTTAGTGAGATCACCTTTTATGGTTTCCCAAAATTTTTGGAAAAACAAAGCAGTCATCCCATCCGGTCATAGAGCCTTCCCCGGATTCAGGGAGAACAAAGCTCGTTTGACCTCCTCTTCTGAGATTTCTTTTGTTAGATGCTCATTCATAGCAGGTGTGACCAATGTAGGTACCTCCTTAATGGCCAGTGTAGGATCACTCGCACTCGAGGATGAAAAGAGATTGTCAAAATACTCTACCGCAACTTTTTCTATTCCCTCTTCTGTATCAACCCAAACTCCAAGTTGGTTAAGGATGCCAGTGATCTTGTTCCTTGCCCTTCTTTGTTTTGTGGAAGCGTGGAAGAAATTTGTATTTTGGTCTCCTTCTGCAAGCCACAGTTCTCTGCTTTTTTGGTGCCAATATGCTTCCTCTTCCCTATAAGCTTCACAGAGTTGCCATTTGAGGTTGAGGAGAGTCTCCGACGAAGCTTGATCATCTCCATATGCCCCATCAATCTTTTCTTGAAGTTCCTTAATCAGCTTTTCTGAGTTTGTTTGATTATTTTTCTTCCATAAGGAGATTGCTCTTTTACAATTTTGTATTTTTTATAAGATGGATCGTTCGACCGAATTGTCGTCCCCTCCCCATCCATCTATCACCTCCTCTTTGAGGCCTGGCTTGTCTATCCAACGCTTGTCAAACATAAACCTTCTCAAGAACTTTTTTGGACGTGAAAGAATAGATGCAAGGAGGGGACGATGGTTTGACCCCCCATCTTCATATACTCCACATTAGTGTGGGAAAATATATTATGCCACTCTTCATTTCCCATGGCTCTATCCAATCGACAACGACCAATCCATGAAAATTGATTTCCTTGGTAAGGAAAATCAATTAAACCACATGAATCAATCATAGCACGGAAAGGTAGGAACGAGACTTCCGATCTTTTCCCCCCCCCTTTTCTCGTGATTCCCGGTTATTTCATTGAAATCACCAATAATAAACCACGGCTCTGATCGGATCACTCCAATCCGCAATAACCTTTCCCACACATAGTCGCGGTTTGCAGGAACGGGGTCGCCATAAATAAATGTCATATAGACACGGTTTCCATCAATAATGGTTTCGATATCAATTAACCGGTCATCTAGAAACAAAAACTTAACCGAAAACTCATTCGAATAAAATAAGGCTAAGCCGCCACTAGTACCCTCAGGCTCAACGGTTCGGAGGTTGTCGAATCCTAGATCCACTTGCACATCTTGCAGATAAAACTTGTCATTCTTGGTTTCAGACAGAAACAAAAAACCTGGCGAATACATCTGACACATCTCGCGCAGTCGACGGCGAGTCAATTTGGCTCCCGTCCCTTGACAATTCCATGCTAGAGTCCTCATTTTTTGTTTCCGGAGGGAGAATAAGATCCCACCGTACTAATATTGGTTTCCAAGTACTCGACCCTTAATAATGGAACCACCTCACTATGAGGGAAATAACTTGAGTTTACAAGGGATTTCAATTCTGACTCCCGCGATATGGAATTCAGATATTTAAGAACATTTAAAATCTCCTTACAAAAAGAGATTAATTTGGTTCGAAGCTTTATTATAATTTTGTATTCTAAACTTTCCATATAGGAGGAAATTGGTGGAGAAACTCTCTCTAAATTGAAAGATGGGAATGGCCCGTAATTAACATCACACAAGCTTGAGATAAAGTAGAAGCCCACTAATGGAATATCTATCCAGACCCACTTCCAGGTCCAAACCCAGGTCCACCAACTAGAACATTTAGGGGTTAGACGTACATCTAAGTTTGGTGAGCAGCTGCGGACATCGTCGTCTCCGAAGACCGAGAGGAGGCTCACGCGCGACTGGGAGGAGGCTCCTATGGCGCCTTGCGAAAACGATGGGTTTGGGCAAGGAACCGCGATAAAAGACGGAGACAAGAGATCCTGCACAGATCCAAAGTCAAGTCTCGACGGCGGCAAGTTGCCTCGTCGGAAATCAAAGTTATCGGTGAATGCGGAGAGGATGTCGACTGTAAAACCCATCACGGAGTCGAACGAAGATGGGTAAGTGTAAAGAGGAGATGTACTTCTCAGTCTCAGCGAAGAGGGATGACGACTTCCAGGAAAATGGAGTGAAGGTTGAAGGCGGAGAAAGGCAGCAAAGATCTGAGTCGGAGATGGCGGAGGGTTTGTCGGTTCACATAGATCCGGTGGTTCCGACGGCAAAAGGTGATTCAGCGGCGCCAAGGAGATCGTCACACAGAGGTGAAAGATAATAGAAACTTGATATGGGATCAGAGTAGTGATCTTCCCAAAATGGGAGATATGGCCGCCATTAGGGAAGTCTCCGATAAAGCAAACTATTATGATGCCATCTTGGAGAAATATAAAACGGCAAAGCAGGAGAGCTAGCATACAGGGTATGAAATAACTTATGTTCTTGTCCATAGCCTTGTATACATAGATCGTAGAATAAAATTACAAAACCTTTAATAAGACAGGAATCTTAGCAAAAGCTAGACAGAACTTGGAGCAGAGACATAGCAAAGGCTAGAAGTGGGACTGAACCCTGTTTGAATCATTCTCCTGCAATACCAAAAAATTCTTCGAAGAAACACCATCCAAAGAGGGATAATACAGAAGTGGGAAAGACTGAGGTGAAACTGTTAATTCTTCCTTAACACATTTGTATTCTTTAATTTTAAATTATATTATTATTATCTCAAAATTCTTACTTTCTTTCTAATAATTTTTACTATTTATCATGTATACTTAAACCGGTTTTTATACTCCTTGTATTCTTTTTCTCGGAACTAACTGATCCTCTCACCTCTGTATAATCAGATACTGCGATCTCAAATACGGTTTTCCTCAGCTTCTAAAAGTTTCAGCCGTTGTCTCCAGGGAAGATATGGGCGGTTCCATTGGAAAATATATCATGGAAGATGTTAAAGATGTAGAAGACAATGAAGCCCAAGTCCATCAATGTCAAGCCCAAGTCCAACAACATCAAAGTTTGATTTCACATGAGACAAAATCAAACCCTCGACGGCTAAAACAGAGCAGCTGCAGAATCAGTACGGAGGGTGTCGTCTTCTCTCATCCAAACAGATTTGAGCTTCTGGAATCCTCTACCGATGACTCAGTCTAATACAGCTGTCCTCAAACACAAGTTTTGCTTTTGTAGGATTCTAGAGTCTTCCTTTTTTTGTATATAAAAGGATGTAAAAATCCTAAAGTAAAGTTAAGCAATACACAAGATTATTCAGCATATACCTTTGTCCTTTAAATCCGTTCATGGTATCAAAGCTTTGTAAACTCTAACAGGTGAAACAATGGCCGCTGCTTACCCATTTCCTGATAATGTTCATGTCACTAGCTCAGTCACTCTGAAGCTATCTGACAACACCTACCTTCTGTGGAAAACACAGTTTGAATCTCTCTTGTCCAGTCACAAGCTTATCGGCTTTGTCAACGGTGCCGTCAATGCACCAGCTCAGACTCGCCTCGTCGTAAATGGTGAAGTCACTACTGAAGTTCCCAACCCACAGTACGAATCGTGGTTCTGCACTGATCAACTTGTCCGTTCCTGGTTGTTTGGTACGTTGACAGAGGAAGTCCTCGGTCACGTTCACAGTTTGTCCACATCTCGCGAGATCTGGTTGTCTCTCGCCGAAAACTTCAACAAAAGCAGTGTAGCTCGTGAGTTCTCTCTTCGCCGCAGCCTCCAACTTCTCTCCAAGAAAGATAAGCCTCTCTCCACCTACTACCGTGAGTTTAAGACCATTTGTGACTCAATGAGCTCCATCGGAAAACCAGTGGATGAGTCTATGAAGATCTTTGGGTTTCTGAATGGTTTAGGCCGAGAGTATGACCCTATTGCAATAGTGATCCAGAGTTCCTTAAGCAAGCTCCCAGCCCCGACTTTCAGTGATGTCATCACTGAGGTTCAAGGATTCGACAGCAAGCTGCAGTCATACGAAGATACTAATGCTGTTACACCTCACATCGCCTTCATGACTGAGAAAACAAACCCAAGTGCTCCTCAGTTTTCTCCAAGTCAGAGAGGTCGTGGTCGCTTTAGTCAGAACCGAGGCAGAGGAGGCTACTCTACAAGGGGTCGAGGGTTCCCACAACATCAAAGTGGTTCGACAACTCAAGGAGAGAGACCTGTGTGCCAAATTTGCGGACGTATTGGTCACACAGCTCTGAAGTGTTACAACCGGTTCGACAACAACTATCAGAGTGAAGTCATGACTCAAGCCTTCTCCTCCTTCCGTGTGTCAGATGATAGTGGGAGAGAAGGGCATCCAGACTCCGGTGACACCGCTCATATCGCCACTTCGACCTCTGCTCTTCAGGAATCAACACCATATGAGGGCAATGATGCAGTGATGGTCGGAGACGGAGCATACCTACCAATCACACACATCGGATCCACCACCATTTGAACCTCTAAAGGTACAATTCCACTCAATGAGGTGTTAGTATGTCCTGCTATGAAAAAATCGCTCATGTCTGTGTCAAAATTGTGTGATGACTACCCGTGTGGAGTGTTTTTTGACTCTGACAAGGTTTATATAATCGATTTGACCACTCAGAAAGTGGTGGCAAAGGGTCCTCGTGAGGATGCTCTCTATGTGTTGTAGAGTCAGGAGCGTAAAGTGTTCTTCTCAAACCGTCAATGTGCAGCTGATGCAGATACTTGGCACCGTCGATTAGGACACTCCAACTCCAAGATTCTTCAACACCTTCAAAGTAGCAAGGAGATAGAAGTCAATAAGAGCAGAATGTCCCCTGTTTGTGAGCCTTGCCAGATGGGGAAGAGTACTAAGTTGCAATTTTTTCCTTCTGATTCTTGAGCTTTGAAACCCCTGGATCGAATCCATTGTGATCTATGGGGTCCTTCACCTATTGTATCGAACCAAGGTTTCAAATATTATGTAGTTTTTGTTGATGATCACTCTCGCTTCTCTTGGTTCTATCCTCTGCGTTTGAAATCAGACTTTCTATCTGTCTTTGTTGGGTTTCAAAAGCTTGTTGAGAATCAGTACAATACGAAGCTTAAGGTCTTTCAGAGTGATGGTGGGGGAGAGTTCACAAGCAATGCCTTGAAAACTCACTTAGCTGAACATGGGATCAAACATCAAATATCTTGTCCCTACACCCCTCAACAAAATGGAGTTGCAGAAAGAAAGCATAGACATCTGGTGGAGCTTGGCTTATCAATGTTGTTCCACAGTCATACTCCTCTAAGATATTGGGTAGAAGGCTTTTTCACAGCCAACTACCTTATCAACCTCCTCCCATCCTCAGTCCTTAACAACATGAGTCCTCATGAAACGCTTCTTCAACAGAAGGTCGATTACTCTTTCCTTAGAGTCTTTGGTTCAGCCTGCTATCCGTGCCTAAGACCAGTTGCAGAAACAAAGTTCGATCCACGATCCTTGCAGTGTGTATTTCTGGGATACAGCAATCAATACAAGGGGTATCGCTGCTTGTATCCTCCAACTGGAAAGGTCTACATCTCTCGTCACGTTATCTTTGATGAAGATATCTTTCCCTTTCGTGACAAATACAAGCATCTGACTCCAAAGTACAAGACACCTTTACTGCAAGCTTGGCAAGACGCAGAACCATATTCTACATCAGAGAAGATACCAACTACACAACCACTATCTAAGCCAAAACCTCAACCTGCAGAATCGACAAATCCTGCCTTAGTGGATAACAATTTGAATCCTGTACCTGCAGAACCGACAACTCCTGCACCAGATGATAACAACCTGAATCCTGAGTCAGGTTCAGACTCTGACATCAGTAATAATGAAAAAGAGGTGGCTCCGGTAGAAGATAATACAAATGTGATTCCTCCAACCAACACTCATCCTATGACAACACGTGCAAAGGATGGAATTCAAAAACCAAATCCTAGGTACGTTTTACTTGCCTCCAAATTCACCACTGATGAGCCCAAGAGTATTATTTCTGCAATGAAACATCCAGGATGGAACGGAGCAGTCATGGATGAGATGGGACGCATACATATGTTACATACGTGGGATCTGGTGCCTCCAACTGCAGACATGAACATCTTAGACTCCAAATGGGTTTTCAAGACCAAGCATAACCCGGATGGCACGGTAGATAAGCTGAAAGGTTTTGAACAAGAAGAGGGCCTTGACTACCTCGAGACATTCAGTCCAGTAGTTCGGACAACAACCATTAGGCTGGTTCTCGACACTGCAGCAAATCAAGGATGGCCAATTAAACAACTTGATTTATCAAACGCCTTCCTACACGGAGAACTATAAGAACCAGTATTTATGTTTCAGCCTGCTGGTTTTGTTGATCCAGAACGACCAGATCACGTGTGTCGCCTCACCAAAGCTCTCTATGGCTTGAAACAGGCGTCAAGAGCCTGGTTTGACACCTTTAGCAACTTTCTGATCGACTTTGGCTTCGAATGCAGTACCTCTGATCCCTCTCTATTCATCTGCAAACAAGGGAAGAAGACTTTGGTGCTGCTTTTGTATGTCGACGATATACTTCTTACTGGAAGCGACAATACTCTATTGGAACAACTTCTCACGGCTCTGAATAGTCGATTCTCCATGAAGGATCTTGGTCCTCCTCGATACTTTCTTGGAATAGAAATTGAAACTATTCAAAATGGTCTGTTTCTGCATCAACGAGGCTATGCCAAAGATATACTACACCAAGCTGGGATGTCGGACTGCAATCCAATGCCCACTCCTTTACCACAACAACTGGAAAAACTCGATACCTCACCATTCCCAGAGCCCACCTATTTTCGAAGTCTTGTAGGGAAGCTCCAGTATCTGACAATAACTAGACCGGATCTTCAGTATGCTGTTAACTTCATTTGTCAAAGGATGCATGCTCCAACCAACTCTGACTTTACTCTGCTCAAAAGAATCCTAAGGTATGTAAAAGGTACTCTGAACTTTGGCATGCCAATACGAAAACACGACAACCAGTCTCTCTCCGCTTTATGTGATAGCGACTATGCAGGATCCAAAGACACCAGACGGTCCACCACAGGTTTCTGTATTCTGCTAGGGTCGACCTTGGTATCCTGGTCTGCAAAACGGCAAACGACGATCTCTCATTCCTCAACAGAGTCAGAGTATAGGGCATTATCCATTGTTGCTCGAGAACTCACATGGATATCATCCTTACTGCGCGACCTAGGCATTACACAATACCACCCCACTCGTGTCTTCTGCGATAATCTGTCAACGGTCTACCTATCCGCTAATCCCGCTCTGCACAACCAAACCAAACACTTCGACAAAGACTTCCACTACATCAGAGAAAGAGTAGGTCTGGGGTTGATCGAGACACATCACATTCCTGCAACACTACAGCTTGCAGACATCTTCACGAAACCATTACCTTGTCCATCTTTTATTGACCTTCGCGGCAAACTTGGTGTCTCTGTTCCTTCTGTCACCTCCACGCCAAGTTTGAGGGAGAGTGTAGAAGACAATGAAGCCCAATTCCATCAATTTCAAGCCCAAGTCCAACAACATCAAAGTTTGATTTCACATGAGACAAAATCAAACCCTCAACGGCTAAAACATAGCAGCTGCAGAACCAGTACGGAGGGTGTCGTCATCTCTCATCCAAACAGATTTGAGCTTCTGGAATCCTCTACCGATGACTCAGTCTAATACATATGTCCTCAAACACAAGTTTTGCTTTTGTAGGATTCTAGAGTCTTCCTTGTTTTGTATATAAAAGGATGTAAAAACCCTAAAGTAAAGTTAAGCAATACACAAGATTATTCAGCATATACCTTTGTCCATTAAATCCGTTCAAAAGAAAAGAAGCAAGTGCAGTTTGGATTGCTAATTTCTCTTACGGATTGCAGAAAAAGACGTCGGGAGTTATGAGTTATGAGTTATAAGTGCCATGAGGCTACATTGATGTTCGAACCCGGATCCGAGATGAAGGCGTCTGTGTGTGGGAAGCATCCAAGCTGCATCAATTTCTGACCAAGTCCGCGTCATCACTAGTTTAATGTTAGGACATATTTATCGGCAAAACAATGAGGTGATCTTGGGCTTTATTAAAATGAGAAATAATGAATAGTGTTTTTTAGATCAGGTCTTTTGATCTTATTTTAGATCAGTTCTTGGGCTGATCTAATGAGACATGTCTCACTGTGATTGGTTAGAAATTATTTTCCCTCGTCTCATTTTCTTTCTCCTTCATTCGCGAACTCTGAGATTTTTTTCTTGTTCTCTCCGAAAAAAGCGAAACGGCGAAAATGGACGCATCGAGAACTCACCAGAAAATGAACGCCGGAGCTGAGATTGATGTGGCTAAGCCGGTTGAGGATGATTCAGCGGCGGAAACTGGTCTGGACCAAGATCAAGGCGGTGGATCGGAGTCGTCTTCGTTGAAACAAGGGGAGATTTTGAGAACCCTTGCTACGGTGGAGAAGGATTCTCAGGCAATCGCTGAGAGCTTTGCGTTTCTCTTTGTTTCTCTCCGATCAACTCTCTCTGAGGTTAGATTAGAGTACGCTTCTATGAATTGATGTTTTCGTTCGTTGGTTACCACATCGTTGCCGAGGAACTATGACATTTGAGAGAATTAGAGTGAGGGTTCTGCATCGAATCAATTTTGTGAATTTCTTATAGACTTTAGGGCTTTTTTGCTACAATTTTGGAGATTTTATCAATAGATTGAAAACCCAATTTCAAAGTTTATGTTTTGAGCTATTGAAGATTCCTTTAATCTTTTGCTGCTTCAGATTATGTGATTCTTAAGATGTTAGTGGACGATTGAAACGATTGTGCTAAGTTTTGTTCAATGGTCTTTTGACTGATGGTATAGGCTACTGGAAGCTCAGTTGACCACATGAGTTGCTTTGGAGATGCAGCAGGAAGGCTTCAGGAAAGTGGTAAGGATACTGCTTGGTTTTGAGCCCAAATACGTTGCTTATTTACTCGAGGATATAGATATCTTGCCCTTTGTTTCATCTGGAGTTTGATTGTGATTCCTGACCCTTGACCTCCAACTTTCAAAATGCATTCACAACCGTTTGTGAACGAGTTTTTCTGTTTTTTTTGTTTCCGAGATGATTTCTTTTTTTTTGCTCGACATGCAGATTGAACAAGTCTAGTCTAGCTTTAGAAACTGTTTGGATAATGAAGAATTGGTTACTTAATTTTTTGTTATTTCGTTACCTAACTTTGTGATTTTGTTATCGTTTCTGTTGTAAGGTATGACTTATAGCATGGATGAGGATAGCTTAAGAGAAATTTTCACTAAATTAAGGAAAACGGGTAGGTCGAGGGAAACCCTGTTGCCAACAGCTCGCAGTTTGGTGGTGACAATACTCAGTTTGCTGCCGGTAGCCAATTTGGCGGTGAAGATCAATTTGGAAGCATGGAGAAAAGTGAAATTAAGATGGAGAATGGACCAGTGGAAGGAGATTTCGAAGATGACACTGATGTTGCCAAAAGAGCTTGAAGCAAGTAGCAAAAGATGTTTTCAAGACTTGGTGTTTTCATATTAATTTTTATGATTAGTAATAGTTATCTGAATTTTTCTAAGGAAAACACTTTATCTAGTAACAATCTGCTATTTCAATCTTGAAAATAAGTTGTAGTTTGAGATTGTTTCTGAAGGTATCTATTGAATTTTAAACAAAAATGTGAGCTTTGTTTCATTAATCTATGTATTAATCTATGTATATTTGGAATAAAATTGGTCATTAATCTATGTATTAATTAAATAAAATGATTGTTTTGTTTAATAAATTAAGTAATATGTTTGTTTTTTTGAATTTTAGTAAAAGTTTCATAAGTTTGCAATTAAAATGTTATTTTATAAATTTTTATAATTTTAATATGTTTAAGAATATTAATAAACATTATATTATTAAATAGTATTAAACATTCTTAAATTATTTATTAAACATTAATCTATGTATTTATTAAACATTCTTAAATTTCTATAAGAATATTATATTATTAAATCTTAAGATCTTATACATGTTCTCCCAATAACTAACTTCTTATCAAAAGTTTTTAAAAACTGATTTTACATTATTTTTACAATATTTCTACTCTAAGAACACCCTAATCTGATCCCCTATAAACATGCCCTTAGGTTTGCAAAATATTTGACATTACTAATTAGGGTAAGGGGCTTTATTTGTAATGACTTTAGCTTTGGTTAGACTACTATGTGGTCTAAAGTTTATTATATGACATTTAAATATTTTCTAGGACCTATTTAAATGCAAGGTTTAGATTGTAAAAGACTTCGGTTAAGCTTGTAATTGTGCGGCATGCATGATATAAAAAACAGTTTATTATTCTCAAAATGAACCTATAAAAATTGACTCTTTTGAAATTCTAATGTTATTAAAATCTTTGTAATTACATTAATTAAAAAAAGGTTTGTGTTTAGAGGCATGCAAAAGAAACAAAGAGTAATATTTATACACGTTACTCTTCAGTCTTCACAACCCTCATAAGTCACAACCATTCCGTTAATAAATGTGAACTGAAAACACTTTTGTAAAGTCATCGAATAAAAAGGTCAACTACACAATAAAAAGTCAGCAAACATCTCAATCGTCCAAGAGACGACTTTTCCAAATTGTTAGGCCCTCTTGTACTTAACTAAGAAGATGCAATATTAGTGGCTCGACCGCGTCCACACATTTACAACGCGACTTTTCTTGTAATATGGCGTCTCGCACATTATATTTAGGCATAACACAATTTTCTTCGTTTTAAGACTAGTTCTTGGTTTCTCCATATTCTCTTAACAAACTCAAAATGTTGACTCAAACCATTTCTAAATCCATCTATCTGGTAACCATTCTGTTAGTTCTACAAGCTTTCTATTACACATCAGAGGCACAAAACTGCGGTTGTTCGTCAGAGCTATGTTGTAGTCAGTTTGGATTTTGTGGTAACACATCAGACTATTGCGGCGTAGGCTGTCAACAAGGGCCTTGTTTTGCTCCTCCTCCCGCAAATGGTGTCTCTGTCGCCGAGATTGTTACGCCAGATTTCTTCAATGGAATCATTAGTCAAGCCGAGTCTAGTTGCGCCGGCAATGGATTTTACAGTAGGGGAGCTTTTCTTGAGGCCTTAGAATCCTATTCTCGTTTCGGTAGAGTTGGATCAACCGATGACTCTAGGCGTGAGATTGCAGCGTTCTTTGCTCATGTCACGCATGAAACAGGACGTAAGTAATACATATTATTAATTAATGTTTCATTCAACTCTTTCCTTTTATGATGCATACATGCATGTTCATTAGACTAAATAAGATGTGTTTACTATAGTAATATATATATATATATATATATATATATATATATATCATTAGACCAAATAGATTAGTGATATATTTTCATCAAACAATGCTTTCAATCGTCCGATGACTTGTCGCAACATTCGATATAATAACTTTGGATTTTGTTTTAGATTTCTGCTACATAGAAGAGATAAACGGAGCCTCGAAAGATTACTGCGACGAGAACGCAACACAATATCCATGCAATCCTAACAAAGGCTATTACGGCCGTGGACCGATCCAACTCTCTTGGAATTTCAACTACGGGCCAGCCGGGACAGCAATTGGTTTCGACGGCCTCAATGCACCAGAAACAGTATCCACGGATCCAGTCATATCCTTCAAGACGGCCTTGTGGTACTGGACCAATAGGGTTCAACCCGTTATCTCTCAAGGTTTTGGTGCAACAATCCGTGCAATTAACGGTGCTTTGGAATGCGACGGGGCCAATACAGCCACAGTTCAAGCTAGAGTACGCTACTACACTGATTATTGTCGTCAACTTGGTGTTGATCCTGGAAACAATCTCACTTGCTAACAAAAACATAAAAGCAAAAAGAAGACAAGCTTTAAGATTGTAATGGCCCATTCATGTTTTGTCCCTTAATGTCGAATACAAAACAGAGTAACTCTCTCTATACAGAATCCTATGAAAGTAAGTAGTTTCATTATTTTTGAGAAAGACATGGAAAAGCTTTGTTATGATCAACACCATAGTAATGAAGAAAGCCTTTAAAGACATGACCACTTATAGTTACAGTTGCTTGATAACCAATCTCTGCTTGCTCGGTGTTGCTTATTGCTGTTACTCTCGTCCGTCTGAATACCGCCGGAGCTTCGATTTTTCCCGGTAATCCCTCTTTGAAGCTTCTCTCTGCGAATTCCCCACACAAAAAGATTCATAATTTAGATTACAAAAGGTTCCTTTTTAATTCAATTTCATTACCTTGACGAGAAGTAGTAGTAGTCTGAAGGATCGAGACATTAGGGGAACTCTGTTTGTCGAGTTTGAGCTTCTTCTTTCTCTCGGTAGAGGAAGATGAAGAGCGAGTTGCAGAGGAAGGAACCCACGTGCTCTTCACGTGAGTGGCGCAGTTGTATCCTCTGCTTTTACAACAAGTCCTACACCTTTCGAACAAACACTCTTTCTTTGCTCTGTTTCCACAGTCTCTGCACACTTTCTCTGTTTTGCTATCTTCCACCGCCGCGAAGTTAACCGGCGACGGAGACGGCCGTATTATCTGTGGCGGTGGTGGAGATAAGAGAATGATGTTTCGAAGGCCTAGCATGTAGTCTGAAGTACTGATTCCGACGGCGGCGACGGAGGAGGAAGAGTGATGATCAGGTGCGATTGAGACGGCGGCGAAAGGTGTTGAAGATGATGATGGTTGTGATGGTGGTGGCCATGAGAGTGAAGAAGGTGGATTTGCCACTGTGGCAGTGATATTAAAAGCGCGTGGAAGCTAATGTAGTAGGTGCAGCTTAGCTATGGAGGAGTCTAGATGAGTAGTGAGTAGTGAGAGAGAAATAACATTAGCATAAAAAAAAGATGAGTGAAAAAGAAGGTTTTTTTTTGGTTTTTTGGGTTTTTGTGGGTTTTTGACAGAGTTTTGTGGTCACATGTTCAATGGTTTCAAAAGTCTGCAGAAATTGAAATTATTATCTTTTTAAGTGAGTGGTCCACTTCATTGGGAAAGCACCCGTCTAAAACGGCTTTTTCGCCACAATTGTAATCCCACTTTGTGGGTCTATCTATGTGCTTAAGCTTTGGCTTTCATACTCTACAAATCTTTTAAACTGTTGATCATTTTCATTGTTGGAGATTAGATTCGTTGAGGGAATCTGTTTGGTATGGAATATGGATGGATAGTTTGTAACATTTAACAGTAGAACAGAGGATTATACATCACAAAAAAAGATTATGGAATCGAATGTTTTAGTTTATTTATGTTTTTTCACTTGAGGAATTAAATTTGGAAATAGTGCAGAGTCGCACGTCTCTTTGTTTACAGCATTCAACTCATATGTAATAAGTAGATTTTCTAGCAGGGAAGTTGATCTTTGTAGATGTCTAAGACTGAAGTGCCTGCAGTTATTGGACACAACCTGAGAGAAAACGAATATGGTTGGGGCGGAATCAGATACTTATCGTGTACACACGGAGTCCAGCTATCATCTCCTGCAAGGCCCATGTGTTTGTGGTCCAGATGCACCTGCACAATGTTCACCATCCAAGTGACGCGTAAAAAGTTAACCGAATGAAGACACAAAACAAACAACCGAGGCCAACTGATCCTCAGGTGCTTGATAAGCCATTGCTATTCTCGAATTCAAGAAAACTGATCAAGAAAAAGATTACTACCTCGATGTTTTGTCCTTTGATAAGATCCTCTTCATGTGTTGCACGATGAAGCTCACTGGTTGTATAGTAACTAGCATTCATCTGCATTGGGGAAGAACTACCATATGTTGATGCATATATTCCTACACCATCCTTATTTTGGAATGTCACCCACCTAACATCTGTTCTACCTCCGGATTCTCCTGGAACAATATAAGGAACATGCATGTCTCCAACATTGTGTTCATATATTCCCACATGGGCTGCTGATTTTCGGTCTGGGTAACACTCAAATGGACCTTTTCCATACCATTTCACACGGTCCAGTGTTTTTTCAATGTGGAATTCTATACCAACACGTGGTAGCGGTGGAAGATCAGAGTTTGGTTCTACAAACCAATTGGTGATGATATCTCCGGAACCATAGATCAGATATGTCACATTGACTTTGAATAAGGCTTCTGACTTTGAAGAGCCAGAAGCCGGAGAACCAAGGTATATGAACTCTATCTCTACGGATTTATCAGTGATGCTCTTTACTGAACAGCTTTCAACAAGAAACTCAACATTATCCAACTGTGCTGCTTGCCACCTCGAAAAATAACTAGAGTCACCTCCACCTTTATCATTGTCTGTCGGTGCTCGCCAAAAGCAAGGCAAAATAGCTTCGTTCATAAGGAGAACTCCTTGAATCTGTCATGTTTGAAATAATCTTAAGAACCTAAGCATGCTCACCAAAGCTGAAAAGTGTAAAATTTCCACTAAGACACCAACCAAGAAAAGATCATCAACATTGAACAGATTTCTTGTTTAGTTTTACGTTTTGTACTTTTCTTTCGATTGCCTAGCTAGATAGATTCCTTTTTCCTATGGTAGTAATTTCTTTGCTACAACTATTTCCATATCAAACTTTAGACCCAAACAGTAGTATTTACTTGAGGAACTTATACGCCTTCAGTATGTAAGACTTTCTTCCCTATATAATTTAATGCATTAAGAAATTGTTTAAGAGCTTCCCAATCAAGAAATAAAACAGACAAGAACTTACCTTCCAACCTTCAATGGCTCCTTTCCGGACATTTATCATTAGCTCCCATGAATCTTGCTGGCTGATCTTAATGAAATCTCCAACGGTTTCACAAGTGATAATAGTGTCTGTCTTTTTTATCGCCTAAAGTAGGATGTGTCACTTACAGTTGTTAGGACTTCCTGTTTTCTAGCGGATTGAAAAGAGACCTTTCCAAAAGATATATAACTTGTAAAGTATGTGGGACGTACCTGTGGTATTATTTGTCTCTTTGCTGGTAAAGGAATCTGCGTTGAAGACACAAGATGACCAGCTTCAAGCGAACGAGTAGGATTTAAAAGCTTGGCAGTTATTGTCAGAAACAATTCTCCAGCGTTTGAGTCATTCCAGAAAGAAAACCATGGACCTGACTTCCACTCCATATCAAAACTATTTTGTGGCTTTATCACAGGAATAGAGAGATCCCCAGATCCAAGTTCAAGACCATCCCCATGAATTGTCCAGCTAAACCCTAATTCTTCTGTTGTGTGGAAAAAGTAAGTGTTTGCTACCTGCAACGATAATGTTTGAGCTACATAGATAGCCTTAACACCAATGCCAACTGAGTGATGTATATAAAATTGTACCTTCATCGTGCCATCCGTCAACGAAACCTTTATTGGTTGATAACAGTACTTAACCTCTTAAGCAACACAGACATGATGCAAACAGAAGAAAGTCAGGGCCATTCAAAGTATAACATGGTCAAATATTTAGAAAAAGGGAAACAATGGTTTAGATTTATGTTCTTTATTCTACTTATTTCAGATTCCATTTCTTTACTAATTTCTTTTACTAGAATGTATAAACAAGGATGAGATTCCATTTGTGCGACTCATCCAGGGTAGAGAGAGATTTGGAGGGTAGCAGTTCTCTTTTCAATCGAAAGAAGAGCTTTTGGTTTTTTCGTGATTTTTAACTCATCGAAGCTAGAGAGAGCTTGGGTTTCAACAGAGGAAAAAACTTTTAAGCTTACTTATTGAACATGTTTGTAACGATTTGGTTCTATAGTTGATTTGCTTCTTCTAAGTAAGAAGTTCTAACGATGGAAAAGCTTTTAGTTTTCTTTTGTAATTCCTTAGCTATATCAAGATATTACCATGGAGTGCTGGATGAGGAGTTCGGTCAGGCCATATAAGCCCATTGAGACAGAAGTTTAAATCATTAGGCTGGTCACCAAAGTCCCCTCCATATGCCCAACGCTTGATGCCATCTGACCCCAGTTTCAATAGTCCCTAAATGACAGAAGAAGCATTATAATTAGATACGGATTAACCAAGAAAAGTGCATTTTGAATTTTATGCATGGATTTGGCTGGA
This sequence comes from Camelina laxa, assembly GCA_024034495.1. Taxonomy (NCBI): domain Eukaryota; kingdom Viridiplantae; phylum Streptophyta; class Magnoliopsida; order Brassicales; family Brassicaceae; genus Camelina; species Camelina laxa. The sequence goes on along the minus strand of CM043882.1, from coordinate 9,024,364 downwards.
ATCTATATCTACTGCGCTTATTATAAGGATCTTACCAAAGATCTACTTTATCTTTATATGTTACAAGAATAAGAAATTTCAGATCACTAATAATAGAAGAGATTCACAGGTCTAATTAAATGATGTGGGCACAACTATTGTGTCAGGAAGCAGCTTATACTAAAATTCAAGTTATGAACCTGGTCAACCCAGTCCCATATGAAACCTCCTTGCAGGCCAAAGGTATTGTCAATTGCCTCCCAGTACTCGTCTATATTCCCGTTGCTGTTACCCATAGCATGTTGATACCTGCGTTTTATTGAGAAGAAAATATCTGAAGTAGACACAAAGAAAGAAGAAATTTAAACTACTGTATGATGCATTGACGCCAATGGAATTCAGGAAAAGTGAAGGTATTCTGAAGAAATTGATCTAACATACTCGCATAATATCAAAGGTCGTGATTCATTTTGATCAAGCGCAATTTTGACAATGTCCCAAACCCGCATGTACATAGGGCAGACTAAATCAGTAGAACTTGTTCTGGAACCACCACCTTCATAGTGCACCAACCGTGAGGGGTCCTTTTCCCTAATCCAACCTGTTCCACAAGTTCAACAACAATAGCTGTAAGATAAAATGGACAGAGCTGAAAAATGCACGAATATGCAAGTTAATTCTCCAGGAATGTATGCAACAAGGATCAAAGCTTATTCAAAATGTTCTTCACATAAGCTCTTACTTCAGCATTTTGGCCAAACATAACCTATAGATTATTTTATCAAATATAAAATCATGTAACACTGCCTTTGAAATCAAAAAGCAACTCGAGGAAAAGAAAATATAGTGACTATACTAATTTTTGTCTCCTCCAAACCAAGGTAAAGCACTCTGAAAGAGAGAGAGAAGGAGAGAATAAATAGGATTTTAAGAGATTACACTTAGAAAGCAAGATATAATTAGTGTTCATTCCAATAGTACAATTCCATCAGGGCTGCTTACCTGCCATGGCAGAATGATTTGGCCCATAGCCAGCCTCATTTCCCAGTGACCAAGAAATTATGCATGTATGGTTCTTGTCTCTTTCAACCATCCCAACTACTCGATCCAGCATAGCAGCTGTCCAGCTTGGCTCTTTTGCAGGGTGCTTCAGATGCCCAGAGAGATCAAAACCATGTGTCTCTATATTGGCTTCATCGATCATGTACATGCCGAACAAATCACATAATTCATACCAGCGGGGATGTTGAGGATAATGACTGTTTCGCACCGCATTGATATTATATTCTTTCATCAAGATTAAATCCTGGGAACAGTACACAAGGGGTAAATCAAAACCTCAATACAGTACACAAGTTAAATATTGGCATCCTTAGTAAACCATGGAAGGGATAAAGCAAAGCTGGACAAGAGGAAAAACCATGTTACCTTGACCATGCAGGACTCTATATTTGTTTTTCCAACACGTGGATGGTGCTCATGCCTGTTTACACCTTTTATTACGACTGGGTGCCCATTAACAAGAAGCTGTTTGAAGGCCTTTGATACTTGTCGAATGCCAACAATGCTTGATTCAGAATCAAGTACTTTCCCAGATGAATCTTTTAGGGTTAAAACGAGGATGTAAATATTTGGCTGCACACAAAATATACATTATATGGGAAAATGTGAGTTAGTAGCATAAATTTTAGCGAACGTACATCCAAGCACAATACTTCACAGACACATATCACTTCAATTTTCCCATTATTTTTTTGGAAATATCATTTTAGTGTTCCATGCTACCAATATATAAGTACTTGATTAAGATCTGGTACGGAAATCCTACACAGTTCCCCGCCCAAATGTAATGAACTCGACGCATTGAATACATAATTTAAGGATCACATTAGCAAGATTTCAGTCCATATTATTCTTAACAGCCGCAGCAGATAGTCAATACTAGCCTCATACATATAATTTAGGTTACTCAATATACTATCCGAGACTTATATATATATATATATATATATATATTTTTGTAGTAGTAGTAGTAGTAGGCTACTGCATGTCTGAGAAGCAAAGCCAACTTTGTGGTCGCTAAAGCAAGTACCAATAACTGTAGATAACGAGCTGCTTACTTGTTCAGCTGACCAGAGATTTGGAGAATCCAGTTTTCCCTCAAGCAAATATCCATGAAATCCAAGAATTGGGCTTGGAGAAGGATTAAGCGTCAAATTGGCCACCTTGGGAGAGAGTTCAGAACTAAATCCTTCAGAGTTGTACCAATTTTTAGTACTATATACGGCAGCCTCTATGACGAAGTTAGAAAGAACAAGATCTTTTGAGGACTCCTGCATATTATCTATCTTCACTTCGACCTGTAAAATTACAAACAATGAAACTTAAACATAACAAGTGCACACATTACTTGATTAATATCTAAAGAAAAGCAAGTAAAATACACATCAAGCCAAGATATAAGTGGAAACCGGGAAATTATTGGAGGCACATGAATAAGTGGATTCTGTCAATGAAAACAACTTCTGTAAGATTATACTACCTGGATGTCGGCGTACGAAAAGTCATCTGCCAAAGTTGACTTGAAAAAGTAGTCAGCAATGAAAACCTGCATACATAATTAATTATGCATCAGTGGCCGTATATAGTGGAGAAAATGAATGAATTTGACATACAGTCTCGTTAACAAAACTAGAGGAAAAACCTTGGGCTTTGCTAACAATAGCACATCTCGATGAATACCAGACAGCCACCAATGATCTTGGTCTTCAAGGTATGAACCATCACTCCATCTAAATACTTGAACAGCAAGAACATTTTGTTTCCCCGAGTCCCATGGATAGCAATATTCAGATATTTCAAATTCAGCCGGTAACCTGCTGTCTTGACTGGTTTAAGAGAAAAGGGAAAATAGTTTGGTAAAAAGGTAATTACTTCTGAACTATACTGCCAAACAAAATATAGGTACTAGAACATAAATGAAGTTGAAATAAGACTAGTCTTCGTATCCCATGATTTGACTAGAACCCTATAACTACAGTTAACATTCTAAGTTAGATTTTCATGATTAGGTAACCAAAGCAAAGTATTTACATAGCATAAAACACTAGTTTTTTTCAGTAGATGCATCCTTATTTCTTATGTTCCAGGTTAAATTTGGCACCTAATAACAAAATTAAAATGGATTGGCAGTTGCGATATTCAGTTTTCAGCATATCTATTCTATCAATTCTTATATAGAGTACATTCGTACATTTCCTTGGCTAGGCCATTTAGACTCAAGCTGAACTCAGAAGAAAGACTGTGCCCCTATATCCTTGTACACGTCTAAAGAAGATGACACAACAAGATCAATAAAATAGAGGTTAGTGCTCTTAGGGCATATATCACACCTGTACCCAACAGGGTTGCCATTTATCCAAGCGAAGAATGCGGAATCTACAGCTTCAAAGTGAAGAAGTATTCTTCTGTCTGCCAAAAAGACAAAACTTCTATTCAGAAAATCAAGTGACAATGAAAAGGGGAAGATCATGCAAAAGAATCATCCAGGGGGAGTTGGACTGAAAGATATAAAGTTGGCTACGTGCATATATGAAAACAAACAGATTTAATCCAATCTCATGCCATTATCTAGATAATGAAATTTACACATGTAAAAACAAGAGCATGAAAAGATATGGAACCATACCCTTCCATTCTTTGGGAATCTGGAAGTAGGTTCTGTAGCAACCAGTAGGATTATCCTCAGGAACATGAGGAGGATCATTCGGGAAAGGGTACACCACATTCGTATAGATAGGCCGATCAAATCCATGACACTGCCAATTGGAAGGAACTGTAGAACGAAGGAAGTAATTCAAAATTTGCTAGACACCAGAACATTATCAACAAAAACCAAGTCTCACGTTCTGTTATACAAGTGAGACTTCCAAGTTGAAACACAAGTTACATAACAGTAACCAGTATACTATTGGCGGAACCAACTCTCAGATTACAGAACTATAACACCCTTAACCATCTGAAAATCTAGTTTTAGTCATGACTAATATACCCGACTATCACACCTTCAATATTATTCTAAGCATTACAAGAACACATGACAAGCTACTACTATAATTGTATAGAAAGGAAAACTGACCAGGTAAAGCGTTCCAGTCTGAATCAGGAAATGCAACATCATAAAATTTCTCTGGAACATTAGCAGGTTTAGGAGCCAAGAAGAACTTCCAGTAACCAGATAAAGACTTAACAAAGGGCAACCCGTCGACCCAAAAAGCAGCACTATCAAGAGCAGCTTGAACAGCATCATCATTCCAAACAGCAGATTTTGATACGGTGAGATCCACGTTATTCCGCTGATACCAGTACCTCAAAGAACCTATAACAAATATACAAAATTTGAATTCCCTTTTTCACTCTCACTTGAGTTACTACCTAATAACAAGTTTAAACCATACTCAATGATCTGTGAGAGATGAAATTGCAGATATTACAGAATCTAAAGACCCGAACTTTAGCTATCATGAGCAAAGATAATATTAGATAGAGCATGGAATATGTAACAACAGAAAAAATTTCAATTGAAAAAGGATCACTCTTTACAACCAATTGTTCCAATTTGGCAAATCTCTCAATTTAGTAGTTTGAGAGTATTCAGAAGAAAGCATGAGTTTTTAAGGATTGTTGGGTAATTGGAGTACCTTCGACGGATTCATGGCAACGCAAGGTGACATGAGGATCTCTCTTACGCCACTTGAAAAGGGTCTGATCCTCCCAAACTCTATACCCATTCTCAGAAGGAAGAATCATTTGGGTCGCCAGCGAAACCATGCTTACTTATCAGCTATGAATCCTAGGAACAGAGGACAATGAATGATTTCACGGGTAAGGTCACCAAGGCGTATGTTGATCCATCTGATTTGTCGATTGAACAAGGCAAAGAGAAACCAAACAAACAAACACTGGGAATATCAATATCCTACTACTTCACTAAACGACAAAATGTAAACCTTCACCACGTGGCGTCGTGTTCGCATGATTACGTCTATGATCAATATATTAATGCGATGGCTCTTTAGTTAATACAATAAATTAGTAGAGAAAACTATATTTTTATTTTCTCAAAAATCTGCAATGTAAATATAAAACTACACTTATTAAAAAAATGATTCTCAAACAACCTTTAATTTTAAATAAAGTGAGTATACTTGTTTTCTCTCAGTCAATTTTTTAATAACAATGGTGTAAACACTCAATTATATTTTTGTAATTCAAGTTAAAACTAGTTAAATGAAAATAAAGATTATAATTTTGTCCATTTAATTTTAAAACGTTGTGGTCTGGTGTATATTTTGTACACTCATATTCTTGTTTTTACTATTTTAATATAAATATTTTTCTAATTTGTGGTATTTCCCTGTATTTTAATTTTTTTTAAATATGTATACTTTTGTCAAATTACATGGAGATAAAATGTTTTGTAAGTTTATAAAGTATGTTTTTAAAAAAACTTACAAATATTAGTTTATCTTAAATGTATTTATGTATTCACTTAAATTTTGTTGTTAACATCTTTAAAGAAAGGTAATACAAATTATATATTATTCATAATAAACTATAAATAAACTTATTTTGTTAATAACAAACTAAAATTAAAAGTTTTTTTTGTTAAATGTTATATGTACTTTAAAAAAATCCGTTTACATTTTATAAACCTTTGAACTGGCACTATGTGAATTTGTTCTTAGGATTCAGAATACCAAATCCTTGTATGATGTATCACTTCAATAACATATGTGTTATCAATATTTGACATGTCATTCCTCCGTGCTTTGGAAGGAGATAACGATGTGTATGAATTCGTTTTTTATAGCATCAAAAATCACTAAATTTTTTTAATTTGCATCAAACTCGTCAAAAAAGTAATAGTTGAGGTGATCCAATGACCTCCATGGACTCATTAACTATGAGGAGAAAGCACTGTAGACTCTCCTAAACTCAAAATGAATGACAAAAAAATAAATGATGTTCTCTATTGGATATTTTTTATTTTTAAATTCAGTTTTTGGTTGTGGGTAACAATGTTACTTTCTCCATTTTAATTTAATTGATATATAAAATTTTGACTCAGCAGTTCAAATATATAAAATTATCTACTTTTCTATATTAAAACATTATTTACTATATAAAAATTCTTCAATCAATATTAAATATTATGGAGGATATAAATGGTCAAATTAAATATAAAAATGAAATATTTGCATAGAATAATTAGAACATCGCTGAGTATAATATATGTAACTGGCAGTAACCACATAACAAATAATCAACGACCGTTATGTGTGTACAAGGCTAAAAATGCAATCTTAAAATGTGTCAAAGTCTGAACCATATGAGAGACTTTGATATACTCTTTAAAGTCTTAAGAAGAACCCATGAGACATTTGTCTCTTGGCTCGATTTTTTTAAAACGAAAGTTCAATTATACTATCAAATTTTATTTAAATATTAAAAGATTTTTTTTGTTTGAGAACCTCTTTGGAATTCTCATAAACATAAATGGAGATAGGTTACACCTTCACCATCTTAAGCACACAAAGGTGTTACTTTTCTCCCAAAAGGCCAAAAAAAAGTGTACACACAACATGTTACATGTTCTTAATGATAGGTTACGCCTTCACCGATGGTAACTTCCCCGATGCGATATGCAACATAGTTGCCATCCTCTACTTCTCCTAATATTCTCAAAGCTGCCTCAGGACTGCCAGTGACCACCATAACCATCCCAATTCCCATATTCAATGTCCTTCTCATTGAAAGAACTTAGAAATGGTAAAAGTGATTTGTGAGAAAACTGATTCTTTCATTCATGTACCTTTAGGGTTTTACAAGATGTTTTATACACAAAACAGAACAATCTAGAATCCTATGAAAGTAAACCTTATCTTCACAGACAGCTGTAATTGATGAGTCACTAGAGGAGGATTCCAGAAGCTTGAATTTGTTGTGGAGAGGAACCAGTGTCGTCTTCTCCGTACTGAGCTTGCTCTGTTTCGACCGTTGAAGGTTTGTCGCTTTGTGTGCAATCAAACATAGTGATTGGGCTTGGACTTGGGCCTTGTCTTTGTGAGAGTCCAATGGGTTCTCTTCTACACTCTCCCTCAAACTTGGCGTGGGAGTAACGGAAGGAGCTGAAACACCAAGTTTGCCGCGAAGATCAACGAAAGAGGGACGTGGTAACGGCTTTGTTAGGATGTCAGCAAGCTGGAGTGTCGCTGGGATGTGATGAGTCTCAATTAGTCCCAAGGCCACTCGTTCTCTGATGTAGTGAAAGTCCTTGTCGAAGTGTTTTGTGCGATTGTGCAAAGCTGGATTGGCTGATAGGTAAACTGCAGAGATTATCACGAGAGACTCTTGTCGGATGGTGTTGAGAGATACCAATATCACGCAGCAGAGAGGAAATCCAGGTAAGCTCACGAGCTACAACAGACAAGGCTCGTACTCCGACTCTGTGGAGGAGTTAGAAACTGTTTTGTCGTTTTGAGACTGTAGAGACTAAGGTGGATCCAGTAAAATGCAGAAACCAGTTGTAGACCTTCTAGTATCTTTGCAGCCAGCATAATCACTATCGCAAAAGGCTGATAGAGAAGGGTTATTATGCTTTTGAATTGGCATCCCAAGATTGAGAGTGCCTTTTACATACCCGAGTATCCGTTTGAGAAGCGTGAAGTCCGAGTTGGTTGGAGCATGCATTCTCGACATATGAAATTCACGGCATATTGAAGATCTGGTCTGGTTATTGTCAAGTATTGGAGCTTCCCTGCTAAGCTCCGAAAGTAAGTTGGCTCAGCAAATGGTGTGACATCCGGCTTTTCAATTTGTTGTGGTAGAGGAGTTGGCATTGGATTGCAGTCATGTCAGCCTGATGAAGGATGTCTCGAGGCGTAGGCTTTTGATGCGAACAGTCCATTCTTGTAGGCTTCAAACTCTATTCCCAGAAAGTATGTTGGGGGCCTAGGTCTTTCATAGAGAAACGATTGTTCAAGGCGTTGAGGAGCTGTTCCAGTAAGTTGATGTCATTACAAGGGAGAATATCATCAACGTATAAGAGTAACACCAAGGTCTTGTTGGTTTGATTGCAAACAAACAACGATGGATCAGATGTGCTGCATTCAAAACCAAAATCAATCAAGAAATTACTAAAAGTGTCAAACCAGGCCCTTGGTGCCTGTTTCAAGCCGTAAAGAGCCTTTGTAAGCTTGCAGACATGGTCCGGCCTCTCTGAGTCAACAAAACCAGAAGGTTGATACATATAGACGGCTCTTGCAGTTCACCATGGAGAAAAGCGTTGGAGACGCTCTAATTGCTTGATAGGCCAATCGTTGTTGACGGCTGTATCTAAGACAAGCCTTATTGTTGTCGTTCGAACCACTGGACTAAATGTTTCAAGATAGTCAAGACCTTCCTCCTGATCGAATCCCTTGGCCACAAGTCTAGCCTTTAATTTATCTACAGTCCCATCAGGCTTGTACTTCGTCTTGAAGACCCATTTGGAGGATAGTATATTCATGTCTTCAGTGGGAGGTGTTAGTGACCATGTGTTTAACATGTGTATACGTCCTATCTCTTCCATTACAGCCCCATTCCACCCCGGATGTTTCATAGCAGTCACGATGCTCTTCGGTTCATCCTTAGTCGCTTAGGAGCGAGTAAGACATACCGAGGGTTTGGTTTGTGAATACCCGCTTTCGACCTTGTAGTCATAGGATGGAGGTTGTCGGATATGATGGGAGTACGTAGATTCTGGAACAGGTTCGAGAAGTTTCTTCGTCACTTTCTTCTTGAGCATCGGAATCAGTATCATTGTCTGCTAGATTACCCTCCAGGTCTTGAGTTGATTGATTCTGATGTTGAACCGGAGCATCAGTTGTAGGAGCTCGGGAAATAGTTGCAGAGGTGATGCAGACACCGACTGAGGGGTTACTGTAGAATGTTGCCAAGCTGAAGCAAAGGTGTCGATATTGTGTACACAAGAATTAATACTTCTCTTTGAATGGAAACAGGGTCTCATCAAATATGACATGGCGAGAGATATAAACCTTTCTGTGGGTGGATAGAGGCAGCGGTATCCTTATAGTGATTGTTGTAACCCAAGAAGATACACTGTAGCGATCTTGGATCAAACTTGTTGTGAGCCGAGGTGCGGACACGGATAACACGCGGAGCCAAAGACGCGAAGAGACGAGTATCACTTTTTGCTGAAGCAGGGTTTCATATGGACTCTTGTTGTTTAGGACTGAGGATGGTAGGAGATTGACAAGATAGTTGGCAGTGAAGAAGGCTTCGACCCAAAACTTGAGTGGGACGTGGCTGTGATACATCATAGCTAACCCAAGCTCTACCAAATGTCTGTGTTTCCTTTCTGCAACACCATTTTGTTGTGGTGTGTAGGGACATGAAATTTGATGTTGAATGCCATGTTCCTCTAAATGCTTCTTAAAGACATTGCTAGTAAATTCACCTCCTCCATCACTTTGAAAAAATCTGATCTTTGCATTTAACTGATTCTCAACCATCTTTTGAAACGCTGTGAAAACTGACACAAACTCAGACTTGAGACGCAATGGAAAGAACCAAGAGAATCTGGTATGATCATCAACAAAAACTGCATAATATTTGAATCCTTGGTTCGATACAATTGGTGATGGTCCCCAAAGATCACAATGAATTCGATCTAAGGGGTTTAAAGCTCTAGAATCAGAAGAAAAAAACTGCAACTTAGTACTCTTCCCCATCTGGCAAGGCTCACAAATGAGTGTAATTCTGCTCTTATTAACTTGTATTTCCTTGCTTGCTTGTAGTTGCTGTAGAATCCTGGAGTTTGTGTGTCCTAAGCGATGATGCCGGATATCCAAGTCTGCTCCACACTGCCTATTGGAATAGAACACCACTCTCTTCTGCAGCACATAGAGACTGTCCTTACGAGGACCCTTTGACACCACTCTCTGAGTTGTCAAGTCGATTATATACACATTATTAGCATCAAAAACACCCCACAAGGGTAGTCATCGCATAGTTTTGACACGAGATAAGAGACTTTTTCATATCGGGGCATACTAATACTTCATTTAACGGAATGGTACCTTTAGCGAGACGAGATGGTGGTGGATCCAACATGGGTGATTGGGAGGTAAGCTCCATCCCCAACCATTACTGTATCACTCCCTTCATAGGCTTTTGCTTCTTGGAGGCCAGAGACTGATGGTGTAACGTGTGCTGT